>OU744728.1:42441492-42858192 GCA_916613615.1 Steromphala cineraria
TCATTCACTATTTGATGATTTTTCAAACTTCTTTGTAAAAATTTATGAAAATATCAGTAACAAGTTAATGGAAGTCTTTCTCTTTATAAATACTAATAGATGAATATATATATATAGTTGGTTCTTCATCTACACAATGATTTTCGGTAGAACGTCTCCGCTTCTTGCACTGACTTTGAGGGTGGCCATGTGGTCAGACCTTGTCTTGCCTATATTCAGAATAGCTACCGGTATACCATCATTGTAGGCTCTGCTTACAAACCTGTATCCTGAGTAAACCTGGAATAAACAATATTAATGTAATCATAAACCCATGTATGTAATGTGAATAATGTGTATAAAATGTATATAAAATGTATATAATATATTATGTAAATATGCAAGAAAGTATTGAAAAAAGATTTAATTCCAAATATGAAAAGTTGTCTTCTGAACTAAACTATATATCTTGATATTGCTAGCAACCTTTGACAGTTAAAAAGATATCTCAATTTATGATAACTTTTATAATATTATGCCAATTACATTCACAATACCTTCAGAAGAAATCTATTCTACAATTCATAATTATAATATAGCATTGAGATTCATCACATAACAATACACCTTTGTTGAAAAAAAAGTGATGTTATGTGTTACTGATGTTATCAGTGAAACATATCATGATTGTATTATAATATTATTATAATATTATAATATAATCATGATATGTCCCAAGACAATATATAAGGCAAAGTGGTATTTTTGGAAAGAGATCCTGATGCCAAATACAAGCATAAACCTTAAAAATAAACACCTCGGCAAATGAAGATATGTTCAAAACTAGTTCTCATAGTCCAAATGAGCAAGCAATAATATTTTCTGTGATTATTTGATACGTTTTTCAACTATTTCAAGATACAATAATACTGTAAATTCTCTATTAATTCGACATCTCTAATAATTCAACCATATCATATTTTAGTGAGGTCACAAATTCAAATCACCACTATAATTTCAACCAAGTGCCTTAAGTCTTAAAGTTGATCCTCCTATGATTTATCTTTTGCTTAAAATCATTGATATGAAAAAAATTACAAAGGGTAATAATCTTGACTTTAAAAATCAAAATATCTTCATAATGAAGACATTTCAATTATTATGTGGTCATGCATTAATAAAACCTATGCATTTAAATTACACATATTTTTCTTACTTATCTAAAATTTCAACCATGGTGGAGCGATAAAAAGTGAAAAATAGTTCAACCATAGACATTTTCAGAAAATCTTTTGAAAATTTGAGGGTCGAGTTAATAGAGTAATTACGGCAACATATATCTCACCTCGAGAGATGAACCAACTACAAGCACAGCATCACACTCTGCTACTTTATTGAACACAAAGTTCACCTTGTTCTTTGAAACATTGTCACCAAAGAAAATTATTTCAGGTTTTAAGACGCCACCGCAGTTCTGACACTCGGGTACCTGAAACAATAAAGAGAAAATCAGTTCTCTTATTATAATTTTACTTTGAATACCGGTATTTATGAAAGTTATGTACCATAATTGAGATTGGCATTGTTTATCAAATCAATTATTGATGTTCAATTTGAAATCTGAGTTTCTAAGAATTTGAATGCGTGTACAGTGTCATGAAATAAGGTTATAACGTAAAAAAAAGGAAGAAAATGTTGCCAAATAAAGTCACATGTTTAGAAATTAAAACAAGTATGGTTGATCCACGACATAGCATAGACAGGCTTAGCGAAAATGATATGTCATTGCAAAAAATAAATAACTACCTTGATGACCTGAAGTTTGATATTTCAGACTTTAAACTAAGTACAGATTCCATTAGATTGACTTAGAGTATCATGAAGTTAAAATAAATAAGCTTATTTATTTTCAAAGAAAGATATCAAAGAGTCACTACCTGAAACCCTTCAACCTGGTCAGCTGTCAAGGCTACATCACCATCTGGCGCGATTTCAAAAGACTGTACATGCCAGTTGTGATTCCTCGTTTTAATCAGGTCCTGCATTTCATGTCTCAGAATCAATTTATCACAAGACAAACACTCGACTCGATGGGAACTCCCGTGTAACTCCGTCACTAACTTACTTCCTGCTTTATAATGAAGAGAGTCAACATTCTGAGTCACGAGCCATGAAACTTTCTTCTTTTTCTCCCATTGACTTAAACATTTATGTGATTCATTTGGACTGAAAGATGAAAACTTAGGCCAAGCTACAAAGTTCCTTGCCCAGTATCTCTGCCTTATTTTGGCACTCTTTAGAAAATCGGTATATTGGACGGGTCGGTTTGTACTTGTTGCATAGAGACCGACCCCCTCTGATCTGTAGTCTGGGATTCCACTCTCAGTTGATATTCCTGCACCAGTAAAAACAATGAGTCTTTGACTATCATTAATGAATTGTTGAAGAGTTTGGATGTCTCTGATGTTGGCTGGTAAACTTTCTGGGACAAATCGTCCTACTGTTTGGGCACTTGATGACAGCCGTTTTGGACTGGTTATTTGTTTCAAACAACGTTTGCATAGATCACAGACGTTGGTTTTCCTCAGAAATTGAAGTTTGAACATTTCTGTCACTTTGTCAGCAATCGGAGATAAAAAATCTATGAATAAATAAACACAAATTAAATGCAAAAGTCAAGATATTCGGAAGGACATGATTTATAACAATTTGTTTTTGTATAAATGACAGAGGGATAACCACACTCTGTTATTCGACACAGTGAAGTTACACAACATTTCTTGAAAGGCAACTTGAAGATTGACAGATGAGAGTGACCTCCCCTGCCGTAACCGGAAACACGTGTAGGCAATGAAAACAACAACATTGCACTTTCCAGAGTAATTCTGTACCTTATTTCCATGTCACTGAGGTTGGTACAAGTGCAGTAAGTTCTATGTTTCCATAACTTTGATGTTTGAATGTGTGTTTGCGCTTTTTAATTTTCACAAATGACCATTGCGATCGAAATATTTATTATTTGTTAAACTCAATAAATTAGCTGATAAGCTAGAACATGATTTTGATAAATTAATCATTGAAAACAATACAAATCCTTATGAAATACTATTCTTTATTTTGTTTTTTTAATTTTTCAAAAGCTTAAAGTTATCAAACGTAAAAGATACGTATACAGATATTATTTAGGATTCTATTTTTTAAGTAACATCATATACAATTATAGTTACTTAAATTAATTTAAAAGTCCAGATTTAGATGTAATCTGACCATTTCTTGAAATTAGATCAAATTATCATCATTTCAAAGTCAGTACCTAGCAATCATCCTCTTTGTTGTGTTTTACATTGGCAGGGTCATTCGACAAATATGTACAGCACTAGCAGTAAAATAAAGGAACTAAATTGTGAAACTGACTGAATTTTTAGATTACAGCTGCTCTTGAAGAACTTCAAGCCCTGTTCTCGTGTTCTATTCAACAAATACTCTACAATCTCATCATCAATAACGGAAGATATGGAACTGAAGAATGTCGTCAACAAACTTAATGAGTTTGCAAGTCCAAGCCTAGCAGAAAAGTGGGATAATGTTGGGCTCCTCACAGAGCCTTCCGCACCTCACACTGTGAGGAGTATTCTATTAACCAATGATTTGACACCGCCAGTTCTGGATGAAGCCATAGAGAAAAAGGTTGATATGATCTTGTCATATCATCCACCAATATTCTCACCCTTGAAGAGACTAACGCAGAAATCATGGAAGGAAAAACTCATTGTAAGATGTCTGGAAAATAGAATTGCTGTCTATTCCCCACATACGTGTTACGATGCATTGAAGGGAGGCGTTAATGATTGGTTGATCAGCGCCTTTGGTGAGTAGTTAAGAAATTGCATTGATGAATTCAATTAAATCACCATCAATGTTTGATTAATCATGAGCACAGTTGATTTCATTTACATGATTCAGTCAATACTGACAAAAGCTGAAATATTTTTCTTTTATATATATTTTATTTTGTGTAGTTTAAAAGACAATTTTATAGGAGTCCTTGCATTCGATATCAGGACTGTCTTGACAGAATCAGTCCTGATACTTATAATGAACAAGATCCTTTATGTAATACTGCTATATCTAAATGCTTTAGTTTCGAAAAAATTCACATACCTTGTTGTCAATTAATTTGTTATACCAAAACATCAAAATAATTACCTCAAACAGGTATGTTGACCCATAGATCTCCATTCTCAAAGTTCCAGGCAATTCTTCCATTTTCATGAATTATTCAATCTGATTAAAACCATCATGTTCCAGCAAATGCAAAATCAAAATATATATGCTATCAGAAATCAAAAGTGTTTATCAGAAAACTCCCAGCTTGATTAAGTTTGAACCCCAACAGAGTAAATATCTTTACAATTTATTCCCCAGAGGACAGTCAATCTTACTAAGACTGGAATGTTATTGCAATACCAATATGTTAATGGTCTCTTAAATTCTCCAACTTCATCAGAAACGAAGAGTGTAAAGCCGGTTGAACAGAGCGAGAGTGAGACAGGAGAGTTCCGCTACCAGCTGGAGGTTGTCGTGGAAACGGAGGGAGTGAGTCAACTCATAGCAGCTCTCAAAGACAAATCTACTCCTCAGAGGTTCATCACATCTCCTGTGTAAGAATTGCTTATTGTAAACAGTTGTGAAACTGATGTGCAAATATGTCATTTGTAATGTTTAAGGGGGCAGGAGTAAAGAGGGGAAGTTAAAACTTGTGTTGGCAAGGCTATAGAAATTATTAATTTCTGAAATAAAAATACATTTAAAATTTGAGGACTCGTTACATAATTTTAGAATAAGAAACCCTGAAGGCAATAACTCATCTTATAGACTTGCTTCTGCTGTTATCGTATGTACAATGGCACTGGTTTTTTGAGTATATCAGAATACACTTCTATGAACTTCCCCTTGAACTTGACTTCCCGTTATTTAGAATTAGCAATTTGGAATTCCAGTACCATTATTTCTTTATGAGAAATTTATCATCCTTAAATCACTTGCCAAAATGTAGGAAGATTTTTAAAATCATTTTATGATGAATGAAAAATCACCACCGATACTTACTGAGAGCAGGCTGTTATACCAGCACATCATTCTGCAATTATCATGAATAAATACCTGACAGGTGATAAACAGTACAAATTGGTTTCAAACAGATTATCTTTTAAAGTGAGTTGGTTATAGGTTGTTATTTAAATAATTTCTCATATCTATCATCTACCCACGGTAAGGTCAAAACGTATAGAGTTAGACTCGGTTCAGGAGAACTTTTTCGTTTTGACCGTGACGTTGTGAAAATGCATATCTATTGATTTTTATTCTTTCTTAAAAGTATAATGTTTTTCATAGAACCCTGCATGAGAAGACTGACCGCTCCTTGACGAAGGTGGGGGTGTCATGCAACAGGTCTGACCTACCTAGACTAGTGGGCGTCGCCCAGGCAGACTCTAACGTTGTCAGCATTGACAAGAGAGAGATGTCCAAGGTTTGATATACTTCACTGTATTCTATAGATGTCTTTATGTGTTACAACTTTATGAGGTGAGACAGAAAAGCGAATCAAAATTCTGACTGGTGTTTGTTACAAATCATTTTTGATCATTTGAGGGGCGGGATAGCGCATTGGGCTTTTAGTTCAAATCATGTAAGGGGCTCGCCATCTTTGTCTGCAGTAGAGAACATGCAGTTTGGGTGCAATGCTACACTGAATTTCAATGTAGTACCACCCATGTTTCAAGAGTTCCAGCCAGTGCTCGCAGGTTTCACTGCTTAGCCACAATAGTGTAGCAGGCTTTCTCCCTGCAGTAATACTAGCAGCCTTGATATAAGTGAAATACTCACATCACCTTTTATCATTTGAAGTCATGAAGATAAGCATGCAGCAATTTGTGTTCAATGATTTTCTCTCCTGTTGATTGTGAAGCGTAAGAGGTCATATTCAATTAGAAATCTTAACTCAAAGTCACGCCGCTAAGGGCTGCAATATTGTCAAAGCAATTTTTCTCACTAAAAGCAAAGATAAATCACTTTGCAACATCTTACATTGGATAAGATTGACTGTAGGACCTATTGTTCAAGATTGAAAGTGACAGATATTTATAAATGATGTTTGGAATATCATCTTATACAGGTGCCCCTTCAAGGGTATGGAATGGGTCGAGTCGGCAAACTAAAGTCTCATGTCTCTCTGGATGAGGCTGTGGCAATCGTCAAGTCTCACCTTGGATTGTCTCATGTGAGACTAGCAGCATCGCCAGGTTTGTATGATTATGTATGAATATTGGGTGTTGAAAAAAGGTTGATCATGTAAGCAACTGCTCAAACTTGTTTCCTCAAATGTATTACCACTATATGTAATCACTAATAATGTAATAATAAAAATATTGAAACTACATGCTTAATATAATTACCGGTAAGGAAATTAATACTGTTTGCAGTCTCTTTAATAATTTTGATCAAGTCAAAATACCAATTTAGGCTTTTATCTAGTCTAACAATTAGACTCTGAAATGGATTTTTGTCAATAAACCTAAAATTTGAAAAATAGAGCCATTGGCTTTGTAGTTCATCAGGCTTCATATCAATTTTGCTTTAGGGTGTGGCAAATGTGGTTCCCTCTTAGAAGGGGCCACAGCGTCACAAAATGTACAAGTTATCTAAATTAGGACATTAATTTACACATTTTTCCATTGAACATCTTGCTAGTTCCACTGTACAGTTATAAAAGATGATCATATCTTCTTTTTTTAAATTTTTGTAAACTCTCTAATGATGTGTGCATGTCAATTTTTAAGTATCTCTACCTAACTCCACTGAATCCGTAACCAGGCCAGCAAAGGGAGTTATAAGTTTTTCATTTCAACCCCACCTTGTGTCCAGGGTCAAAAGTGGAGAATTTCGTAATGTTGGCTCCAGATTATCAAAAATAGAGCCAGGGGCTCTGTAGCTCATCAGACTTTTGATTAAAATATGTTTTGACCCCTGTGACCCCATTTGGGGTCATGAGGTCACGAAATCTACAATTCAGAATCCCCATTTGCCAAGGAGTCTACACACTACTTTTCAGCTCTCTATACCTTTTGGAACTAGAGAAGATGAAAATAGGCTTTTAAGGTTTTGACCTCTGTGACCCCATTTGGGGTAATGGGGTCACGAAATCTACAATTTAGTATCCCCATTGGCCAAGGAGTCTACACATAACTTTTCAGCTCTCTAGACCTCTTGGAACTGGAGAAGAAGATGAAAATAGTTTTTAAGGTTTTGACCCCTGTGACCCCATTTGGGGTCATGAGGTCACGAAATCTACAATTCAGAATCCCCATTTGCCAAGGAGTCTACACACTACTTTTCAGCTCTCTAGACCTTTTGGAACTGGAGAAGAAGATGAAAATAGGCTTTTAAGGTTTTGACCCCTGTGACCCCATTTGGGGTCATGGGGTGACGAAATCTACAATTTAGAATCCCCATGGGCCAAGGAGTCTACACACAACTTTTCAGCTCTCTAGACATTCTGGAACTAGAGAAGATGAAAATAGGCTTTTAAGGTTTTTGACCTCTGTGACCCCATTTGGGGTCATGGGGTAACCAAATCTACAATTTAGAATCCTTATTGGCCAAGGAGTCTACACACAACTTTTCAGCTCTCTAGACCTTTTGGAACTGGAGGAGAAGATGAAAATAAGTTTTTAAGGTTTTGACCCCTGTGACCCCATTTGGGGCCATGGGGTCACAAAATCTACAATTTAGAATCCCCATTGGCCAAGGAGTCTACACACAACTTTTCAGCTCTCTAGACCTTTTGGAACTGGAGGAGAAGATGAAAATAGGTGTTTAAGGTTTTGACCCCTGTGACCCCATTTGCGGCCATGGGGTCACAAAATCTACAATTTAGAATCCCCATTGGCCAAGGAGTCTACACACAACTTTTCAGCTCTCTAGACCTTTTGGAACTGGAGGAGAAGATGAAAATAGGTGTTTAAGGTTTTGACCTCTGTGACCCCATTTGGGGTCATGGGGTCACGAAATTTACAATTTAGAATCTCCATTTGCCAAGGAGTCTGCACATCAAATTTCAGCTCTCTAGAGTCATTGGTTTCGGAGAAGAAGATGAAAATGTGAAAAGTTTACGGATGGACGGACGGACGGATGGACGGACGGACGCCGGACGCCATGCCATGCCATGAGCCCATCGGGTCTTTCAGACCTGATGAGCTAAAAATGGAATGAAATATGCATTTAAATTTCCAAGTTCACTGTATCTCAACTTATTCAATTGAATCTGTTCCAGCTACAACCACGGTCACCTCTGTAGCAGTGTGTGCTGGATCCGGATCAGGCGTACTCCGCAGTGCGAAGGCCGATTTGTTCGTTACAGGGGAGATGTCACACCACGACGTCCTTAATGCTGTCTGTAACGGAACCAGCGTCATCCTGTGTGAACACAGCAACACAGAGCGTGGATATCTTACAGTGCTAGCACAGACTCTCAAACCGATCCTTTCAGATCAAGTGGAGATAACTGTGTCTCAAACTGACTGTGACCCACTAAAAATCGTTTGAGTCTATTTGAAAAACACTTAAAGGAGATTCTATTGAATGAAGTTGAATTATCCTTTTTTCAGATAATTAATAATCATTGTATCTGAGATTGATTGTGATAAAATAACAATAGGAATAAATGCTTTGAAATGCTGTTGTTAAATTACATCTGTGTTAATACCCCAATAATGATATTATATTGTGCAACTTTAATTTGTTCATAATTTATTTTGTTGAACACTCTGAACGGCAGGCGTAAGAACAACAACTGAAAGCAAAAAACTGTACTTGTCCATTGATTGCAGACCACTCATTGGCTGAGTGGGAGTTGTTACCCAGAATCCTTTCGTCACATTTGGAAGATCTTTCAAAGGTTCTGTATGTGACAGGATTGTGATCAAATAAATAAACAAAAGATGATTATGGTGTAAGTGTTTATTGTCAAAGCAATGGAATGAGACACATTGAGACTGATTCATCCTTGATAAATGATACAAAATGATTATGGTAACATTGTTCTTGCTATCTACACAAGCAGATCATTTCATAATTTAAGATAACCCAAAAATTTGTATTGTGTTGTAAGGAGTCTCCAGGAATCATTTAAAGGCACCACTCGAGCGGCTTTTGTCTGCCATTTTGAAAGGTTAGCATTGCAAGAAAACAAATGTGCTGTAATATGCTTATTCATTAACAAAATTAAGTAATAACTACTTGATTGATAGAAGAGGAGCATATCTACAAATAATTCATAATAAAAGCTGTCAGTTGCGACAGCATTTTGTCGTGGTAATGCATTCCATGATCAAAGCTTCGATGATTGGCTTCATTTCACGATGTTTTTAGTTTTTTGAACGATACATCATATTTTTTGTCAAATTGTCAAATCTTTAACAACTAAAATGCTTATCTCAAAAACATATATGAAATTAAGTGTGAAATTATCATGTAAAAATCAGATATAAAAGTATACAGGAAAGTCCTGAATTTCGTTTCCACAAAAAATACCCCGCTCGATTGGTCCCTTTAAATTGCAAGTACTTACAAACATAACCAATAATTTTTAAATGTAACAAAAGGGAAATCGAAATGTGTAAATTTCTATCAATATTTATCAATATTGATGTCATTTTAAACAAACAACTATTGTAATAATTAAATTGTTAAATTTAATAATTTTCAAGCACTCAACCTATACATAAAATATGAAAATGACAACATTCATATGACAAAGAAAACCATTCACCACCAATAAATGTAAAGTAATTGCTGTTGCAGCTATTACAAACACAAAAATTACTACCTATATGGCAATGTCCCGTAGCTTAGGACGAGTGAAAAGGAGCCCACATCTATTGGTTGTGACAGAAAGAGAATTCTTATATTGCATGATTTATTTTGTAAGTTAAGTTATCATGAAAACAATTGCAATTTTCCAAATTTAAAGAAATCAAAAGCATCCAATCAAAAATAGAGCCATTGGCTCTGTAGCTCATCAGGCATCATATCAAGTTTGCTTTATACAGGCAAGATGTGCTAAAAATGAAACTGATGTTACCTATTGCAAGAAAACCTTTAAAAAATTTACAAAACAAATGTATTATTATTCAACACTTTCTAGATCACCAATATCAGACAGTGAAAGAAGTCCACACTAAAATATCCAAGGAGAAATAAATTTGCCATAGACTGTCATCTAATGGAGAAAAATAGGTTTTTAAGGTTGTGACCCCTGTGACCCTATTTGGGGTCATGGGGTCACAAAACCTACAGTTTAGAATCCCAATTGGCCAAGGAGTCTACATGCAGTCTTTCAGCTCAATAGACCTTAAGGAGCTAAAGATGATGATAAAAATAAGTTTTTAAGGTTGTGACCCCTGTGACCCTATTTGGGGTCATGGCGTCACGAAATCTACAATTTAGAATCCCCATTTGCCAAGGAGTCTGCACATATAATTTCAGCTCTCTAGACCTTTTGGAACTTGAGAAGAAGATGAAAATAGTTTTTAAGGTTGTGACTCCTGTGACCCTATTTGGGGTCACAGGGTCACCAAAGTTACAAATTAGAATCCCCATTGTCCAAGGAGTCTGCACATATCAATATTAACTCTCTAGAACTTTTTGAACTGGAGAAGAAGATGAGAATTGGTTTTTAAGGTTGTGACCCCTGTGACCCTATTTGGGGTCATGGGGTCACAAAATCTACAATTAAGAATCCCGATTGGCCAAGGAGTCTGCACATATCATTTTCAACTCTATAGTCCTTTTAGTACTAGAGAAGAAGATGAAAATAGGTATTTAAGGTTGTGACCCCTGTGACCCTATTTGGGGTCACAGGGTCACCAAAGTTACAAATTAGAATCCCCATTGTCCAAGGAGTCTGCACATATCACTTTCAACTTTCTAGTCCTTTTAGAACTGGAGAAGAAGATGAAAATAGATTTTTAAGGTTGTGACCCCTGTGACCCTATTTGGGGTCACAGGTTCACCAAAGTTACAAACTAGAATCCCCATTGTCCAAGGAGTCTGCAAATATCACTTTCAACTCTCTAGTCCTTTTAGAACTGGAGAAGAAGATGAAAATAGGTTTTTAAGGTTGTGACCCCTGTGACCCTATTTGGGGTCACAGGGTCACCAAAGTTACAAATGAGCATCTCCATTGTCCAAGGAGTCTGTACATATAATTTTTAACTCTTTACTCCTTTTGGAACTGGAGAAGAAGATGAAAATAGGTTTTTAAGGTTGTGACCCCTGTGACCCTATTTGGGGTCACAGGTTCACCAAAGTAACAAACTAGAATCCCCATTGTCCAAGGAGTCTGCACATATCACTTTCAACTCTCTAGTCCTTTTAGAACTGGAGAAGAAGATGAAAATAGGTTTTTAAGGTTGTGACCCCTGTGACCCTATTTGGGGTCACAGGGTCACCAAAGTTACAAATTAGCATCTCCATTGTCCAAGGAGTCTGTACATATAATTTTTAACTCTCTACTCCTTTTGGAACTGGAGAAGAAGATGAAAATAGGTTTTTAAGGTTGTGACCCCTGTGACCCTATTTGGGGTCAAAGGGTCACCAAAGTTACAAATTAGAATCCCCATTGGCCAAGGAGTCTGCACATATCATTTTTAACTCTCTAGTCCTTCTGGAACTGGAGAAGAAGATGAAAATAGGTTTTTAAAGTTGTGACCCCTGTGACCCTATTTGGGGTCACAGGGTCACCAAAGTTACAAATTAGAATCTCCATATGCTAAGGTACTTGTACACAAAATTTCAGCTCTCTAATGTGCATGGTTCATGAGGAGAAGTCGAAAGTGTCAAAAGTTTACGGACGGACGACGGACGACGGACGGACGGACGCCGGACGACGGGCCATGCCATAAGCCCATCTGGACTTTCAGTCCTGATGAGCTAAAAATTGCAGATATTTTTGGCAAGAATTGTCCTGTCTTGATTTTTCTATTAAAATTAACCCAAAATTATATAATAGAAGAAAAGTTTTTTGAACAGATATCGAAATATACAAGGCCTAGAAAAAAAGTATTTTGGTTTCCGTCTGCATCAGTTTCAAATCCAAGCATCAAGCCTTTTTTTTGCAGATGTTGAAAATTTCAATAATATAAACGAATTGGAAACATAAAAAGAATCATTCACTACATTACATCACTTTTGTATGTATGTAAAGATCAGAAACATTTTATTCATATTTTAGGGCAAAACAAAGATTCCCTTGAAATATGTTACAATTTCCATTTCAATCACAAATGACATAATTTCTATAAAACAAACAAAATAATATTTTCTAACAAACATAACATATGTCAAAAGACAATAAATAAAAGCTTTAAATAAACAACTTTGATGACCAGCATTTACATGCAAATAATAACATAACACGTGACAATGATACACACAAAGCATTTAAATACTTTTAAACACAACCATATATTTAAAGTGAAATAAGTGATATGTTCAAAATCTCAAGTTCAAACTTAAGCCTAACAATGCAAGTGTACAATCATGGCACAAATGAAGCAATACAAACAGTTGAACTTTTTCTCCATTTAGCAAAATTATGTGAGAGAAAATAAAATGTGATCAGTGTCCAATTCTAACAGTGAAATAAGCAATAACAGTTTTTTGGTTTCTTTTTGGTACAACGTATATCAAAACTTTTCAGTTTATTCATTTTGCTATATCTTATTTCATCAACTTTAATGAGTTTTATATTGTTTTAATTTTTTTTTCATATTTTCATATTTGGTTTCATCAGATTCATGGGAAAGGGTATTCTTTTTTAGTTTTAGTTTTTGCATTATTGATTCTGTACTGAACCAAAAATGAATCGAACAAAGACCTCTACTGAATTGGCCCAAATACAAGTTTCCATTTCACCAATAATTAAAGGTTTCTTTACACCAAAATGTTTGATTGATAAATTAATAGCCATCATAAGATATGAGACAACTGAAACTCTGATCATTCATAACATATTGATGTAAGTGACAGTAATAGATTGGCACAAAATATTCATCCACACACGATGATTCCATGTTTCCCAACCAAAGGAATATAAAGCTTTAAGTGCAGGGGTTTAGAAAAGCATCTTTTAATGGACCATCTTGGTTTTTAGTAATTTTATGAAATTTGTCCATTGTCTTATCAAGAGAAGCCTTCAAAATTTCATGGGCTATAATTCATCCAACGTGCAAAATTGACCATGCCCATTCCTTTCCCTTTTCAATGACACAAACCTAAAAATGTAGACTTAATGTAATTGATGAATTGTTATTGCACAAAAATTTTCCCTTTCATGCATAAAGTAATGATTTATCTTCTTTTTAGTCTAAAAGTTAAGCAATTTGGAAATTCTACTTTGCAACTATTACATATAACTGCATTTATTATCAAATCAACAAAAATTAAATTTATTGAATATATTCTTGGGTACAGTATGGCAAGTTTGGGCAATTTGGTGTCACAAGCAGCTCATCGTTCTAAAATGATTTTGGGGAAAACAGAAAACTTTTCCTATTTTCTTTTAGAATATACCGTACCTTAATCTGAACATCATGATATCCCTTTCAGCCTGGATTAACCAAGTTGGTGAAGAGATATGGGTTGGCACTGTTTTGTAACGTGGTTGTTTTCTATGAAATAATTCTTAAAAAAGATTAACACATTATCTTTCAATCGGAACCATATATTTTCATTTTCCTGACATCACCTTATATTCCCTCTAAAAACGTTCTACTGCCCCTTTAAATATAATTTAGGAAGCATAAAAAAACATTCTTCATAAGGAATATCTCCTCAAATTCTGTTTCCCAAGGATTTCTTCTAGAAGTCTGCACTGTTGTGTCTGTTATGAGGGGTTGTGACTTTATCTGCTTCCAACCAATGAAATGTGAAGAGATGAATACTTGAACATACGTGGAAGTCCTCATCACACCATGTAACAGTTTTAATCCTTCCTTCTTCGTGGATACTCTCACTCCGACAGTTTCCCTTATATCCTTCCCGTGTGAGATCGTGTAAAATACAATTTGCTATCTGGTCAACCATTTCACCCTGACCTTTGACCTGGTCTGATGGAACATGCACATAATATTTTCCAACACAATCCTCAAAGGTTTTGAAAGTTTTGAATCTCCGGTAGTACTGCTTGTAGACTTGTTTCGAGAACTGCAGGTCCCTCGGGATTGGCTGATTTTTTGTGATAACCAACCTGACCTTTGACTTTAGTACGCCAAATTGCATAGCCTCAGTTTTAGCCAATGAAATGATGTCTTCTTTCACGTCATCGTAATTGTCAAGCTTGTCTCGAATATTCTTTCTAACAACAAATTCTGAAAACAAAGCTGGAGAATTTTTCAAATAATCCACAAGAGGTTGAATTCCGTAATACATAGCCTCTTTAATGACATCCTCTGCGATATCAGCAGGCGGTAGGTCGTCATGGCGAAGAAAGTTCAAAATATGATTAAAATTGCTTCCATCTCTATCGATGAAATAGTTCCCGTCGATGTCGGTATCGAGTCTATGTCTACCACTGAACATCACTGCCAGCATGGATTCTGGGTAACGAGTGAGAGTCGAGAGTCTCGTGGCAAACACCTTCCCTCCTACATTTAGCCCTACCACACTGGGAAACTGAAATGAAAAGGAAAACATTTTCATAAAGAGCCATATACATAAAGGTGAGAAAATAAGAGTTTTTAGCTTCACAAGCAACATAAAAGACTTTATAAAAATAACGTCTGTCTCTCAGAAGAAAAAAGCAAGAAATTTGTGAAAAAACACAAATAAAGTTTCCATACAGCAAATATGCCTATCTGATATATAAAGGGGATTTGAACAACTTAAGCAAATTTTAATTTTTAAGAAACAAGAATGTTCCTCAAATTTTCAGTTTGTTAGCAGTGTTGTTCCTAGAGGGGGTCCTTGGGAAATTTGCCCACCCTTTTTGATCGATGTCCCTTAAAATTACGTAACTACGATACTTTTACCATTGCAAGGAGTCCCATCGGCTAAGAAAAGGCCTAAATGGCCACTTGGGAACAACACTGTTGTAAGTATAACAATATGCTCTTGTTCATTAATTGCAACACACTTATCTAATTTGTTCTACCATCTGGGAGCAAGTCATTCTCTCATCAACTCTTACAACATTTCCTCTGTTACAAGTATGCCAACAGTGAAAATTTACAGCATGGTAAGTGTTTTTTTAATATTTTTAGCTCATCAGGACTGAAAGTCCAGATGGGCTTATGGTATGGCCCGGCGTCCTTCTGTAAACTTTTGACACTTTCGACTTCTCCTCATGAACCATACACATTAGAGAGCTGAAATTTTGTGTACAGGTACCTTAGCATATGGAGATTCTAATTTGAAGGGTCACAGGGGTCACAACCTTAAAAACCTATTTTCATCTTCTTCTCCAGTCCTAAAAGGACTAGAGAGTTAAAAACAATATGACCAGACTCCTTGGCCAATGGGGATTCTAAATTGTAGATTTCGTGACCCCATGACCCCAAATAGGGTCACAGGGGTCACAACCTTAAAAAACTATTTTCATCTTCTCCTCCAGTTCTAAAAGGACTAGAGAGTTGAAAGTAATATGTGCAGACTCCTTGGCCAATGGGGATTCTTAATTGTAGATTTTGTGACCCCATGACCCCAAATAGGGTCACAGGGGTCACAACCCTTAAAAACCAATTCTCATCTTCTTCTCCAGTTCCAAAAGGAGTAGATAGTTAAAAATTATATGTGCAGACTCCTTGGACAATGGGGATTCTAATTTGTAACTTTAGTGACCCTGTGACCCCATTTTATTTGTATAAAATCTTTAAAAAAGTCTTTTACATCAATCTGTATTTTTGTTTTAATGTGCTCGTCCCTAAAATTACCAGGACTGGACTCTAAAATCTCTTATATCTACTGAAAGATAATGTCACAAGAGAGATAAAGAAATAATTTCATACAAAATGATACATTCTGTACATGTAAATGAAATTAAAACTAGATTTATACTAGTAACTAGTTGACAAACGCTGACGAAGTATTATCATTATTAAAAGCTCAAAATAAATTAATTATTTGACATTGTCTTAATAACATAAACATTACTTGACATGCTGCTATTGATTTATAAACTTTTTCAGTTTTAGCTCATCTTGCCTATATATAACAGTATTTGAAGGACAAATTTCGAAATGTCTCAATAGTTCTTTTAAGTAGTACACAAACAAAGTCTGTAATGACAGTAATGTTAAAAACAAGTCAACCTCTTCTCTGGAAGAGATGAGAACAGATTCTGTAATGAGATAAAAATAAAGTCAACCTGTTCCATGGAAACTTCACTATTTGCACCTCACTGTAACTTCTTCCTTACAAAGATGAATATCTGTGTTACCTTCTCGAGATAAACTCACTCCTCACTAACCAGAGCGTGAAACCTTAGCCCTAAGCCCTCGTATTAAGTGCAGTAACTAGGGACTTTTGATGTACTTCCTTAGGGCAGTTTGGGATGACACTCCCCATTTAGGGATTTGAACTGATTTTTATCTAAAATGTTAAAGATTTCAAGTCTTATTTTTTATTGACTACAAAATTTCAGGCCTTTATAATATTTAAGTTTTGGCAAGGTCATTATTTTTTATTCTTTATTTTTCTAATTTTCTGTTTTATTGTGACATCTTGTTCAAATAAAAAGAAAGCCAATACTGAATAAAATGAATATTTTTGGACATATCTTTTTCTTTTTTATCATACTGTGACACATTTTATTCTCACAATGCATATTTGGCTGCCATCAATGTTTTTACTATTAATTTTGTATGACAAAATCTTGCCCTTAAAAGATTTACCATTTTCAAATAACTAGACTGATATTAAAACATCTGTATATGTATTATTGATAGACTGTACATTATTAAGTAGAAAATAAATTATTTGTTTGAACAAAAGAATATGATAAGCTACTGTTCATACATACAAGCAAACATAAACCTTTTGAAGTAAAAACTTACGTAGACAGAGAATGACTATTGAACCCCAAAGGACTATTGCAAGTCTAAGATGGGTAACTATTGCAATAGCGATAGTGTATTGCGGGGTATTATTGCAATAGCTAAGCAACAGTCTATTGCCGGGTACTATTGCGTTGGTTTATGAAAGTTAGGCAGGTATTGCAGGTTTCTTGTAACGATTTCAAATCAGTCGCACTAGTGGACGTTGCGATTTTTAACTGGGCCTTCAAGCAAAAGGAGGATATCTTGTTATCTTTCAGTTGCTCATTTTAGCTCTCTGCTGGCTGTGTTTGAGTATTTTCCAAATGTAAATGTGCGAATTTCATTTTTGAATTTAACAACTGAATTGACTAAAATATTGATACTATCGATCATTTTAAAATTACCATTGATAAATTACTGCCGGCACAGCATTTAACGATCACATTACAGTCGATACTTTGATCTAGTGTTACGCCCGTAATAGTGGTACATGTATACTTATTCCATGAATTCAATGACAGACTTAAATCATTCAATCAATAGAATATATGCAGTCAGTAAACAGTTTTGATTAAACTTAGAAGTTAGAACATTTACAACAATGAAATGCTGCATAAAACATATTTAATTTAGGAATGCATTGATGATTCTCTAGCTATATTAATTAAATATAACTGAAACTAAAAGAAATGTTACTTATTTTTGCACCCCAAAACATTAAAGTTATACATAAATAATTAGTGCAAAATGATCAGATACGACATCTACAGTTCTGTCTCAAAACTAACAAAATTCTAACCAAAAACATGACATTTTTAGCTTAGAAACAAATTACAGCATATTGTACAAAGAAACTGAAACTAAACCCAATTTTATTATTGATGGTGATGACAGTTTTTGCAAAAAGGACATTTATCCTCATATAACAACTTGTTATCATATTATGGCGTTATCTCACCGTAACATGAGCACCGATGCAGGGGTCTTGTGAGTCCCCATCACCCATGTTTGTTTATTTACTTCCCCATCATGGATTAACTTGAATGGAAATGCGCATGTGCATCGGCTTCTGTGAGGCTCTCTAGCGTGGATGTATTCTGTTGGCAAGAAATATGTCAAAAAGATTTTAAATATGTTTGAATTTAATCTTTAGACTGAAATTGTAACTGGAATATTAATTCAACTTAATTATGAGTAATTTTACATAAAACACATTGAAATATTAAATATCAAAATCAATAAAGTTGAAGTAAAATACACAGCGCAACTGCTAGAGCCTCATTTGAGACAGCTATCCTGTAACCAATCGTCGAGCCGCTTTTACATGCAGTCGGTTTGTCGACCAATCATATTAGTTGTTAGGAGGAGAATCCAAAATCTTCAAAGATGGTGGACAATGAATCTGTCGGCAACATTTACCATAGAGTAATGGGTGATCCCCATCGAAGACCGGACCAGGTCTCCCCGAAATCGAGCCCCCGTGATAGAGGTTCGAGGTCTCCAGCCTATCCGAGACAGGATTCCACTGGAACCTTGAAGACAACCATAAGTTTGGGGAAGATCCCCTCAGTTATCCATACCGGTCCCTTTTATTTGATGAAAGATGTTCCAGGTAAATATCTTTATTATCAAAGAACTTGATAAGATTATGGTTGATAAGATCTCATGTATAAAAGAATTAGAACTTGAAGAACACGTATTAATTATTGTGTTTTTGGCATAATTGAATTTAAGGTAAAGAAAAACTTAACATTAATTTGAGTGAGAAAAAGCAAATTGACAGGGCTTGGCTAAACTTTTAACTGCATAAAATATACATTTGTAAGCCTTTTGAATACAATATGATATGCAATGATAGCTCTTCCCCCTTCTATATTGATTTTTTTTTTTTAATTTAACAAACAGCATTACTCAATACTCATTTGTGTGGCTGAAATATTTGCAAAGTGAACACTGAATTTTACTTATCACAAATTCTATAAAATCATTGTAAAATTCAAAATTCATTATTTCAGAACCAGCAGAATTGACAGGGAGCACAAACCTGCTGTCAAAGTTTGGCCTGGAACATTCATACAGCAAGTTCTGTGGCAAGAAAGTGAAAGAAGAGCTCAGTGCATTCCTCCCGCATCTTCCTGGCAACATAGACTCTCCCGGTATACAGGACAACAGGTAAACAATAAAAACATTACCAGCTGTCGTAAAAGAAAATTAAACTTTAAATCTGAATATTTTGTTGGCTATTTTCTTTAAAGCCTTGATATGCTTGTTGTGCTTAATGATGGATTCAATCACAGGTATTACCATAATCAAGTGTGGTTTTTGGTGGGCTTCTGTCGAAAAATTACCCATATACGGTAGAACAAGGATATAGCAAACAATCCGATATAGTGAACAAATGTTCAAGTCACGTCCCTATAAAATATCATTAAAATTATATGCATATAGCGAACACCGGATATAGCAAACTTTGTTAGTTGGTCCCTTGGAGTTTTTTATGTCCGTGTTCTACTGTATTTATTCTCTCTTTAATGCTTGCGAATCATCCAATCTTCCTTTAAGTGGACAAAATTATCTCCTTAGATGAACGCTTATCATTCATGAGCATTTGCTTACTTATGATATAAGATGTATAGGTATGCTGATTTTTTAGTTTTTTGTTATTTACTTACCTAACTTGGGATGTTTCTTTTGGATTTGTTAAGCCTTTGCTTACTTACATTTAGAGGTATGTAGAACTTTTGTCACTAACCCGACAGTACTTCAGTAACAGTATCATGTGTATCATTCATTGTAACATTTTGTACTGTTTCAGTTCTCTCAGGTCTCTTATCGAGAAGCCTCCCATCACAGGCAAAGAACTCAACCCTCTCTCAGGTTCAGGCTTGTCAGGATTCAGATTACATCCTGGACCGGTATGTGTTTCTTTGCTCATATTTTATCTGTAACCTTCATATAATTTTCATATTAAGTTTTCGGTAAAATTACTAGTGTAATTGGATTAATGTGCAAACATTGTTGATCTTGTAGCGATCTGATAAGTGAGTGATTTCTGCATACACTGCTTCATGTATTTATTGAAGTAGGTAAAAATTAATTATGTCTCCCCCCGAAGGTTTTAGCTGAGTTCCGGTTGGTGTTGGCCTCGGCGTTCCCATTTTGTTTCCAGAGCATATCTTTAAAACTATGTGACCGATCATCACCAAACTTGATATATTGTCTCTCCATGTGCCTTTTGGAGGTTATAGATTTTTTAAAATTTAATTTTTTTTTATTTCCATGGCAACAATTTGGACTTAGTCTTTTTCAAGGGTAGTGTTCGTTTCCGGAGCAGATCTAAAAAACTATGTGACCGATCATCACCAAACTTGATATATTGTCTCTCCATATCATGTAGATGTGCCTTTTGGAGGTTTGAGATTTAAAACAGATTATTTTGTTTATTTTCATGCAATTTTGAATATTTTGTTTGCTACAATTGTGGAGTTGATAGGTTATTTATTCAAGTTGAATTATACAGAGAACATTAATGGAGCTTTATGATAGTATTGTTTAGAGGTTTGGAGCATTTGAGGAAGGGGGAGACATCTGTTTTTACGGGTAAAAATACATTCTAGTTGCCTTAAAAGGTGCTTAAAAATATTCACTCACTTTGAAAATTTGTTACAATATGTAAATGCAATAATTTCTAATAATGAATTCATGAAACTTGCTAAATTCTCTGCAGTTCAAGGTATCATGATTCAGTTTGTAAACTCACTTAGTATTTGTTTTCAACAACTTATCTTTACTTACATTTTGAGTTTTTATTTGCAGCTACCAGAACAGTATCAGATGATGAATCAACTAACACAGAAGAGAAACAAACACAAGAGAAAGAAGAAACACAAAGAAGGGGAGAAAGGCAGCGCACTCCAGGAAACTAGAAGTAAGTGGAACCTATAGAAGCTTAAGTAATTCAGTGTCAAACATTCAGTGGCCAATGCATTGGAATTTCATATGTCTTAAAATGTACGAGGGTATTATCAGATTGGACTTTGTTAAAATATCTGCATAACAGTTGACAAGAATATCTTTCATTTGTTTTTTTAGAAAACCAACTTCTTTGAAATATCAAATGAGATGAGGTTATCTTATTTAGTGCCATTGATTTTTTTTACAATATTTAAAAATCAGATTATCACATACAAATTTATCATTAGTGCTAAGGTTTTGTAAAAAGTGCAGGAAAATGTATCCAGAAATTATAGCAATAAATATTTATCTATTATTTCTACAGCTGAGAATACGATAGATGCTGATGCTAAGAAGGTGAAGAAACCAAAGAAAGATGAGGAACAGAAAGATAACACAAAGAAGAAGAGGAAGAAGGAAAAGAAGAAGAAAAAGGTAATTTAATTTATTTAATTGGTTGGCAGGGACTGAGAAAGACTGTGCCATATTCAGACTTTTTAATAATTTGCTGAATTTGAGATAGGCTAATGTCATAACTAGAAAAGCTTGAAATTTGTAATTGGAAATTTTTCATCCAAGGTGCATTGTGCCTTTTCCCAATCCATGGGTTTGCAGTCATGTGGTTCTAGGTAAATTTGATTTAGTAAACCAATGAGATTAACATGAACTCATTCAGTTGCTGTTTTTGAAAATCAATATTATCTTGCAGTTTTATGATTTATCAAATATGTTTCTCTCTTAGAGAATGATCCAACAATTTGTAAACAAACTGTGGTCAAAGATATCCAGCTAAACCATTCCTCAGCAAAATCATACCATCGTAAAAGTTGTTTCATGCTTCTGCTCATAACATTATAACAGCCTTCAGTCTTTTAACCAACTTTTGGTAACTAAAAGAACTTATTTCCAATTTTAAAGAATAAAAAATAAAATTGAATTTTTGCAGAAACACAGTCCAGAGCATCAACCATCAGCAACACAGGGGAGTGACGGCACATCGTGAGGGCAGAGTATATCACATGATAGTGCTAATGTGGTCATGTGACTCTCTGGTCACATGGGAACAAAGGTCATGTGACTGTCTGGTCACATGAGTAACAAAGGTCATGTGACTTTTACATGACAGCTGGGACATGAAATGACAATCGGTATTGGACTAATGTCTTGTGAGGCAGCTATTTGTAACTGCCAAATTTGCAGCAATGAGGGAAAACATTTCCATACAGAGCTGTGAAGAAACCTGTGAAGTTATTGATTGGCTGGCCAATCTCCGTGTTTAGTTCCTGCATCTTATTCAGGAAATGGACAATTATGTGAGAATGTGAAAAACTTGATTTTGCATTATATTACTTAAGGATGACATTGATTGTGCTTCATTTTTTACATCCATGATCGTCTGGGGATAATAATCCATGGGTTTTCATAGTACGTTCTGAAATTATTGCTGTCTGTTATGTGTGGGTGAATGTTGATGAGTGAAGTATGTATGATAGTGATCAATTGGGAAAGTTATGTTTGAACTGAATCAAGACTCATCCATTGTATGAAGTCACTTCATTATCATCTTTTCAACTTGTGATAATGTACCGTAATATAAAAAATAATTTAAAAATGTGGGTACAAGACCGAGAGACTGATCTCTTATAGTGAAATTTAAGGTTGGTGAAACAGTACAAACAAATAACGAGGAAACTTGATCCCCATCCTGCTAAATCAGCGTACATGTCTCCTCGTAATGCTACAACCTATCCCCTAATATCCTTCTCTGGTATTCACGGTTTCGCTGAAGGGTGGTTACTCAGGACTATTTATAGCCTGTCTGTTTTATTTTAAACTCTTTACATAGTTGTCTAGTGATGTCGCACGTGGAAATCTTAGAGAGCGCGATTTGGAGCTTAGCGGGAGCCTGCAATGAGAATCAGATTTATTATCTAACAGCACTCCCATTGGTTAATTTGAATCACGAGGTGAGCACGCGGAACGAACCCGAGAAACCAGTTTGCCGCTATCGCTTGAAGGTCATCATTTGATTGGCTTGCTATATAAAGCGATACGGTAAAATACTATAGGAGGATGTCAAGGGATAGGTTGTAGGATATCGCGGAGACATATGCACTGATAAAGCAGGATGCTTGATCCTTCATTATCTAAATGTGTCAGCCTTATTATAACTTGATTAATATGATTTGTCTTACGTTCTTGAAATTTTCAAAATAGATGTATTTATCTTTATGGGAGACATAAATTATCACTACAATAAATTGCCCCATCATGATTTTGTTTCATCAAACAATATGAACATCGACTTCATTTGAAATAAATCATGTCAAAGAACAACCATGGTTGTTTCATAGCTTTAGAATATGGTGCCCTATTACAAATCCATAAGTCAATCATAGTGTTTCTTACAAATAATCGGCAACTTTGTCTGCAATAGAGAACTGTTCTACATGCAGTAAGGTTTGGGTGCGATGAAACACTGACTTTCGGCGCAGCACCGACTATGGTTTGCTAGTAGATTTCATCACAACGCAAAGCCCACAATACAAGGAATCCAGTTCATCCTCAATTCCTCCTCGAATGATCAGAACAACTCTCTCAAATATGAAAGAAACATTTTACAGAAAATCTTTTAATCACAGAAAAATAGATGGACAGATGAGTTTGTACCCAGACATGCGGCATGTACATAAACAACGTGATGCATCTACTCGCTTCTAGTATCCGACAGTCTTTCCTTGCTTCACACAGTATTTGAAAAATAACAAAAACTAGAAATCTGTGCATGTGATGCACTGTGATGTCCCCCGCTAACATTTAATCCAAAAGTGACCCTACTCCCATTATGTAAAAATTTCATATTGTATCCATGGAAACCAGAAAAATAACAATTGAGAATAACCAAAGTAGCAAAAGGCACCACTCCTCCAGTAGTTCTAACCACATAACAAGTCTAGTACAAATATTTTGAATACTTATTAAGCTAAAACACGGAAACAGACCCTTCCCCCATATACACCTAGTTCAACTTGTTTCTTTAGAAACCAGAAAAATGAAAACATCAGAATAACCTTAAATAGCAAAAGGCACCTCTCCAGTACTAGATCTAACCACATACCAAGTTTCATTAAAATATATTGAACAGTTTTGAAGATATGGTCCGGAAACGAAAGCATCCCCCAATATGCACTAAGTTCAAAATGTTTCCATGGAAACCATAGAAAATACAAAATTCAGAATAACCAAAATAGCAAAAGGCACCACTCCAGTAGTAGATCTAACCACATACCAAGTTTCGTTAAAAAATATTGAACGGTTTTGGAGATATGGTCCGTAAACGAAAGCATCCCTCAATATGCACTAAGTTCAAATTGTTTCCATGGAAACCAGAAAAAATAAAAAATTCAGGATAACCAAAATAGCAAGAGGCACCACTCTAGTACTAGATCTAACCACATACCAAGTTTCGTTAAAAAATATTGAACGTTTTTTGAAAAAGAGGCCGGAAAAGGTTCCTACCCCCAATATGCACTAAGTTCAAATTGTTTCCATGGAAACCAGAAAAAATAAAAAATTCAGAATAACCAAAGTAGCAAAAGGCACCACTCCATCACTAGGTCTAAGCACATACCAAGTTTCGTGAAAAAATATTGAACGGTTTTTGAGATATGGCCCGGAAAAGAAAGCATTTCGGAATGACGGAATGACGGAATGACGGATGGAGGTGAAAACATTATGTCTCCCGAAATAAATTTTGGGGGACATAATAATTACCTTAGTAACAAATGGTCTAATCTGATGACAATCATAGCACTAGCTTTCTCATGAATTCTATCTGTATTTTCTGATGAAATGTTCATCTCAAACAGTCCAAATTAGATGCAATGTGCAAATGATGATTTATCATGTACAGTTTTCAAATAGTACTTAAATGGATGTGAATCTGTAAAACAAACTTGAGGCTTTAATGACTAAGACATAATCAATATCTGTACCAATCTCATTAAAATTGACCATGCTCCAAAGGAATAAAATAGTAGAAATATTGTCTATCAGGATTCAAACCTAGCACAGATATCCTCTCCATCATGGTCTGAGTTCACCCACCTATGTTGCATGTTACTGTAACCAGTTTTGCGCAGCCCAAAACCCAATCAAACATGTTGTCGTTTTTAAACAATGTTTAGCTGCAATCATTATCAGAATCTTATATAACAAATGGAACACTTGATTACCTGCCCCTAGCATGATATTCAAAGCTTTTGCCGACATTCTTGCAATTGGTTATATTAGCTTATGTAAGAAACATGCGACAGAGGTGGATGCATTCAGACTGAAGAGACAATATTTTTACTGTTTCATTCCTCGGAGAAGGATCACTTTTAAACAGATGTTATCTATACTAGCATAACAATCAAGCACTTTATTGATTTCTCAACATGCAGCAACATTTTCAAAACCTCTAATAAGCTCTTTGATCCCCTCCCCTCAAAATACAACAATTTTTCAACAATAACAAATCCATTTATAGTTGTATCTCCCTGTACAAGTTCTCTACGTGAGGTAAGCATTAAGTGTATGTGACTTTATCTGGTGGCATATGCCCACTCTCCCCCAAAGACTTGATATGGACTCTTCCATTTGGACGAATAACGATGTGAGTGATGCTTCCATTGGCCAGGGACATTCTCAACCAGCCTTCAGGGGGGAACTGGAGGGCCCTGAAAAAAACACAATTCTCATTTAAATCATGATCTGAAATGTCTTTCTAAATACTGGTATGATAATTGTTTTAAATGGATGAAACTTATGTTGCAAAACAATTTTCAATATTTCAAACATTGCACTTATGGCATTTGCCAAAGTCCACTAACTGATTAAGGTCTTTAACCAAACATTGGTCGGATAACATAGGGCTTTAAGAATCACTGATTGGTTAATGTGACTTTTATAAAAGTAACTCATTTGCTCTTTTTTTGAACAGGGGTATAAAGATAAGGACATTGACCAATTCTACACCATGCTCCATATACAGCATCATCAAACATCGATTAGATTATCAATAATGAATAAACCCCTATCAGTGGATAAATCTTGTCACATAATATTGATTAAACAACGGTTATCAAACAGTGCATTAACATAAACACATGCCAGTTGTCATTTAACATAAGAAATGACATGTTAAATTGTCTATCACACTTTGTTATCAATGTTGACTTCCACAGAAGAAACACTTTTTGTATGAAAAAAGCAAAATCTCCAAGGAAATAGTGTTGAGACATATTTTGTTCAAATCTTTCATCTTCATGTAGTATCTGAGGAGTCCTAACTTATAAAACAACTAAGAGGTAATCAGAAGATCTCTTCTCACCTGCAGACAAAGTATCTGATGACATTAGCATGGCACACATACACCTCGTAGCTGTCTTCAGTCTGATCGGGCTTGGCTCGATGGAAGTGTCGTCGGAACGCCGCCTCTATTCTGGCTCCCTCCTTGAAGAACTGCTGGAACAGGGATAGATGAATACACATTATTACTTACTGCATCGAAAATAAGTTGTGTCATATTTACAATATGAGTTCATGTGCACATATCTCTTTTGCCTAGCAACCAGTGTTGTAGTCCGACTTCAAATATATTTACGCACTTTGACGTCATAACATTATTGTGCATGAAGTCACTGTTGCCAGCCGTCACATGGGAAACGGGTCATTGTACGGATGTACGGAGAATAAATTGTCATATGTCACTTGACTCACGTCCTTGGGTTTATTTGTCACCAATTATCTTGTCACCTACAAGAAACGTTGTTTTGGATATCCTTTATTGTTATCCAGTGGCTGAATTGCTAGCAATACTTAAGCTCATGAATAAATGAAAACTGAACAACTTTCATATGTCCATAAATAAGGAATGAATTTGTTATCACAAGATGTCAACCTACTAAAGGTGAATATCCAGGAGCATAAAAGAAGAAACATCTCAATTTGAAAAAGAAAAACCAATTTCCTACATCACAAATATAACAAATATGTAAACCTTGTAACGGAACAATGAAAGATAACACCTTCAACATATCCCATAATTGAAGAAATGATGTGGCTGGACAATGGCATCAAATGTCATCATGGGAATTCAGGCTTTACTTCCTTTCAAAGTAACTTTAACAAAAATGCTTTTGAATGTAGCTTTATAAAACAAAAAGAATCAAACCAAAAACAAAACCAATCCAAAACAAGATGTGTTTGTGAAACACGAATGCCCCCGGATGCATCCTGCTCGCTGTGTCAAGGTCAAGGTCACAAGGTCAAATGTCATGGTGTCATCTGAAAGGTCTCATCACAAGGGATCCATATGTCAAGTATCAAAGACCTAGCTCTGACCAATCAAAAGTTATGACCAAGGTTAAAGTTTTTGTGGACAAACGGACAGACGGACGGACGGACGGACAGACAGGTGAAAAACAATATACCCCCGGAATCTCCGATTCGGGGGCATAAAAACTATGTTACCTGTTTTCTTTTTATTATTAACTGGAAGTCAAATGGTATAGGAAATTGTATTACATTCAATTTAACAAAGAGCATTTCTATCTCTTCCCTCAACCTAAACATCATGTTGAGTTTCAACAAGGTCTATGGAGTGATTTGTACCATGGCTTTAGTCTCTAGTGTTCGTTTACAGTAGTGAAGAGCCCAGGGTATGCTTATAAACAGGAAATATGAAGTTAGCAAATCAGCCATGATTAAGTCAGTTGGATGATCTTACCGATGCTTCAGGCCTCCAGTTTGATGACGGGGGCTCCGGAGGGATTGGCGCTCCTTCACGTAACAACTCATCTCGCTCCATCGTCATATGTGAAAGGTGTTTGTGGACTATGTCCCCTGTCTCGATGGCTCTAGACATGGTTGAGGATACGAGGTAGGTGTATGGGAAATTGAGATCTTTCAGTCTTTTACCGGTGATGTCAGCTTGCTCCCTACCTGTGGCAATAAATAAAATTATTTTTGATTTCAGTAATCCTAAATAAGATTCCTCAAATTGTATTGTAACTTAAAGAGCCACTCTGTGGGTCGTCGTGGTCATATTTGCCAAATTTTACCAACAGTGTCATCTGATCTAGAAGTATCAACTGTTGCAGGTAAGAATCATTTTAGAGCTATTTGATGTTATAAAACGAAACAAGGAAGGTTTATAGACATACTTTATGATAGAAAACTGACATTGTCATGGCTAAATCAATCACTCAAATGTAATTTTTGACACTAATCTAAGCATTTAGAATCACAGATGAGTTGAGAAAATGTGATGTAAATTTGACATGTGACATTGTCTTCTGCAATTATACTGATGGTTTTAAGACTTTTATTGAAAACATGTATTTATCATAAAATTGCCATTTATGGGATAAACCATCTTCACAACGTCACGGGCGAAACGAAAAAGTTTCTAAACTTTCCCATTCCTCCCTTGACATCATTGGCCGTGATTTCTGTGCTAGCATTTCAACCCGCTGCACGGAAGTAGAATAGTCCAATCAGAAGACAGCATGTTAACTGAACCGATTTGAAAAAATACTTTTGTATGTGTTTTTACAAGGGCGAGAAACAATTAATTTGAGCGATACATAAATGTTTGTCTTCTCTGCATCCTCGGTGCTCATCAAAAACATGAAAACAACCATGCGGACTGAAATTTGAAATTAAATTTCACTCGGATAGTTTTCAAAAAGATCGTCTGTTAGTATTTTGAATTTGTTCCGAAATTTCATTGGCTATTTTGTAAGAGCTGATAAGGGGCGTAACTCGTGATCACGATAGGTGTCGCTGCTCCGGATCACCAGTTTTCTACCTTGTGAAGGCAAGGTCTAAAGCGAGGAGAGTTGCTCGATACGTTTTCACCTTGCCGTGGGAAGATGGGGATAAACATGCGAGATATTTTGAATTTTCATCATTAAAAACTGTGTTTCACAGGAGATATCGCTCGTGGAAGATCAAGTGATATCTAGGAGATATCGTCTTGACAGTAGATTTGGAGCAATGCCTTGTCATCGGCTGGTACATGACATAACAAACGTTTTGCACCATCACTAATGACGTCACAATGCCATTATGTCATAAACACAATGGTGTCACAATGCTTTGATGTCATAAACATTGTGATGTCATAATCCTATGCAACACTGGTTTAGGAGTTCTAGAGGTATGCAAAGATATTTGTTAGTTTAATCAACTTGTGTTGATGTATTTGATATCAGAAGACACTTGGGCGAGATTCTCTATAAATTGTGAATAATAATACCATTTACGTTTGCATAAAAGCAAAACAATATGTGATGAAAATTACAGAGAGGCTCTTTATAACCTTGCCATTAGCGTCTAAAGGTTAATTTGCAATAACTACCTGAAGGACTCCATCGTGTTAACGATTTGAAAAATTAAGTTAACCACTAACCCAGGGCTGTTAAAATCCGACCACTGTCCTCTCGTGGTTCCATGTTATACTGTCCGTGTCTGATGAGCAGCAGGTGACGTGTGGCAGTTGGAGTTTTAGATTTCAGGTCATCTTGTAGAGTCGAGCTGTCTTTGTCCTTCTTGGAAGGTTTGATCAAATTCTCTGGTTCTCTCCTGAAATGTTGAAGTTGTATTGATATAATTAGAGCATTTCATTAGATAATTGAAACAAATTAGTCAAAAGTATCGATGTCAATGTTTCAATGCAACTCGTATCAATGTTCGACATATATAGTATGAATAAACAACACATCTAGACTGTGTAGAATTAGTAGAAAGATAACAAGCCAACACAGTAATTTCACAGCAATTTATTCGTTTGTTGACATACTTTTTAACGACTAGTCGACTGTCTGAATGTCAAGTCGACAGTCGTGAGATTCAACTAATCGTCAACCAGTCGACTAGTTCTGCCAGCCTTAGAAACAATTGTATATTGCAGTCCACCAATTTATTATTCATTATCAACTTGTCAGAATATAAGCTACAGATTTATTTACGTATGCTAATACAAACCAAGAAAAATATTCAATTCAAAAGACCTTGGTGAAATTTCCATAATTGTGTATGTTTAAGACAAATGCTGTACATCTACAATCAATAAAACAAATACAATAAAATAAGTTGTTTTTACAATTGACATTAATTTGAAAATAAAATACAATAAGTTATTCATGAACAGATAAATAATCTTAACAAGGAATGAACTTGAAGTCAAGTTGATCTTTTGAAATTCGCCTATAAATTCACTTTTATTACTTAGGGAATTCTTTAGAACTTAGTCCTGAAATTACAACCATTGAGTCATTCAACATGTGTGTTTCTAAGATAACGTTACATATTTGTTGACAATCATTACTTTTTTATTTTTTTATTTTATTCCAGCAAAAGTTTAGTACAATTACATGAGCATGACAAAATAAAAGTGGTTATTGCCACGACAGTCAGATTATCAAAGGTTGAATGGCTCTGGTGTACATTAAGAAGGCCTAGTTGGAGTAGTTGCATTTAAAGGTGTTTGAAAGTGGAGACCATTTATTTTCAAAGGCATTTAAACGTTGGTTTTACATGCAATACCGGTAAAATTTTCAATGGCATAGACTTGTTTGTAATTTTTGATAGCTTTATCATATGATAGGGCTTCACCTTTGAGGCTACTTAAGAAAATAAACCTTTTGCTCAATAAAATAAGGTGATTGAGCAACTTATATTGCGCATTAAAGCCAAAGAGAATAGTATTTGTATCCAGAGAAATACCTCTTTTTGTATGGGCATTAATGAACAGTTCCACTTTCAACCAGAAGTCTTTCACAAATTCACAGTCTATAAAAACATGAAACAGGTTTTCTTTCTCAGAATTGCAAAAGGAACAAATATCATCATTAACAAGTTTCATGACTTTCAATTCTTTCTTGGTGTAAATAATACAATGCAGAAATTTAAATTGGAATTCTAACAGTTTGACATCCCTTAATTGTTGAGCTTCTGTACTGGACAAAAATATCTTTCCAGTTATGAGATGACATATCAGTATTTTTAGCCCATTTTTCACAAATTTTCGATAAGAATGACATGTAATCAAGCGATCATAAAAGTATCTTGATCCCTTTTCTGACATAAGCAAGACTAAGACCTTTTTATTGATAATCAAATTTGATTTAATAATACAAGTTGATACATTTTTTCCATAAAGCTGGAATAGAACAAAGCAATTTGTTGTACTCAAGAAAAGTTCCTCGAATATCATATACCTTTTTTACTTCTTCAAAAGCCATTATCCCAGTAGAATTACAGATATCCTTGATACAATGCAATCCTCTATCATACCAATTTTGGATGAAAAATGTTTTGACTTTAAAGTAATGCTTAAACCATAAAGGTTGGGATAAAATATGATCAATATCATCATGAGAATAGTATTAAATCAGATCTTAGATATTTAGACCATGCGTTCAGAACGCTTCTCCAAAAGTATTCGTACACACTTTTAATAAATCAATGTTAGCCGCAAATGTCTAAAGGGAAGTGGCTTGGATTCTTAAAGTTGAGGTTTTGTGCACACTTTCTTAAGTTGGATAGTTTCAAAGCCTGAAAAAAGAGTTAATATCTATCATTATAAGACCCCCTTCCTCATATTTCCTAACCATATTGATTCATTAATCTTATCCCTTTTCCCATTCCATAAGAAGTTATAACATATCTTATTCAGGTCCTTAACAAAATCCTCAGGTGGGTTAGGCAGGGCAGAAAATATATGTACCAGCTAGAGTGCCGGATAGAGCTAGGGATTTAATGACAGTTATTTTACCGATCAGCGTAAGTGGTCTGTGCTTCCAAGAAGCAAAAATTCTTTTTACATTTTCAATTATCATTAGTATTCATTACTTTTCTTAATTTCAAATGTTAATGTTTAAAGTTTTATACCTATCCCAGTTATGGTCCCATTGTACACTTGGTTTGTAAGTATAAGTTGATTCAGGGATAGCTGCAAAAGCTTTTTTGTCTTCTTTGACTTTCTCATGAAGAATAAATCCAATGGCTGTGATGGCACCAGCAGTACCAAGGCCATAGTTACGGACAAAATAGGCCAATTTGGTTCTCAAACCCATGTTTCTTGTGACAAGACCGTGGCAAGTCCTAACACAAAAAGAACCGGTTCCTCAGAGAAGGGAGTATTTGTTAATGTGGAGTAATTATTATTTATATAACTTGAAATATACGAGTATTTAATTTCAGAATACTGAAAAATAATTAGTACAACATTATGATATTTCATTTGATATATTTTTGGGACAAATACTTGATGTTGATGGACTTTGATCTTGTAGCGTTTGTGAAGTTACTTAATGCTCCCTTACAACTGGGTTTTTTCCTTAGGTAAAACGCATAGCGCATCGTTGCATGCCCAGTTTATGTTCAAAATGGCGACTACCACGACACACGCCGTTTATCCCGACTCGACCATAACAATGGCGTTATTTAGGGATGTTGAAAATGCAGCAGAACTCAGACAGTGTGTCATGAAAGGCGAGTTTGAGGCGGCGCTTTTAAAAGCCATTATGGTAAGATTCCCTGATCAAATATTATTTAAAACTTCATTATTAAAAGATTGTTAAGTGTTTTTAACAGATTGAGGAAAAGGAAGAGTTGTAAAATCTTTATTTTTAGACACTGTTTTCTCGGATTAAATTATAACTGTGTCAAATAAGTACAACCACTGTATTTTTTGTCTCAGTACAATTTATTGCGGTGATAAGTAGTTCCTTTAATAAATATAAGATTTTCATTTGACAAGAAAATATATTTATCATCCAAAACTGTGTTCCACAGGAGATATCGCTTGTGAAGATCAAGCGATATCTCGTAGGAGATATCGCTTTGACAGTAGATTTTGAACAATGCCCTGTAGTCAGAAAATACATGACATCACAAACGTTTCACATCATCAGTAATGATCGACAGCACAATGCTATGACGTCATAAACACAACGACATCACTATATGTCAGACGTCATTAACATGATGATGTCACAATGCTATGACGTCACTGGTTTAAGAGTTGGAGGGCTATGTAGTGTTCAGAGATGTACATCTTTCATGTTTATGTGATGAAAAATGATTTTGGATGATAAATATAATCTCACCCTATAGTGTCTTCTGATATCAAATATACATGTATCAACACTCGTTGATAAAAGTAAAATATCCTCGGCAAGCCTCGGATATTTGATACTTTTATCAACTTGTGTTGTTGATATATTTGATATCAGAAGACACTTGGGTGTGATTCTCTATGTAGTGGCTCAGATAATGTAAACTTCAAATTCAGTAATAATATGTGATGACGACAACGCACTGAAAATTTAGATTCCGAAGCTCATCTTTTTATCCATGGATATGTCAATCAGTCAATTGATATTAGATGTTTCTTTTTAATGACTCGGGAGACTACTCCTCTTGCAAATTGTTGAGAAGCTAAAACAGATATAAATTAGGCTTTGTAGGCTTTGGCGTATATTTTCTTAACTTTTTATATAGTACAGAAGTAAATTATTCTTTTGTAATTATTATCATATATAATCAAGAAGTTTTTCATTTTCATTTTCCATCATTCTGAAGTGTAAGTGATGGCATTTTGAATAGAATTGTAAACATTCATATCATATGATATCATGCATCATGGAAGAAACTTCACTTTTATAGAATCAAGTATAAAGATTGTAGTCTGATAGTCAAAATTTCAAAACATCAAATGAGGGATTGATAAAGATTCTATCATCTATTTATATTTATGAAATATGTTTTGGTGATCATAGAAACTAACAAAGATAACTATTGTCTTACTCAATTTTATTTGGAATTTTTATGATTTAAAATTATAATACACTTACCAAAACAACAGAAATCATCATATGAATTATTTTATTCTTTTTGCAGATTGTTGATCCATTCCAAGTGATGGTAGCAGCAAACAAAGCAGTTCATTTAAACAGATGTGGAAAGATGATGACAAAAAATGTTCACACAGAAATTTTGTTTAACCTCTCTCCTTCTAAAAATGTAAGATTTTACTTAAAATATATATCCTCTTGAAATATCTGTGCTAAAAAATATTTTGATATTCAATTGTCTTTAATCGATAAACTTTGAATATAGAACTGAAAAAAACAACCTACTAGTCTACATTTTTTTTGTCAAGTTTATTCAAAACACTCATTTCTTAAACAGAAACAATGAAAGCATTGACATGCATCAACAGCCTCAAACTGTGGTTAATGTATGGAAACTGAAATTTGACACAAAGCGAGGAGCTGGTTCACCTTGTGCAGCGATTATGAATATGAAAAATAAATCCTATTGGAATGACAGCTATCCCCAAATACTGATATTCCTTCCCGCTGCTTGATTAAGTATACGTGTTGATAACAGAAGATCACTATATTTTTGCAGCCGATTTTGTGTCTGAATTAGCCTCCATATTGGATTTTGGAGAGAGAAAAGCAGTTGTCGGAAAGAGAAAGGGTTGATTACTCAGAGAAATGGATGATTGATTACCCTGTGTGTTGATTAAACAATTTTGAATGATATCAAAATGTTATTGCCTTAATACCACATGATCAGTATGACTTTGTTGTTTATTTCAGATCACAGAATCTTTCAAGAAGTTTGGTCTAGGTGACAGTGACAGAAATGTTTTTGTAGTAATCATAAATGACAAAGATGGAAATAAACTCAAGACAGTTACTGACAAAGTTGAGGGAAAACTAGTCGATGTCAAGGAGGTCTCTGAACTCACAGATTCAAACCTAATCAGAAAGGTAGGAACAGTTGATCGTTGAATCCTTTGTCCATGCTCAACCTGTAATCATTATATGACACAAATGATATTACAATTCCATATTTCAAATTATAAAATGTATACTTTAGTCTATGTAAAGTTTTGATTGTTTTTTTTTTTAAATGTTTGAAAAAAGATTTGAGGAGATAAGAACATGATCAATGATTTGGAGAGCTCAATGAATCCAGCAAAGTTCTCACCCAGCAGCTTGAAGACTTTTATCCCTGATAACACAGCGGTTAGCTTGTTCAGCTTCAAGTAAAGAGGTCCTGTGTTCAAATCCGGCCAGGGGCAACTTTATCTGCAGTATTAAAGGGGCAGTAGCACGTTTTTACGGGGGATATAAGGTGATGTCAGGAAAATGAAAATAAATGGTTCCAATCTAAAGACAATGTATTTAAATTAAATAAAGCAGTAGCTAGTTAAATGTATAATGTAAAGTTCAGCCATGCGATTTATTTTCTTACACAAAATGAATTAAAGGTGTTCACACAAAAATGGCTGCCAATGGATTTCATGTGAATCTTTATGATTTGTCCTCTGACTATGGATGATTCGGTTTGTGTAATGAGATTTTTGACACTATCAATGTAATATATTTAGCATTAACGTTCAATTATCAGTGAAAATTAAAAATATAAAATTGTCAAAAAACGTGCTACTGCCCCTTTAAACATCAACTAACCTCGACCTTACCACTTCTCGATTTTCGTTCAAAGATTTATCAAAAAAATAAAAGCTGAACTTAATTTTTGTTAATTTGTCCAATAAACAACTTTTATTGGCCTTTCATTTAGACAGCGTAATTATCGGCTGTGAAAAATTGCCTGGATTAGGGGCCATAAAACTCGCGCGGGTGTGACGTAATAAACAGACTATACAGAGTAACGCATCATTATTTCAACTGAAATACCACCTAATTAATTGTTTAATTACAATTGATGTGGATATCTTTTTTACACCAAATGCTTAGTAGTGTTACATCGTCAAATGATTTATCTAACTGAGTGGAAAACATTTCCTGAAAATCGTTAATTATTAGGTTTTTTTCCCTGTGTTATTGTTACGATAGATGTATAGATAACGAGGCTGATTCTGTTTATGACGTCACAAAATGGGGGCGTGACCAGTCATGCATTCACTTGATTGTTGTCAGATAGGTATAAGCGGTCCATCAAAAGTGGCTTTCAAAAACGGCTTTCATTGCCAAACTAAACATATTTGAGTAGCGACCTTTAAGTTTAACGCACTATACAATATTGTAATCAGACTTTCTTTATTCCAAAGAAAAAAGTGAAATATGTTTATGGTTACCGTAATTTCTCTATTAATTCGACATCTCTGATAATTCGACCACGCACGTTAATCGGAGGTTAAAAAGTTCAAATCACCCCTAACATTTCAACCATTCACCAAATGGTCATTTTCACGTTCCAATAAATCGACCACAGTCGTCAAATTATCAGTTTTATATACATATCTATTCTATTTCAGCCCATACAACTTACAAATCAAGAAAGAAATTGTCACTGAAAAAAAAAAAATCACGAAACGTATCGACTTTTTTTTGTTAAATCAAGATCAAATATCTACTTTATTTCATGAGTGTCTCGGGTTTCATAGCAAATCTCAATTAAAATCAGCAACATATATAAGAAATATGCTTCACAAACTATCGTAACATCTGTCACATCTGTGGACAATCACTCACGTGGTTGCTTAACTTCCCGCCATATTTGTTTACAAATGACCAAACCATTATTTTACAGGGGTTGCAATGATGAACTGGACCTAATAATCCCACATTAACAAAACATTCAATGACAGAAAGATAATCAAATATATAAGGAATTCTGTATCAGCAAAACAAATACATTTTTATTTAGGTTATCATGAAGAATAAATTCTATCATCCTATCAAAATATCCATCACCCCATGCCCTTATAATGGTGGACTCGTCCAAACTGTGCTACAAATAATATTTATTTTGTCTTGTAAACGTAAGCTTTGAAACCGACACAATTAAATGGTATACAAAACTATTTTTAGTAGAATTGTTGTGAAACAAAATCTAAATCTTTTATTTCATTTGGTTGATTGATTCCATATCTGCGATCCCATATGTGGAAGTGAAATATTTATCTTGAACATCGCGGCGAAAGTTACAGGCATTCGTCATGACTGACAAATGCTTATCTTTGGTGTCCGACTCTAATGATAACAGCCTTTGTAAAGTTTATATTTCTCTCTTGAAATACTAATGATATTTAGGTTATATTTCATATGCTGTTTATATTAATGTAACTGTAAAAAGCTCTGACTTGAATAATTCTTGTCGATGTAAACCTGTGCCTAGTTTTGATTGTGTCTTGACTCACATCTTGGAATGAAAACATAACGAAATAACATAATGAAAAAAATACGTATAGCGTCAATGTCAATATTATTCCTTACCACTCACAAATTATTTACGTTGAAATTCTATAAGCAAGCTATCAGTCGTATTTTTACACTTATGTTTACACTTGTTTACAGGTTAAGGGCACAGCTCAAACACTGCGGGCCCCTAAATGGATAATCTAATTAATATCGAAGCTAAGCCGACGATCTCCAGCCTGGTACAAACAATAATATTTTTATCATAAAAACAATTAATTCATCACGATATTTTGGTATATTAAGGTCTCATATATAAGCCCATAATATCAATGTGAACAGATAAATGTGCAGTTACAGTCTGTAAGCACATCATAGATCTAAAACAATAATAAAATCATTTCTCACAGCGAGAAATTGTCCGATGCATAGCGTGGTTCCATCGTGTCTTAGAATAACAACAAAATGAAACAGGTAATATCATTGGCCCTTACGGGGAAATCCGTGTGTCTTATCCAATCAGAACTTGTTATGCAGATAGGTTATGGCGTCACAGTAATGGCTGTCGATCTCTTACAACTTGATCATTCAGATTAAAGATTAGATAAATGAACGGAGTTGTTTTAAAATTATATTTTATTATTCTCCTCTTTCCTGTGACACCAGTGGCCTACTTGATGCCTCCTAATATAGTCAAGAACACATGTTTTTACATTTTAAATAATCTAAACTTGACTTGATTTTTGCCGACAGAAGAATTAAAGTCAGGAATTTTATTTTGATATTTATTTTGAGTATTATCATCATTTATTTTAAAACGTATCTCGATTTACTCGGTTTGAAGACATTAAGGTGGTCCCTCGATATACAGCAATTACAGGGTGGGCCCCTAATTCAATAATGAAATTTATATCAAAACTCAAAGCATCATTTTTTCTAACATGAAATCCCCGAAGGCTTTGAAGCGGGTTCTATATTCTGTGCAAGGAGTACAGCTAAAACGTGGCTTCTTGTATCGAGTCAATTTCTTCTAAACTTCTAATTTTATCGAAGTTTTTATAGGTGGACCTGTTCTTGTTTTTCAATAATTGAATTGGAATTATGATCACCATACGTAAACAGTCGCCATTTGGAAAATTAATTCGTGAGAATGAAAAACAAGGAAAAATACTTTGGATGAAAATCAACACGTGCTTCTAGTTTTAGTTATGGGACAACATCTAATCGCCGGAGAAAGGTATTTATGTAAATCCCATCTAATATTTCGACGATCCTACCGAACAAACAAACATTTGGGAGAAATAATTCGACCATGGACGTGATCTGAAAATGTTTTGAAATTTTGAGGGTCGAATTGATAGAGAAATTACGGTATGTGAACTTTAAACTCTTCTACACGCAATAACGTTTGGTTTGCAATGTCACCCAGAATTTCAGTGCAGTACCACCCATGTTTTGTTAGTTCAAGCCAATGCTCACAGGTTTCACCGCAATACATAGCCACAATAGTGTTGCGGGCTTTCACGTGCAATAACACTAGCACCTTGATATAAGTGAAACATTCTTGATAGCAGCGTTAAACCCTAAAGCACCTCACCTCACCTCAAATTGAATATTATAACAATCCATGGTTTGTTCAAACTAGTGCTCTCGGTATTCAATCAACGGAGGCAATAGTATTGTATCTTTCTGTAATGAAACAAGAAAAGCCTTTAAAAAGGCAAGCTTTGGGGCACCCGGTTATGTATCACTATATAGAACCAGGAGATTTAGGTTAGGGAGGACGGGGACGGGGTCTTTTACTTGAATAAATTGTTCCAATCGGAGACGCATGTTCTTTGCTCTTTGTTTTGATAGTTATCTGTACACTATGTACATAGTTAAACGACTCTTTCGTTCTGTTTAAATTTCAATAATGATAGATACGTCTCCTATCTCAATTATGATATACATTTTTAAACATTAATACGGTTATTCAAATTTATGTTGCTTTAAAAGATAGCTGACGGTGAGGTTAATACAAGAACCAGTGATTAGCTAGAAGATAAATAGTTGTGCTATTGACTTTCAGGTTAATTACATGTTGCAAGAATAATTTTCCTTAATTGAGTGTTGATCGAATTACAGCCGAAAGTTGCTGAACAATTTAGAAATGATCTCAGCTAAAATTTCATAATTTTCATTATATTATAGGATGACATTTAAGAATATGTTGTCATACTTTAGGCTCTATGTCAATACTTTCTTCGAAAGACACCTTTAATCGTAAATAAATCATCCATAACGTTTGTTTTGAAACATGAAATTTGAAAATGGCCTGTTCAGTATAATTTTTTCCGTGAAGCGGTGAGATGCATTGAGTGAACGATCAGTCATTGACAAGGCGGGACATTCAGCGCTCGCGTTATAGTAAAAAGAATTTGAGGAACCGAATTCCTAGTTTATACAAAAATGGAATGTCGTTTCCGAATGTGGAATGGAAAAAATAGCCCGAATAACTACAAAACAGCTCACATGCATATGCAAAATTGATATTTATTAATGGTGTAAATGCTCATCTATATATTTTGGAAAATTTACGATATATTTTACATCATAGCATTATTATTATAATCAGTTTCCAAATTAAAGCTTGCCAATTATTTCGTACCACCCACATGGTCACGTGGGTATAAATTTGCTACAGCACGGTCCATTGGTCGTTGAAATACCAGGATATGCTTAAAACAAATATCATTGGCTGAAACTTCTCTTTGAAGTTTCCAAGAGTAATATAGAGCGAAACTTCTGCCATTAGTTTTCAATATCAGATGTTACATAACTTTGGGGTCTCTGGACCCCAAAGCAATAAGCATCCAAAAACTGTTTTTTAATAAGGACCCGCAGATAGGAAAAACTTTGGGCCCAACTCCGAAACTGTCAGCATTCATTATCAGTACTGATTTTACTTATTCTAAAATAATAATATTCTTGGTATCAATATGTTGAAAATACATACCCGTATATAAATTCATCAGTTTAGAGTGATAGTTATGAGAGTTTGTCTTAAATATGTCTTACAGCTAGTATTGCTAGAAAGGAACAGTATCATATCAAAAAAACTGAGCCTGTAAGGACCTGAAGATATTATAAAGTGTGGGCCCTTGTGAATAACTGTTGGTGTCGGGCCTACGGGCCTCCGCTTATTTCAAACAAACAATCCCCAAGTCCTTCATTCTTCATCATTGAGCAAGTTCAATTTCGTTTTATGGGGAACCCCTAATGTGTTTCAGATCTATAAGCTGTCAGACACAGAACTTGCCGTGTGTTCCCCCCTCGATGCCATCACAACCAGAATAGCTGTCAAGGAGATGGCTGTTGTTTGAGAGTGTCAACTGTCAACACTGGATAAATTATCGAGACTGTAAATGTTGAACTGACATTTTTTGTACAAAACTTTGACTTCAACGTTAACCTGATAAATCATTATGTGAATATATTCTATATCAAAATATACGAAATGAAATGATAATGTCATTGTTGAGAATCAACATAAGAGATATAATATAAGCACCTATTGTTAACACTTTATTCATCATAGCTTATCCACAGCGCATCCTTGGTGTTGCATCTCATGCAGTTGAAGCCTAATCATATTACATCCATTCTGTTTCTAGATTTATATTATTTTTTCTCTGAACTTTTTTAAAGAATATTGTTAAAATTAATAATTAAATAATTCTACAGTTGTAATACTCGTAGGTCTTATTTCTGAAAATTGGTCCCAATTATGTTTTTTTTTTTTACAAAGAAAGTATTAATGGTGTAAAGATTCCTAATGATAGAACAATGAGGTAATATCATTTCAAATACTTTGCCTGATTCCACAAGTCATGTTACACCTCCTCATTAAAATTTGTAAAATACATGTATTTGATATAATTGTTTTGTTTTGTTTGTTTTTTAACAAAAAAAACTTTGTCAAATAAAAAATGTCCTACTTTGACAACTTGTCATCTTAGTATACCATTTTGTGGCTTATTGTACCATGTAATAAAATAATTGAAGCCTGTTCTGACTCAAAGACTCTTTGAGAAAAGTTGATTGATTTGTCAATTGTCATAGCTTCAATAAGACTTGGAACTACACAACCATGTCTCATTGAAGTGTCACTGTCTGTCATTCTCTGTGACATTATGGAATAGTTTTGTAAATAAAGAATATCGTTGCAAGCGATCAAAGCAGTTTTTTTTAAATTAAGACCATGCAAAAGAAGGGTTGCAAAGGAATTATTAGGCTCATAGCTGTGCCACTAACTAACAAAATGTAATGCCATATTTTGGCTCATCAGGATTACAACTTACAAGGCCTCCAACACAATGTTACTGCAATGAATACCAGTACTTAGTAACGCAAAGAAACAAAGGCTCAAACCAATTTCTGGCTGACATGTTGCTATGCATGGAAATAAAATGAAGTTAAACTTCTAAACAGAAATCGTGTTTAAATGGCTCAACAAAGAAGCTTACACTCTTTGGCTGCAACCTTCTCTCTGTGCAACATCTCTCCACGTGGAAAAACACTGCAGCCACGCAATGAGTCTATGAATATGTTCGAAATAGAGGTTTGACTCTAACTTCTTTTTGGGTAGTGTAATACACGTAAATGTCAACGCAACAGCACAGCACGTAACATGCAGATGGTTCATCGACCTGGCATTGCAGGACCCAAGGGGAAAGACACGTCATCCACAGGAAATTGAGAATGATCACTTATAATTATTACACAATCAGTAATCAAGTCAAAATACGATTCAGATAAAATATATCCTCACCATAAACAGACACAGGAAATTGAGAATAATCAAATATAATGTTATAACAATCAATAATCAAGTCAAAATACGAAGCAGATAAAATATACTCCCCCATATACAATAGGCTGTACAGTGCTGACGGGTAAAGATACGCACCTAAGAGATAAATGATCCGTCATGTCAGGAAAATATAAGATATGAGAAAACCCTATGTCCATGTGAAAGTTTAGGGTTTAGTTGACAATTCTAATGCAGAATAATATTTTGAAATTTCATTTATGAAAGACAGTCGAAGTTTTATAACGACTACCACCTATTTTAGGAAGGTCCGGAATTGTAGGCTAATGATACGCAGGCAGGTTTTGAATACACGTAACATTTTCAATTTTATAATATTTATAGATTTTGAAACTGTTTTCAGAAGTTCTAGGAATGACATATTGATTGTAGGGTCAATGATTTTGTTTCCATTCACATTTGATATGGGAGAAGAGAAAATATATGATGACGATAAATTTGTTAGCAATTTTATTAATTTGTACAAACATGTCACTGTTTTATGCCGCTGTTCAACATCTTACTCTTTTAAAGCAATCTAAAACCTTTCAATAATCTTTTACATTTCAAAAAGATGTAAAGACCACACAAAATTACAAGCTAACACATTGTTTGCAATTATTAGGTTAACTTTTGTGTAAGTGCGTATCTTTACCCTCTGCGTATCTTTACCGACACGGCTGTATATGGGGGAGTATATTTTATCTGCTTCGTATTTTGACTTTATTATTGATTGTTATAACATTATATTTGATTATTCTCAATTTCCTGTGTAAACAGACTACTGTATATGGGAAGGATATATTTTATCTGAATCGTAATTTGACTTGATTATTGATTGTTTTAACATTATATGTAATTATTCTCAATTTCCTGACACGTCATCGTATTTTCAAATCATGGTAGAACGATGTTGAAACCAAAAGCTGCAAATGGCCGTCATGCAAAGTATTGAATTCGACGAAACTTAGAGGACTATTAAGAAACAAATAAGATACCAAATGAACGCTTTTGAAAAAAATTGGGTTTTTTAAATTTTGGCATTGTAACAAAACATTCGCTAAACGATCCTTAACCGTTCGTTGGACGTTTACCATAACTCGAAATACAGACACCATAGACTAAGGCTAAGACAATGGGATTGCTGACGTTCAAGACAGCTTTGGGTTACATAACTTTAAAATAATGTATGCTTAAATACGACCCTTCACTAGAGACAATGGAACGACTGCTTTTAGTTACGACTCTTTTGTTTAGACTACCCCTAGAGAAACGGCAGGCCATGGGATAGTTCTGTTCTGTTGCACAAACAAGTCGTTTTAAAACTTGCGCAACATGCGACATTGAATTATTGTCATACTGGTTGAAAAAGAGTAACGCGTAAGGCAATATATAGAGATGATACTTAATGTAGTTTTCCAAATACCAAGTATTTCATTGAATGTCATATATAGGTAGAGTTGATATTTCACGATATTAAATATTTTATTTTTTTACTATATTAAATAATCTATTTACTATTTTATTTTTAATGGAATATGTTATAATATAATATATTATACAGTGAAAATATCGTTTATCGTCACGGGTACCCGATAGAGAGTTTATTTCCCTGATAAAACCCAGTATTTCATTGCTTATAATTAAACTTAATATCTGTAACGTATGCCCGTATGATTACACGCCGTAATGGCTAAAAAATTGTCCAAGCAGCGTTAAACGATAACTCAGTCACCCCGTAAGATTACATTCAAAGACGAGCAGTTGTATGTCTCCCAAAAACAATAAGGTGTCCACCGCCAAAACGACTGAGTTGCATAACGCACGCATCATCGTAACGTTCGCAAGGCTTTGATAATTAAAGCACATTAAAAACACTAAATAAATCCAAATTTAACATGTGATAGTGCAGATAATACAATTCTTTCTCTATTCGAACGTTTCTTTAACAAGCTGTTTGAGTGGCATTCTAGAACTACAAGAGTATTCTATGGATGAACAACGTCTTTATTTTACAGTTGCGACGTTTCGGTATAGACTCTGATACACAGGAACACGATATTGTAAAGAAAATGTAGGTAAAACGTGGGTAGGAAAGACCCGTCCCCTCTAACGGGTCTTTCTTACCCACGTTTTACCTACATTTTCTTTACAATATCGGGTTCCTGTGCTCTGATACCGTTTTCAAGCATTTCTTTAATACATCAAAAGCAATGTATTTTAAGGCAAATGACATTGACAAGAGCATCTCATGCTTCACGTGCAATCCGCTGAAATGTACAAGCAGGGTCGTACAAGCTAGACTACAATAGAAAACATGACCATTGTTAATATGATCGCAATTTACAGGAACACAACTTTGTATAACAACGACATATGCACATTCATGTGCAATGATCTTCATATTTGTTAAAAACAATATGTCAAATAAAAGTCACGGCAATGTTTCTCAAGAAAAAATGAATCTTCATCATGAAAACCATCAGGGATGTTTGCAGCTGGTTAATGGTTATAAGGCATGTAACGGGTTCTTGTCTTATGTTGGCAATTGCAATTTTAGTGATTGTCTCTGATTGGCAAAGCAAAGTTTGAACATTAGTTAATTTCGGGAATTAAAATATCATCTACCAGGTATTCAGGATGACCACAGGTATGGCTGATTACCTCAGCACGTTCATTCCCCGGACAATTATTATGAAACGTGATTGATATACGAACAAAACAAAGGAGCAAGTGTGCTAGTACCGCCTATAACGACCTCGATGTTCATGATTCTCAGTCGGTAACTTTTACTTTTACTTTTACTTTTGGGTAGCGGTATATCCTTTTGAAATCAGCGACTTCTCTTGACGTGTTGCACGTGAAAAGTCCGTTGACTGGCACTTTATACGCTCAAATGATATTATAAAATCATATCATCTGCACTTTTACCCCAAAATCAATATTCATTTCTAGCATAATTACTTTGTTCTAGTATATAAATCACTATCACGTTTTTATAAAATGATTACTAAAAATTGTTGTTAGCATTGATATAATTCAGAATTATCTTAAAAGATACTAGTACACAATGTTGTGGAAATCCCAATTCATCATGTCAGTAAATCCTCTACTTCTAGATTTTCATCAATTCTTATTGCATTTCAACATCTTTGGGGATCAACATTTTTTTAGTTTCCTGACAACGAAATGCGTGTTTCATACCCAAGTGCTGTAAAGTGTCTCACGAAAAATTTCTTGCTCTGTTTTGATAAAATAAACAATGTTGACGACGAATTGCTTGAGTATTTGAATGGAATGGTATGCTAGACGTTTGTTTAAGTATTTTATTGATCTTTCTTCGACTGTGGTGTCTACGAAAGCAATCTGTCTGCGAATCCACCGATATTCTGTCTACGAACCTATCATATCTACGAAAACACCTTTAGGCTTTAACTAAAAAAGTAAAGGACGTTAGGTGAAATTATCGTGATTGTTTACCAGAAATGGAATGATAAAGATATATATACTAAATTAATATATTTGGAAAATTCTAACATCAGAATCAAAATTAGTTTATTATCGTATTTTAAACCAATGTATGTAAGACTATAAGGCACTAGTTTTGATTTGATTTATATTCATGTTTTAAAAAGAACTTTAGAGTTCTTGCAGGAATAAATTTACCTGCGAGTCCTGCTTCAAATACTCATAAAATTTAGAAAGGACTCATAGAAATTAAAGCTGTGAGTCCTGGGATGCATATTTTTTTTGTGATACTATGTGCTTACTTATTAAAGGACTCATTTAATTCAGCTTGGACTCACAAGACTTTTTGTTAGCGAGTCCCTTGACTCAGAGGGTCATATCTGTAGATTGATCACTGGTTCTTGGCCATTTTTTTATTTCGAGGATCAAAGGCTCTTTTTAAAAGCACTTTGAAACGAACGTTGCCACATTCAACAAGATAGGTAAATTCGCTGTTAGTAAAAAAACTCGCACCTGCACGTCGCTTTTCTTATTGAAAATACGTTCGATATTTTTAATTCGTCACTTCTTGATAACGGAAAACTTTATCCTTATAATTATTTCACCACGAGAAAGGCTATTGATTTGTGATTCGAAAAATATTAACTTTGTCAACATTTACGGAACTTCGTCACACACGTTTGTCGTTTGTATGTCAAAGGGTCAAATTTCAATGACGTGTCAATTAGTTATAAAGTCCCGGCTCCATTTGCAGCCTGCAGCAGGGAGAAGTTTAACGTAATTAACCTATTGATGATTTCTTCTATCTCGAATGAAAGAGAAACGACGCGTTCCTATTGAGCAAGGGCAGATAACTCTAAAATAAACTGAAAGTAAACAAAATGGCAGATATTTTATACGATCTGCAAAAAGAAGGCATATTCAAGAAGATTCTTTACCCTTCAAAGGGGGAACTTCCTGGATTCAAGGATGGAGCGAAGGTAAATAACTTCTGTGAACAAAATAATTAGATTTCGTGTTGCTTGGTAGTCCAGCATGCTAGACGTCTTCCTACGTCGACGTCTAGGATCCGAAGGCTATTTTTACTGTAGCAAGTTCCCGACGAATTTGCTCGGGAACATTTTTTACTTGCTATGTCAGTGAAAATGAAACATCCACTATAAATCGACACACGGATCGAAAGATTGAACCTTATACTCTAACTTCATCTTGTTGTCTCACCTTTGAAAATTTTCTTTATTATTCAGTTACATTGAATTCATCGCTACCCCCACTTTTCAGCGAGTTTGTGTCAGCCATCTTGAGCTGTTACGTCACGAGGTCAAGTGTGAATGACTGATTTTAAAAACTCGGATCGGGAATGAAACGGAGGACATACACGCTTTCAACTTAACTGTTGTAGACAGTGCAGAAACAACTGTGCATGTAGTTGACATCTAGAATTTGATGGAAATCGATTGTTTTGAATTTGAACTCTCATGCAGAGATCATTTTAATCTACATAAGGCATTTGAAACACATCATTTATTACATTAAATGAAGTATGTGGTAGTTTTTTTTACTGTAATATTTTCCTTACCAGGAATAGCATTATTTAAAATTAATTAAGCATGACACATTTGAAGGCCTTTTTTTGAAAAAAGATTTCTGAATTTATATTTTTCTATTATTTAAAATAAATTATTTAATTGGCAAAATCCTCATTTGCCATATTTGTTATAAAATTAATGTAAGTTTGTTTGAATTTATTGAAAAGATTTGTCATAGTTAAGTTTTTATTTGTAAATTTATTTCTTTTTACATTTTTTAAACATTTTTATTTTTTATATTGTTTTTTTCTTCTAAAACGTTATTCTTTCATTGGCAAAATCCTCATCTATCATATTTTAAAAGAAAATTCATGTAAGTTTGTTTGAATTATCAAGTTAATGAAATAAACCATAGAATAATGACGTATAAAATAATATTAAAATTGCTCTCTTCCAAAAGGAAAAAGGCAAATGATATTGCAGTTTACATTAATGTTATATAACAATAGACAAAATGACTATTTATCCCTTGAAGGTTAAACCACAAAATGTAATTCTATTTGAAATGATGCAAAATTGATTTGAATTGTATACAAATTGATTAATTTGAATAAAAAGACTTTAAACAAGGAAAATGGTCGAAAAGAAATTCATAAAACATTCGTACCTTTACTTTTTTCTATTCAAACGTCAAACTGTTGTCTTTTTTTGCAGATCGACATGTTGACAGGATGTAGTTGAAATAAATATTGTCATATCTTAGCTGCATAGATTTTGCAGAACATACTAGTGTCACATTTGTTTGTACAGATAAATGTGTATGAATTTAAGTTTGACAATTTCTGCTTATAATAATTACAAATCTCATGGACATTTTCTTAAAATTTGTTTGTTCTGACAACTATGGTAAGTCATTGCTGTTTTGTTGTTACATGTGTATTTGACTGTTTGCTGGAATTCTACGTGAAAGAAAACTTGGTAAACATGGATCAGGTAAGCAGGTAAGTAATAATAAATAATTCATAAACCCCAGATAATTTCTTCCAATCTTTCCAATTTTAGGAAAGACAGATATTGAATTAAAAAGCATTCTGTTCATTAGATTTATTTTTGTAAAATAATATATTTAAAACCACGTTGTAAACCTCCATGGGATAATAAATAGTTTCAGCATGCAACATCAAACATAAAATGATATAATTTAGATTAATCTGACCCTTCTGAGAGAAAAATACAAAATAAAATGTACTTTAGTTTATTAGTTTAAATTTTGTGTTTCATAATTCTTTATGTTACTCAAGATGACATTGAAAAATAATCCTATCATAAAATTCAATGTTGGTTGTTGTTACTATCAAAATTCTTCAGCATTCATGAATAAAAAAGTAATCATACAAATAAATATATGTATAACAACACAAAGCACTTTACAAAGGATTGAATCATTTTATTAAATATAGCAACATAAATGATTCCTTTGTTAAGAATGTAAGTTAATGATATAATGTTTAAAAAAGTCAACAAATTTTGTTTCTGCACTGTAACAGTGAAGTCGAACATGTGTATGTCCTCCGTTTCATTCCCGATCCGGGTTTTCAAAATCAGTCAATGACACTTGACCTCGTGACGTAACAGCTCAAGATGGCTGACACAAACTCGCTGAAAAGCGGGGGTAGTGATGATTTCAATGTAACTGAATAATAAAGAAAATTTTCAAAGGTGAGACAACAACATGAAGTTAGAGTATAAGGTTCGATCTTTCGATCCGTGTGTCGATTAATAATAGATGTTTCGTTTTTACTGACTTAAAAAGAAAGCGCCCCCGAGTATAATCGTCGGGAACCTGCTACAGTAAAAATAGGCTTGGGATCCTAAACTTCGCGTGCGCAGTTATCGCACATAAAGCGAAGTTTAGGTTATCTGAACTAGTTGCTTGGTTGATTCTATGTTCGGCAATATAAGTCACAGACAAGCCAAAACAGAGTAACACAACAGTTATACTTACGCATATCTTTATCATTATGCTAGTTCTATTATATCTCATTAATACTAAATTGGAAAGCTATGAAATCACTATAAAATGAATAAATGACATTTGTATACACATTTTATCCACAGTCATTATTTATGTATTTCAAACATGTAGTTACTAATGACATAAATTATGATAATTTTTGCATAACTTATGAGAAGTTATTAAAATATATTTCCAGGTAAACTTTCATTATAAAACAACAAAATGTGACGAAGATAGAACAGTCCTTGACGACAGCAGGAAGCATGATAAACCACTTGAAATCATCCTTGGAAAGAAATTCAAGCTTGAAGTATGGGAGCAGTGCTTGCAGACGATGAAGGAAGGAGAGGTCGCAGAGTTCATGTGTGACATAAAGGTGACCTGTGAAATGGATTTACTTTCTTACATTTGAAAGTAATTTCACTTGTCTATTACTTGTTACAATAACAAAGTATAAGCAAATACGCAATGCTTGAACAATGCTTTGATTTTTTTATGCAGCAAAATGCTCGGATAGCAAAAAAAATTAAAATTAGAAATTAAAGAATCACTCTCTATACAAAGAAAAGTTTAGATTTTTTTTTTAAGAATGCATTATTAATCACACATGTCGTCAAATGTTTGTTGACAGTCAGTGTGTAGGAGATGCATTGGAAACCTAGCCTGTCTTGAAAATTAATTGGTCAATTCCTTAGGGAAAATAAAGGAAAAATTACCAGTCCTGACCAAAAAGTAACCAGTCCTGGCAAAATATAGCCAGTTCAAGGACTGGGAGACGGGCTATATTTCAAACACTGATTGAACCTAGATCCTGATTGAGTAGGATATATACACATATTTATGCACCATTCCAATAAAGTACCTGCTGCTGTTGTAGGGAATCATGCTAAATTAAGTGACAATGTAAAGTGTAAATTTATTTACCATATTTTTTTTGATCTTTGCTTACATTCTCGTCAAAAGACTAATCTTATTATAATTTTGTTTTACTTCGACAGCATGTGAGCTGCTACCCGCTAGTTGCGAAGAGTTTACGACAGATCAACAGCGGTGACACAGATCATCACCATCATCACCAGGAGAATCACTGCTGTGGGATGATGAACTTCGCTGAACAAGGGCTGGGTCACACTGACCTTGATGAGCTCATGAAAACTCCACAGCCACTTATATTCACATTAGGTATATAATTATGAATTGATAATTCCAATTATAAATTAATTTTTTCAAAGATAATAAGTGTTACAGGGGTCGAAGTTAGTCCTATTGGGGTACTAGCCATTCGGACTAGTGCATTCCTGTGAGCACTAGCCCAAAGATATTATAACTAGCCAAATACACCGATATAATGATATTTTCTTTAAATTCAACTAGATCTTCAGATTACCAATGATTGCACTTTACTAGCCCAGCATCTTTTTCACTAGCCATTAGCTACCGGGCTAGTGCTAATTTCAAACCCTGTGTTATATAAAAATGATCAATTATCAAGAATAATTAGGTTTCCTCATGAATGTAATACTAATACCATGATCTATATTCTATAATGGCATTCTCGCCACTAATGGTCGCAATACTGCCACAGGAGCACTAAACAACAACTTGCTCTTTATGATGACAATGATCTCTTAGAAAAATAAGTTATTACTATGTTGAAATTAAGGGCTTGATAACATAAATGCTTTTCAAAACAAAACCTTTGAAAATCCTTATTATTTGCCTTTGATATTTTTAGATTTCACAATTGGACATTATGAGATGAAATATTGTATTTCATAACTTTTTACTGCCGACAGAACTGCTCAAGTTTGAAGCCCCAGGTTCGTTTGATAAGGAGATATGGACGATGAACGAAGACGAGAAATTAGCAAATGTGCCAAAGTTACGAGAAGAAGGAAATAATCTTTACAAAGAGAAGAAATATAATGAAGCAGCTGAGATGTACACCAAAGCACTGGGAACATTGGAACAATTGATTCTGAAGTAAGTCTTTACAACCTTCTACAACTTAAAGTTGATTACAACTGTCATTCATCATCACAAACTCAATGCCATTTCACCGATGTCATATTGATTAAACTCCAGTTGTAAGAGTTTGACATTGAAAAACACAAACTATTATGATTTTATGTAGGCAAAGAGGTCTTTATTTCCGCATCACAAGAGATAAATTGATTTCTTATTACACTGCACCCAAATGCTTAAAGCTATAAATAAGCCATATTTCAAGTCATTGTGTAGTTACCCGGTACTTGTTTTCAGTAATTAATATTGATCTTTACAGTGGTCTATAAGTAACTTTGTCATCCTTTTTGTATGCTTAGGTAGTACTCTGATTTTCATGGCAAAGCCTTAAACCCTACTGACTCACTCCCGGGTCTGAATTTCAGCTGACATTGAGTAAAAATTGTTTTATGCACATCGGCTCTTGTCTGAAATAATGCATCTTCCTACGAAAAAATGCCAGCACCGAAAAATCAAGGTTCGGCAGCAATGCATAAATCTGACAGTTTTCAAAACTGGCTTTTTTGGCTTTGCGTAGGAAAATGGCACTTGGCAGACAGGCAGCTATTTTGAACACTGTTTTTTATCCTTTTAGTTCCTAACATACCCTGATACAAATGAAAATGTCTCTTATCACTTGCAGTTGGTTATCATCTCAGCCAATGAAATGTTATGCAAGGAGTAATGCATAAATCTGACAGTTGGGATTTAAGTAGGAAGAAGTAAATAATGCTGAAACTATTAAAACCCTACTTACTCACTGACCTCTTGTCTGCAGAGAGAAGCCAGGGTCTGAGGAGTGGGAGGATCTGGAGAAGTTGAAGATTCCGCTGCTCCTCAACTTCTCGCAGTGCAAGCTTCTCCAGCAGGACTACTACCCTGTCATAGAACACACCAGCACTGTCCTACAGAGGGAGCCAGGTACTTGTATTATGATAATTATAACTTTTACTAAGCAGACATCCACATACGAGGCACATGCTCAATGCGGCAGAAATATATATACACTGTATACAAAGGATGAGAAAAATGGAGTCATATAAAATAAAGTTATAAATCAAGTTTTTCTGCAGTGTCTAGTTTAGGGATGTCACGATACAGGTACCTTGCGATACGATACGTATCACGATACGATACATATCGTGATACACTAAATGCAACATTATTATGGTGAGATATAAATTCAGGGGTCTAAATTCAGTATTCCTAAAGCGATTTATCTGAGTAACCAGCATTTAAACACAAGAATAAGCCAACTTCTTCATGAAAAAGTCATTTAATGCTATATTAAAGCTATCCTAACAAGGAATTTAACCAACTCTGGATTTCTTGATTTGATTTTCACCAAAAAAGTTCACATTATTCAATAAAAAGTTCACGATATTCACTAAAATTTGTATCACGAAACAGTTGACTGTATCGTGTATTGTATCGTGAACTGTACCACGACGCTGCATCGATGTATCGTGACATACCTAGTCTGGTTACAAGATTGTGAATGTAACTGTTAAACTGTCTTACATGTTGAAAGTTTTGAAGCGTATTGCATTTTGAAGTATTTAGCCATTTTTCTGTCTGTGCTTGTACTCAGTCCTATTTTAAAATTTCAGTCCCATTTTAAAGGGAATTCCTATAAATTTAACAAAAACCTTACAGTTTATGTTGTTTTTTTAGCGCCGAAAAAAAAACCGAATGATGACTAACCTTCATTCTTATATAATATAATTTTTATATTGACCCATGTTACACGATCTTGAAGGGGAAACACTCGAAATCTTTTCAAATGTAATGTCTCACTCGAATTTTATTTCCTCTGATAAACAGACAACGTGAAGGCTCTGTTCAGGCGAGGGAAGGCTCACGTTGGTGCGTGGGACCCAGAAGAAGCTAGGAAAGACTTTAACAGAGTTATGGAACTTGACTCGTCTCTCGCCGCAGCAGTGAAGAAAGAACTGAAGATTCTCGATGACTTGGTCAAACAACGAACAGAACAGGAGAAGAAATCTCTGAAGGGGATGTTTAGTTAACACAATCCTTTGGCATTAAATTATTGTATTAAAATTAAACTGTGTTGTACTGTATTAAGTGCATCATCCGTTGTGATATTGTTATGTTGACTTCAAATTGTCATCAATGTTGTATTCACGAGTCAGCAATTCTTTTATTTATTCAAATGACATCTGAAATTGAACATATAGTTGTTTTAGTTAGTCAATAGAAAACTTTTTGGGAAAAATTTGATATCATATAATTTGCAAGAATTATTATTACGGCATTCTCATTAAAGGATTATATTTGAATGAAATGTTTGCTCTCAAGCAGTTTTTATGTAATACATTGTAAATTGCTTGTTTATTGAATTAATTGCTTGTGTAAACACGGATGTAGCAAACTCGATTATAGTGAACAAACTTTTAAGTTCTGTCAAAAGCCAAACGTGAGTAGCGAACACCTGATATGGCGAACTAAATTTGTTGGTCCCATGGAGTTTGTTATATATCCGTGTACTACTGTACTTTATGTCCATTAAGGTATTTGTTTGAAAAAGATGAACCCTCTGTAACATAACAAGGAGCACTGAAATATTTGCTCAGTGTTTTTTAAATCATGCAGTAATATGCAGGGGCCCTATGCATGGGTAGACCTTCCCATTGCTTCAAAACTGAAGTTGTTTAAATAACATCATCAAATAGGATGAAGTTTCATTTAAAGATCTGCTCAATGTTTTGTTTCTTTGAACCCATGAAACCTATTTAAAAATATTATCTGTAAATGTTATAATATTTTTGTTTCATCCCTGAAGAAGTCTTGTATCTGAATTTTACTATGTGTTCAATATGAATAAATGTGTATTTTTAGGAAGGAATAGTTTGTTATATTGAAAGAAAGGGAATAGTTTCAAAAGTCATCTGATCACCTTCACTGGCTTCAGCTGAAAAATGAATTTACACTACTGCTTCTGGACAAAGGATTTGATTTGCAATATCGAGGGTTAGAAATTAGCACTCGTCTGGTAGCCCATGGCTGGTGAAAAAGATGCTGAGCTAGTAAAATGTGTTGACTGGTAGTCCAAAGGACTAGTTGAAATTTAAGAATATATGATTATTTAGATGTGTTTGGCTTGTTGAATGTTGAAATGTAATCAGGCACTAGTACTCTAAGAAATGCACTAATCCGAATCACTAGTACCTGGAAAGGACTAGTTTCGACCCCTGAATATCAATTCATCATAGTGATTAACTTCTCGAAATTCTCTGCCCAGTCCATACATTAGGGAGGATGATGAACTTTACAATTCTGTGATCATCTGGAAAGATTATCCTAAAAATTTCAGCTATAAACACTTGGAGAATGCAAAGGGTTTTAGGGTGAAGACAATGAAAATTCAACTTGGACCACAACGTCCCATCTTTGAGTTTAATCTTTTGCAAAATATTAATACATCAATAGACTCCTAAACTATTACTGGAACAGAAGAAAGGGAGGATAAACAAGTCTTTGGACATCTCTGGGATACACTTATACTCTGGCAGACCAACCAACTGGTCATCTTCCTACGCAAAGCCTAAAACGACATTTTCCGAACTCTCGTTTTTTTCCTTGCTGCAGACCCTTGAGCATTCTGTGCTCGCTCTCTAGCCTGTAGGGCACTATATAGCAGCACAGAAATGTAAAGGGTCTGCAGCAAGGTATAAAATGACAGTTCGGAAACTGGTGTTTTCGACTTTGTGTAGGAAGATGCCAACTGGTTTGTAGAGAGGAGAAAATAAGGTCAAACCAACATAACTATAGATTTCTCGGCTGCATACATTTATTCATTTGCTGACATGTTTTGGCATACTAGGTGAACTTAAAAGAGCAATCAATGTAAGCAAATGATTAATGTATGTGGCAAAGACATATCTGCTATCCTCTCCAGAACTTTCCCGTTCAAGCAAAAGTATGCACAGCAAAGGTAAGTTTTCCTGTGAAATAAAAGACAAGTATTGTTTCAAGACCAATTTATTTTTCTTCTCATGTTTATTTACAGGATGTTATAGCACGGTACAGTTTGTTCAAACACAAATGAGACTTGTCATGTTCCTATTAAAACAATACTGTTCTCGTTGAATTATTTCATATAACCTAGGTTAATGAAAAACAGCACTTTTGTCAGAAATTATCATTTTTGACAATTTTAAATAATAGAATCAATCAAAGTGAAAATCATTCATTCATTGAAATGATGTGTAATTTCATGTTAATTTTATCATTATTTTGCTTTTAAATAAGGAATATATAGGCTAAGCAGTTATGAGCATTTCTACACTTCGATATCACAAAAGTTTCTTCAATTGTCAAACAAGCAGATTATGTAATGCATTATATCAGACACAATGTTTGCATATGGACATGCAGGCTTATTCACATAACACAAAGTAAAACATGAAATAAGATTTTAACCTTGGTAATCAGAGCTAACACTCACTTCGTAATTTTGTAAGGGGTGATATTAAAACAGCTCAGAAGAAAATTGACAATTTTCCCCAAATCTCATAGTTTTGAGTATTTGTATTGTCAATCAAATTTTAATAAAGAAATTATTGTGCCAACACTGAAATGGCCACAGGACACACCCTGCTCTCTTTATTCTAGTATTGCTTTAAATAGATCACAAACCATTTAAAACAAAAATCTAAGTCCCTTTCATGTTTTGAATAGCATTTGGATTTTCGAGAAATTAAAATTAGAAAATCAAGAACAAGTGTAGCTTTTAGTGTAGAAATTAGATTTAAATGTGAACCATGCTAGCAAGTGATACAAAATAGAACGTGCCAAAAACTAAGCAAAAACAAAACATGCAAAATATTTCATACAAAAATAAAAAAGAAACTCCCTTTAATGTTGCTTAGGCAATGACAGAAATATAGTGAACAGTTACTGTGAATTCACTAAATACACTAAAACAGAATGTTAAGAGAAAAAAGGTCATCAATGAGAAATTCAAACTAAGTGATACAACAATGGTTTCTCTGTAATAATGAATGAAATATGCCATCCTTCTACCTGTGTGTTTGTACCTGTGAAGCTCCTATAATACCTTGATACCTATCAAGGCCAAACCCAGCCTATGAAGAAGGATGCAGTCTAAAATAGTGACATTTCATTGGTTGACAAAATCAAACAGATATAGTCATGAATAACCAAATGTCGGGGTACAAGACATTTGCCTTTGTGTCAGGGTATTTTATGAGTTATAAGGATACAAAACAGTGTTCAAAATAGCTGCCTGCTAATTTCAGATATGGCTTGATGGAGACAACAGCTAGCCCTTGGCTTGTCTGATTTTAGATATTTAGTGTCTTAATTTGTTTGGATTGTCAAATATTTAGTAGGGCTGTTTGCTAAAGACTAAAAGACATTTTGAACACTGATACAAACACACTGATGTAGCAGGATGAGTAACTTCTTGAATGCCAAGACAGTGAAACAAAGGGGCTTATCAAACCCAAGATTAGCATAGCTGTAAAATGTCAACATTCTCTCCCCACTGGTAGTTCAAGTGATGAAATTCTATGCTTAGCTCTGTTTAAAAGTGAGTAAGGAATGAATAGGCCTGTGTTGATACAATTGTTAATTGTGTCATCTCCACTCAGTCTCGTATTGTGATGACCAAATTTGACTTTGCCTAGGAGACAAGCCAACTTTTCCATCCAAGACATAATTTCAATTAGGGATTCCACGGGTACTCAAGTCTGAGTAAGGTCCATCTGGACTCGGGTCCATTATTTCGGATTTGAGGACTCTAAAAGTGTTTAACACTATTAATTATTTAAGTTATTTCATCCTGTTTGTTTTGTGTGAAGATAGATGATCAACATTACCATTTCAAGCGTTGTTGTCAAAATTATTCTATATACGTTGAATTCGAATAATATGTTATAATATCTAGGCTATACAACAATTCAAGGTAAGGCAAAGACTAAAGAGCTATAAAAATAAAAAAATCCTTGGGGAAGGATAGAATGTCGGGTACTCGTATCCGAGTCGAGTCTGACTCCTCGAGTCCAATTCTTTTGACACGTGGAAGCCCTATTTTCAATGGTTGAAATTGAACAGATTTGTGTTGCAATTTTTTTTGCTTAGACACGTGCAAAGGTTTCATCACTAGGGCTACCTCTGTGGAGAGAGAATGAGATTTTTATGGGACTAGAAAAGTTTGATCAATCAGACGAGATGGTTCTTAACATGTATTAACCTATACAAACAGCACGGACTGACAACACTGTAAGTATATTCTGTATTCTATACACTTGGTCTGCAACAACTAACAACATTGTAGTATTATCTCCACGGGCTACCCTTATATACTGTACAATATCAACAATTCTCTCTACGTATCACTGTCCTATATTACATGTACAACAATTAACTATCTTCAGTTCAGTTAACAGCATTACTTTAAAAACTGAAATGACCTCTTGTTTTGCTAAGGTGAATGATGATTGAAAGATTCAGATTTTTCCAACTTGCTTTAATTTGCTAACTTGCCTGGAATTGCTAACTTGCCTGGAATTGCCAACTTGCCTGAAATTGCCAACTTGCCTGAAATTGCCAACTTGCCTGAATTTGCCAACTTGTCTGAAATTGCCAATTTGCTTGAATTTGCCAACTTGTCTGAACTTGCCTGAATCTAAACAAAGCTTTTAACTTTAATTGACATGGTGAATTTTATGCATGAATGAGATGGTGTCAAACTTGCATCCTAAAGTTTTATTTTCATTGACATAATCATTTTTATGTGACATCCAAATAGTTTGTATCTCACAGTTTTCAAACAGTGCCTGCCCGTCTGCCAACTTTTGGGCTCGTTGGATAAAAGGTCAGTCTGACATGTGTGATTTTAGAGATACTATCTCCACATTGCACAACTACTCATTGTTGATTTTTCAAATAACAAGTCCTGCTCGCTTTTGGGAAGAAAAAATATTCTGAACACTGATACTCTTTATTCTTCAAAACCCTTGCATATAATCAAAGTATACTATAGAAAGGCAAAACCTTAGAGGCAAAAATAAGACAAATTCACAAGGTCTTCAAGAACTTGACATCCAAAATATTTCTTATCTCATCTTTCTATCAAACCTTCCAAGAAAGTAAGAAAAATCCTTAGGGTCAAACTTGCCTTTAAAGCAAAAAGTTCACAATGTCTTCAAGAGGTTCACATCCAAAATATTTCTTATCTCATCTTTCTATCAAATTTTAGCATTTAACCTTCCAAGAAAGGAAGAAAAATCCTGAGCTTCAAACTTGCCTTTAAAGCAAAAAGTTCACAATGTCTTCAAGAGGTTCACATCCAAATATTTCTTATCTCATCCTTCAACAAGCAGCTGACATGGTCGAGCTATATCCCCCGCAAATTGCATAATATGTATAGGTTTTCCTTTTCATATTGCTGATTAATTTTTGCCGCTCAAAATAACACAATTTTTCCAGGATATGAAGGAAACTGTTCTAATAAAAAAATAAATGATACCAACTTTATGTTCATTGGCATAATTCGAGTAAACTGACAAAATTAAAATCAAACAAATAAATTTAAGTATTTGGATCTCCAAGATCAATTTGATAATATGTATAAACAAACATATTTTCAAAAGTGTTCTTCATGACACACCTTCATATGATTGTGTATCTACATATCCAATTTGATCAATATTTGATGATAAGTTTAGAAGTTGTGAGCCAGACAGGACTTGTAACAGTTTTCCAACAGAGTCCTCATTTTTGGCCAAAAAAGGCCAAATTTTATGAAAATGTTTTCAAAATTGTTCTTCATGACACACCTTCATATGATTATGTATCTACATATCCAATTTGATCAATATTTGATGATTAGTTTAAAAGTTGAGAGCCGGACAGGACTTGAAACAGTTTTCCAACAGAGTCCTCATTTTTGGCCCAAAAAGGCAAAATTTTATCAAAATATTTTCAAAATTGTTCTTCATGACACACCTTCATATGATTATGTATCTACATATCCAATTTGATGAATATTTGATGATTAGTTTAGAAGTTGTGAGCCGGACGGGACTTGTAACAGATTTCTTACAAATTTACCACTTTTTCTCCAAAATCCTAATATTTTATGCATATTTTCAGAAAATTGTTCCTCATGACACATTATCACATGTTTCTTCATTTCCATGACAAATTTGAATTGAAATGGTTGATTAGTTACAAAGTTATGAGCCGGACACAAAGTGTAACGGACGGACGGACGGACGGTACCCATTTTAATACCCCCCGCAACTTCGTTGTTGCGGGGGATAAAAAAAACCTTAGCATTGAACCTACCAGAAAGAATGAAAATCTTTAGGGTCAAGCTTACCTTTAAAGCAAAAGTAAGACTATGAGCAAGACTATATGAAGTTTGTTCATTCAACAATTGTTTACCCAGTATGTAATGTGATAGTTAGAGCATGAGTTTTAGTCTAAGACATGGGCTAAGTTAACAATACAGGTCGCTTATGGTATGACTAAGCTAACATGACATGGAATATATATACACACTAAATACAAGATTGATATTTACAACAATTTGTACAAAAGTCAGGTTCTTGGTTTGACGTAACATAAATTGGAGTATGGGACTTAACTTACTAAACATACTCAACAAGATTTAACATGGTCACGCATGAGTGAAGAAACCTTATATTGAGGTCACTCTGACATTTCAATGGTATTCCAGTTACAGTATGTTATATTTTGATCAACAATATCTTAGCATGAAATATCTAAAATTGCATGTCAATATTCAAGAAAATAATCAAAATATTATTATCATGTTCATACCCAGAAGACTCTTGATAAATCAAGAAATGTAATATCCATCATTGCATGATTTCAAGAAAATAATCAAAATATCAATATCATGTTCATACCCAGAAGACTCTTGATTATCTGAGAAATGTAATATCTATCAATGTATTTGTCATGATTTCAAAAATTATTTTAAAAATCACTATCATTAACATACTCACAAGACTGTTGATAATCTGATAAATTATATTTTTCAATGTATGTGTCACGATTTCAAGAAAATAATCATAATATCACTATCATTAACATACTCACAAGACTGTTGATAATCTGATAAATTATATTTTTCAATGTATGTGTCATGATTTCAAGAAAATTATCAAAATATTACTATCACTTCAATACCCACAAGTCTGTTGATAATCGGAAAAATGTAATATTTATCAATGTATGTGTCATGATTTCAAGAAAATAATCAGAATATTACTATCAAATACATACCACACAAATGTTTATTAATCATGTGATTAACGCATAAATTAAACACTAGATGATGTTATATGGTCTGGTCCCGGAACAATGTAAGAATCTTAATTAATAAAAGCTTGAACTCTGAAATAAGTGAGTGTTATGACGATACAGCACATTATAAGAATAACAGTACATTGTCTTACTAGTTGTAAGAAAATTGCTACAAATAATAATGATAATCATTGTCATATCCTACTTTATAAAAGCAAATTTTACAAGAATAAATTTGTGTCTTGAATGACGATCAGCTTTGTATTGAATTATCTAAAATTTGATACAATAATTAATAAGTAAATATTGCAAATGTATGCAAAAAATGCAAAGAAATCACGTTGTGAACAAATTCCCATAACCTGTTGATAAATCACTGCAAACCCAACCCACAGCACTGGACTATGGAAAATTGCTAAATTAATGGTATACACAAGGTTATGATATGAAAGCTTTCTTACCTTGAAAAGTCTACTTATTCTAAACAAACACGTTGCTCAAATTCACATGATATATTTAAAAAACTTTTGATGGTCAATATTTTCTATGTTTCAATAACTATCATGAACTTCCTATTCAAAAATTGCTTATCATTTTTTTTCTTTAAAGGGGCAGTAGCACATTTTTTGATAATTTTGTATTTGAAAAATTTCACTGATAATTGTAAGTTAATGTTAAATGTATTATTTTGACAGTGTCAAAAATCTCATAACACAAGCCAATTATCCATAGTCAGAGGACAAAGTATGAAGATTCACGTAAAATTCATTGGCGGCCATTTTTTTGTGAACACCTTTAATTCAATTTGTGCAAGAAAAAGGAATCGCATGGCTAAACTTTACGTTATATATTTGAATTATTACTGCTCCATTTAGTTTAAATACATTGTCTTTCAATTGGAACCATTAATTTTCATTTTCCTGACATCACCTTATATTCCCCCTAAAAACGTGCTACTGCCCCTTTAAAGAAAACATTAATAAGGCCTACTGATGTATGGTATTTTTTGATCAATTTTTTATTAATAATCATTAATCAACATTATGCAAATCAATTATGACATTATTTCATTAGCAAATACTCTTATTTACCCAATATTTCATCCAATGAATAAAATAAATTGATTCAATGTTTGTTTATTTGTTACATGATTTCCTGATGATGAAATATAAATCTACAAAAGTCAGAGACAATATTTGTCATCTTGTTTACAAAGACAAAATACTCCAGCTGAGCAAAACTCATGTTGTCAAAATCATGATATCAGACGAACAGAAATGAAACTTGATGTATAAAAATGATTTTCGGGACATCAAATACTTTCCATGACAAATTAACAAATTAATATCTTACTTATCTCACCCTAAACGGATAGTTCGAAAAATGTTCAACTAATTTTCATTTATAGATTGTGTATGCCTTTTCATAAAAGATGTATAAAACATAAATATACTTTCAAATGAAACTGAATTTAATCTTCAAATTTTCCCCTTAAATCAAAATTTCATGATTGAATCTTGAGTGAAATTGCACTGAAAATATGTAAAATCATCAACACATGTAACAATATCATATGTTGTAAATGACTTATAGACAATTTGATATGCAAAATGAAAATGCAGATTATTATTTCTATGTCATAAAAAACAACAGTGTCTTAACTAAGATTGCATTACATGTATTTATAAAGGAAAACAAAATTGAAATTTGAACATTGATAGAATTGAAACTGTTGATATCAACAGCCATGAATTTTGGGCACATATATAAATAATGAACCTGAAAAAGAAGCAACACAAATATAGCTTTCCAATCATGTTGATCATAACTTATTTGTTTTAAGCCTTTAATCAAGGATTCAACAGTACAATTAAAAGTTTGTTCTTTGACTCTTGTGGGGAAAAGTTCTTCAAGTTTCTATTTCACCTATGAATGTGATCCTCTTTATCCAAATGCTTGTTAATACAATAACCATATATATATCAGTTTGTTTTCATCTCACATTTCCCAAAACAGTGTTGTTTCTAGAGGGGGTCCTGGGAAAATATGCCCACCATTTTGGCCTGATGCCCCTTAGAAATTTTTAGATGATACTTTTACCAATGCAAAGGGCCCATCTGCTTGAAATTTGCCAAAATGACCCCCTCAGCTGATTAAATGGAAACAACACTGCCCAAAAATTGGATTTATTTCCTTTTAACAACTAGATTTCAGAAACTATGCTTGACGGTGACAAGAGATGTAAAATCAGAATGGTGACATACTTTGAAGAGCTATATCTTAACTTTCAAGCAATGATCAGTGATGAGATATAATTGATCATAAATGAGGTCATATTATTCTTAAAACTGGGTACATTATCATTAATACAAGGTATCTCAAATTTCACACTGCATCAAATATTTCATAATTTTCCAAACTTTAAAATGACATTTTTGAAAACCTTTCCTTAAGATTACCAAATGAACCGTAAAGATGATATTTTCTCGAAATCTTTCTCTTATAACACTATATAGTAACATTGTCTGATGGAAAAGGTATATTAAAGAAACTTCTTGAAATTTGGCATTGTGCTTACCTGTAAATGAAATATTATTGCAAAGAGATCAAACTAGTTGATAAATTAGGTAAGCTGAGGTAACATATGATATTACGTTAACAAATATGATGACATAAACAAATGACCTTTCGCCATGACACAACATCGTACCAACTGAAATTATGAAAGTCATGAAATATATCATCTAACAAGTACCCCTTTTAACAAGAAATTCCAAAACTATAAAATTCTAGAAAAATAATACTTTTTACCAATGGAAAATATAGATGGTAACAACATTGACATTATTTCATATTTCATGATACAACATTTACTGAAAAAAATTATTACTTACATATCTTATAGAAGTTAACAATTGAGCTAAACAATTTTATTTTTGCCCTAAAATACAAATATCTAAAAATATTCATGAAATGTGATACAGGACTATTCAAGAGAAACCACAGGCACTTGAATCTTAATGAAATGGAATATTTTAGATAATAAACTATTTAATGCCCATTCTATTTTATCTAAAAATTATTCCCTTGAAGAATATTTCTCTTATATCACTGCTGTTAGTATTATTGTAGGGAGGCAGTTCGCAACACTGTTGTGGCTATGCATTGCCGTGAAACCTACGAGCACGAACTGGAACTAGTGAACCATGGGTGGTACTGTGCTCAAATTCAGTGAAGCATTGCACCCAAACCAGACTGTATAGTAGAACAGTTCTCTACTGCAGATAAAGTTGCCTGGCCCCTAGCGGGCTTCAAACCGGTTCTTAATGCCCAATTATCAAGGAATTTGACTTCAAAAGAAGCTAACTGGTAGAGAAAGTTTACTATTTGTGTGATGCCCTTTGTTACTTTCTGTGTCCTATTTTCAAACCAAATTCCAATTTCAGAACTAGTATCAAGTGCCTGTGGTATAGTCTTCCAATCCTTCCCGATTGTTTCTTGTGTTGTTCAACACAAGCAACATGTTTTGGCAACATGTTGGCGAATAGATTAAAAAGTAAATTATCTAGATTGTCTAAGTTTGTTAGCAGCATTTCTTCTTGGAGCCTTTATGTTTGTCTCCGCCGAGTTTTATCGTCTGTGGAGTGTCTGCAATCTTCTTCTGTTGTTCCTTCTTGGTTGCTAACACTTGTTTTGTTATTGCCAGAAACATCTGCAACAAATAATCAATTTATCAATCAAGATTTCAGGGCTTGTACCTCATACTGTTATGTTGGTTAAACATTATAAAGTTACCAAGAAAACAGGCGGGTGTACGGTCGAAACCAATAGACGACCAAATACAATGATGGAGGCAAAAAACTAACGTTTCAGGGCTCATTAGAGCCATCTTGACTTTATATGGGTGTATCTGTACTACAATGGCGCAAACAAATTCTCCAAAATGGTTTACTGAACATGCACTGTGAATGACTTCAAGGACATATTGTATCATTGAGACCTTGTGTTTTTAAGTCAAACCTCACCGATTACAATAAAGTTTGCAATTATTTTTTCTATGTTAAATTAACTTGATTTAAAGATAAACTATAACAAAATTCACATACAGTAGAACTTGGATATAACGAACTCCAAGGGACCAAAGAATTTAGTTTGCTATATCCGGTGTTCGTTATACGCATATAATTTTGATGATATAATATAGGGACGGGACTTGAAAATCTGTTCGCTATATCCGATTGTTCGTTATATCCGAGTTCGCTATATCCGTGTTCTACTGTATTTATCAACAAACATTTTCGCAGTCAAAGTTTCTACATGCTTGAATGAAAAATAATTGTGACAATTACCAAATGTTATTGATTTTTTTGTAGGAGCTGAATGTAAATGGGGGGAAATCCTGAAATCTTAAACACTGCATCCTGCTACATCAGCGTATAATGTCCGTTAGGCTACAACCTATCCCCTGGTATCCTGCTACGGTATTCTGCCGTATCGCTATATATAGCAAGCCAATCAAATGATGCCCTTTCAGCGATAGCGGCAAACTGGTTTCTTTGCTTTGTTCCGCGTGCTCACCGCATGATTTAAATTAACCAATGGGAGTGCTATTAGATAATATATCTGATTCTCATTGCAGGCTCCCGCTAAGCTCCAAATCACGCTCTCTTAGATTTCCACGAGCGACATTACTAGACAACAGTGTATGGAGTTCGAAATAGTTTGACTGAAAACAGACAGGCTATAAATAGCGCTGAGTAACCACCCGTCAGCAATACGGCTGAATACCATAGCAGGATATCAGGGGATAGGTTGTAGCCTAACGCGGAGACATATACGCTGATGTAGCAGGATGAAACACTGCCTTGACAAAATATTGCTTGACATTGTTTCACATTAAATTTTGGGACTAGTCACTGTTCAAACAATTTTCCATTGATAGATTCAAGCATTTTACCCGACAATTTTAGTAAAAGTATTCTCACCTCTTCAACATTGATATTCTCCTTTGCGCTTGTCTCGAACAGCTGAATCCCCATCTGGTCGGCGAACCGCTGAGCATCCTGGGTAAGAACCACCTTCCTGTCTGGGTCATCGTCCTTGTTTCCAACTGGAATATGATAATCATAATCTTTTAATGATGATGTTAATAACGAGTGATCAGAAGAAACATATACCACAAATCCCCAATGAAATCGGTAAAATTGCAAAAATGAATATCCCAATTAGTTTAAAACCTCATTTATGGCATTTCAAGACATTGATCCTAATAATAATAGTTTGTGCAACAACATAACAAAGACGTGTCTTGATACAAACATTTATTTTGGAGCAAAACATGTGAAAACACATTTATGGGGGCTGACTCGGATGAAAAATAAAATTTATGAGTGGCCGTGATGACCTTTAGCTAAAAATGGAATGAATATGCCTTGGGGGAGACAGCTATTTACTGGGTAATAGCTGAATGCCCATGGGGTGGTTACAGTGGAAATGGCAGTTGTGATTGGTGAGGGCAGCGCGAATGGCAGCTGTGGGTTATGGGAGGGTGACAGCGCGAATGGCAGCTGTGATTGGTGAGGGCAGCGCGAATGGCAGCTGTGGTGGGAGGGAAACAGCGCGAATGGCAGCTGTGATTGGTGGGGGCAGCGCGAATGGCAGCTGTGGTGGGAGGGTAACAGCGCGAATGGCAGCTGTGGTGGTTGGGTAATAGCGCGAATGGCAGCTGTGATTGGTGAGGTCATTGTGGTGGGTGGGTACCAGCGCGAATGGCAGCTGTGGTGGGAGGGTAACAGCGCGAATGGCAGCTGTAGTGGGAGGGTAACATGGAGTCAGCGCGAATGGCAGCTGTTTATTAAAAAGAGTAGGAGAGGAGAGAGTGGATGGCTGTGTGTTGAGGGATGGAAATGGAACTAGCGAGTCAGCCCCTAAGGTGAAGGAGGGGATGGAGGGTGGGCAGCGATAAACAAAGCTTGTATAGACAAAGGGTAAAAACAATAGAAAGAGGCAGAGGTCACGTGATCGTAACTTAAATAGAAAAATATATCTGTGACGTACTTCCGGTTAAATGAAGATAGAAAACAATTAAGAAATTTAAAACGAACATCAAGTGTTATTAAACATAAAACAATGGGAGAAATTAATACATGACAATAGCAATAGAAAAACAATAAATAGATATAGCATGTAATCTGTCGTTGCACAAACTAAAATTATTAATTTACATTTTGTGCAACAACATAACAAAGACGTGTCTTGATACAAACATTTATTTTGGAGCAAAACATGTGAAAACACATTTATGGGGGCTGACTCGGATGAAAAATAAAATTTATGAGTGGCCGTGATGACCTTTAGCTAAAAATGGAATGAATATGCCTTGGGGGAGACAGCTATTTACTGGGTAATAGCTGAATGCCCAAAACGAGGTTGCAAACCGAGAGCCCCCAAGGAATATGCTTGAATAAGGATAAGATGGAAAAATGATGAATTAGATATTGTAAACTAACAAAGTTAATGTTTAGTTTTGCAGGAAGAAGATGCTGAGCAGACTGAGGGAAAATATCGTCATGAGGCAAAAATTAAAGGTTTAGGGAAAAAAGATGTTGAAACATCAAAAACCATGAGGAATAAAATCACTTCCAGCAAAGCATATGATGATGGCTGTTAAGCACAAAATAAAACATAAGTGTTGCATAAAATTGTGGAAGACACAGCAAATACATTCATGTTATACTAGTACTAGTAAGAATTATGCTATTAGACTGAGAGAAACGCTCACATGATAGTGTCTAACCAGTGAAACATAAACATGGTAAACATGTTACCAACTAGGGAACACTACATAGAGATTGTTGGGCAGCTCTGAGAACCGATTCTGGGGTTCGAACGTAACGGGTATAGCAATCAGACTGCCAGCGGCCCAGTGTCTTGATCAAATGATCCTCCATTCGCACTTTTGCAGCAGTAGTGGCAGCGCCTATCCTGAAGGAATGTCCTGAATACAGAGCTGGATCTAGTCCAATATTCCTCAAAATCACAGATAGATTGTTTAGGAAAGCCTTCCTGGTAATGGCATTATGTGCAGCATCGACAAACAAGGGATCTGCGGGTTTACCCCCACAGATGGTTCGACATTTCACTAGTTTACACAACACTATAACTGGACACACTTCCTTCTTAGTAGCAAACAGAGAGATGGTAACTCCTCGTCGGAAAGGGTCAGTTTTGGAGGCTTTAAGATTGATCAAAAACCTATTCCTGCACATGTCAAAGGAAACATCTTGTAGGCACACATGAATAGCTGGAGTAAAGCTAGCACCACATGTTATTTCGCCACAGCGAAGAAAACCAAAAAAGGAGACCACACACATGCACTCCATGACTAAATCACTGAACACGCCGAACACACCTGGTCTCAACTTTCGTACTATGGCACATAAGATGTTGAACGTAATGGGTAGGCGTGGTTTGGTGTAAGCAATGGAGGGTTTTGACGGCATGGCATGTGATATCTCTGACCATTTTTGGGCAAACCATGCATGTTGATAGAAGCCACCATGACCAACAGTTGCAGCGGCATCTGTAAAGAGTTGTATATCAAGAGCTAAGGTGACATTGTCATCGTGGAAAAAGGAAACACCATTCCATAGAGCTAGGAACTTTTGCCACATTCTCAGATCAGTTCTGCACGCACTAGATAACGTCACATGGTGATGAAGTTCCGACACTGTAGTAGACAATTGAATCAGATAGGAGATGAAAGAACGGCCGGGTATGATGACTCTGCATGCATAATTCATATGGCCCAACAGAGACAACAATTCTTTCTTTGTGCATTTCTTCCGTTCTACAAAACACTTAAGGAACTCTCTTAAGCGATTTAACTTGTCATCAGGGAGTCGTGCCGTCATGGTCTGGGAGTTGAGAATTATACCAAGATATTCGATCTCAGTTACTGGTCCAACTGTCTTGCGGGCTGCTAGCGGGATGTTGAGGACATTGAAGAGCGTTAACATGGCAGCCATGGTTTGGTGCGCTTGAACTACTGGTGCGTCAATAGTTAAAAAGTCATCAAGAAGATGCAACACAAAGTCTATGTGGTATTTATTCTCCAGAATCCAACAGAGAGCTTGTGACAGAGTGTCAAAGATTACTGGACTAGATCTGCATCCGAAGGCTAACCTGGTGTAGAAATAATAACTATTGTCCCATTTAAATCCAAAGAACGGCCAGGCAGTTTTACACAGTGGAATTTGCTTAAATGCATCAGTGATGTCTACTTTACACATTCCTGCCCCTTTTCCAACTTTTTTGATTTGCGAAATAGCCTGATCAATAGTGACATAAGTGAGAGAACAACTGTCTTTGTCAATTAGCTCATTGATGCTAGGAATATCCGAAAAGCCATGTGGTGCAGACAAGTCCAAAATTAGTCTTTTCTTAAAGCTATATTTGCCAATAGCAAGACCCAGTGGGCTGATTCTATAAACTGGAAAAGGAGATGTCTCGTATGGTCCAATCACATAATTGTTAAGCACCTCTTTGTGAACAAGTTCTGCAACACTAGAAGGATCTTTGCGAGCGCTCAAATTGTTCTTACATTCATGTGAGGACTCTGGAAATGGCTGTACTTTAGGATCAAAACCATGCGCTAGTCCTGACACAAGGTAGTTCACAAAACTGGGGTCAGGGTGGTCAGACAGAAGGTCTTGTAGAAGCACATAGTTTACCGGGGTGGGCTGAGTTTCCGTCAGATCCAAAGGCACTGTCCTCAGTCACCTCTGACGTTGTTGACGACACTGAGGAGCACCATGTCGGGAATCACGACAGTGCAAGCATACATGGGCAAACGTGCAATTAACCCTGCGGCAGCCTGCATCGTTGAAGTTGTTGCAAATTTCTAGATCATGGTGTGTCACTCGATCTCTGCCTTTAGAATCCATATGAGACCGATAATTTGCAGCATATGGTGTGAAGCGATTCCTACCCATCTGTCGACGTCCGGGCTGCGGACACATCTCGGATGTGTGAGTCACACTGTCACACAGGTCACAAGTTCTTGCACGTTTTCCAGATGTCACCAAAGTCCAAAAATTAATGTCACGTAATCCCCAGTAGACGGGAACTCCCTGTTCAGCATAAGCTGCAATCCTAGCGGCAAAGAGCTTGTGGTAGTCATAATGCGTTGAACCCCCATAATATCTGGACAACATAATGCATGTTTGCTGATGCATATCCATCTGGCGTAGCTTCAGTGCATCCGAACCACACAACAGTCTCTTATAAATGTCAAATGCCTCTAAGAATTCTGGCAAGGTCAGTGATCTGTTAGTTCTTGAATCTTCTCTCACAAGTAGAGTGTTTCCATTTAGGTCAAGAGAACGTGATTCACCTGGCTCTTGGTTAGGCAACAGTAACACAGCGAGATTGATATATTTACCTTCTCTGATTTTCTTGGCAACTGATGGAGAAACTGTGTCAATGTGAGGCAAGCTGTCGGAGGCAACTCCTTGAACCGGATATGGTGGCACATGAACAAGCTGCTCAGTCGAACTCAGCGATGATGGCCTGTCAGAGGGTGGTAGAACCTGATTGTCCACAATGCTTCTAAGCTCAGTGATTTCCCTTCTAAGTTCGGCAATCGTATTTCCGGAAACAGGACTTTCGCGCATGCGCAGAGAAGTGCTATCAGGCACAGATGTCTCACTGTCAAAGACCTGTCCAACGTCTGTGAAAATATTCACTCCCACTGCAACGTCGTCAGCTGAACGCATTTCCCGTCTAATGGTGGATCGAAAGCTGTGCTGTGGAATTGGCACTGTCCTTCCCAGTGTTCTGTCGTCCGAGTCTGAAATCTGTGACGTCACAGTGGCGGTTCTTGCTCTTGGGCGATGAACCCTCTGGGGTGTCTGGACTGGGGCGTCCTCGTTAATTTGTGGCCGATTGGCTTCGTACAGTTGTGCCATTGTTGATCGTGTCCAAGTTTGTGGCACGTGAAAGCCCATATCAGTGAGACGTTGCCTCAGATCAGTTCCAGTTAACCTCGGTGCGTCAGCGACTTGGCGCCTGTCATGGCTGACCCCGGGGAGGTCAGAGGTTGGAACTGCGTCCCTCTTCCTTTGATTCCCTGCTGAACGAGTACCGGAACGAAGCTGTCGTTGTGGTGGCATCGTGGGGACTTGCTTAGTCAAAATGCCAACTGAAGATTAGTTACCGATGATTGTTTGGCATGACGATTGGATACGATTTTGGTGCAAGATGAAGGCAGCGATAAACAAAGCTTGTATAGACAAAGGGTAAAAACAATAGAAAGAGGCAGAGGTCACGTGATCGTAACTTAAATAGAAAAATATATCTGTGACGTACTTCCGGTTACATGAAGATAGAAAACAATTAAGAAATTTAAAACGAACATCAAGTGTTATTAAACATAAAACAATGGGAGAAATTAATACATGACAATAGCAATAGAAAAACAATAAATAGATATAGCATGTAATCTGTCGTTGCACAAACTAAAATTATTAATTTACATGTTTATTTCAGTGTTTCAGTTCTGCTCAGGAATCTTAATTCCTAGATATGTATCCACGGAAATCCTTAATAATAAAAATCCCATGAAGTTAATTATCCCAGAAAACTGGATTTGCAAAGTTGCCAAGTTAAAATGACTCTAATTAAATTGAAAACTGTAACTGAAAAGATTGTTCATTTTCACTAAGTGAGAGCTTTTTTTTCTTCAAATTCATTCATCAGTTTACTCATAAGTATAACTTGACACAATACTAAAAAAAGGATAATTGATAAACATTTCAAATTACTCACCTAAAATTCTATTAACAACATCACAGTTTTGGTCTATCTCGTGTAACCATCTCTTGACGTTAGCGAATGATTCACCTCCTGACACATCGTACACGACTATAACACCATGCGTCCCTCGGTAGTAGCTGAAATATAAACATAGAGTTAATGTCAGGGTGTCTTTAGGTCCAAATAGAATAGAGATTCCGTAATTTCTCCATTTAGTTGACGTCTCCAATACTTCAACCTCACATGTTTTGCCAGAGGTAACAAATTCAAATCACTTTTAAAATTTCAACCAAGTGCCAAACGTTTATGTTCCTATGATTCAACCATAGCTTAGAGCCATTTTATTTGTAAATGAAAATACCAAAGCATAATAATCTTGACTGCAGTTATCAATTTAAACTATCTTCAAAATGACAACATTGCAATTATTGTGTGGTCTTCTATTAAAAACTATTGTGGTTATAAAAGGAAGCATAAAAATAACACATGTTCTTGATACATATTCGACTTACACCCATAGTGAGCAAAAGTAAAAAATAGAGCCATTGGCTCTGTAGCTCATCAGGCTTCATTATAAATTATGCTTTATATATATTAGGGGTCACAGGACCACCAAAGCTACAATTCATAATCCTCATCAGTCAAGGAGTCTGTACACAAAGTTTCAGCTTTCTAGGCCTCATGGTTCTAGAGAAGAAGATGAAAATAGGTTTTTAGGGCGTGGCTCCTGTGACCCTTATTAGGGGTCACAGGGCCACCAAAGCTACAATTTATAATCCTTACTAGTCAAGGAGTCTGTACACAAAGTTTCAGCTTTCTAGGCCTCATGGTTCTAGGGAAGAAGATGAAAATAGGTTTTTAGGGCGTGGCCCCTGTGGCCCTTATTAGGGGTCACAGGGCCACCAAAGCTACAATTTATAATCCTCACTAGTCAATGAGATTGTACACAAAGTTTCAGCTTTCTAGGCCTCATGGTTCTAGGGAAGAAGATGAAAATAGGTTTTTAGGGCGTGGCCCCTGTGGCCCTTATTAGGGGTCACAGGGCCACCAAAGCTACAATTTATAATCCTCACTAGTCAAGGGGTCTGTACACAAAGTTTTAGATTTCTAGGCCTCATGGTTCTGGAGAAGAAGATGAAAATAGGTTTTAAGGGCATGGCCCCTGTGGCCCTTATTAGGGGTCACAGGGCCACCAAAGCTACAATTTTTAATCCTCACTAGTCAAGGGGTCTGTACACAAAGTTTTAGGTTTCTAGGCCTCATAGTTCTGGAGAAGAAGATGAAAATAGGTTTTTAGGGCATGGCCCCTGTGGCCCTTATTAGGGATCACAGGGCCACCAAAGCTACAATTTTTAATCCTCACTAGTCAAGGAGTCTGTACACAAAGTTTTAGGTTTCTAGGCCTCATAGTTCTGGAGAAGAAGATGAAAATAGGTTTTAAGGGCGTGGCCCCTGTGGCCCTTATTAGGGGTCACAGGGCCACCAAAGCTACAATTTTTAATCCTCACTAGTCAAGGGGTCTGTACACAAAGTTTTAGGTTTCTAGACCTCATGGTTCTGGAGAAGAAGATGAAAATAGGTTTTTAGGGCATGGCCCCTGTGGCCCTTATTAGGGATCACAGGGCCACCAAAGCTACAATTTTTAATTCTCACTTGTCAAGGAGTCTGTACACAAAGTTTTAGGTTTCTAGGCCTCATAGTTCTGGAGAAGAAGATGAAAATAGGTTTTAAGGGCGTGGCCCCTGTGGCCCTTATTAGGGGTCACAGGGCCACCAAAGCTACAATTTTTAATCCTCACTAGTCAAGGAGTCTTTACACAAAGTTTTAGATTTCTAGGCCTTATGGTTCTGGAGAAGAAGTCGAAATTCCACAAAGTTTACGGACGGATGGACGGATGGACGGACGGACGGATGGACGGACGGACGCCGGACACCATGCCATGCCATAAGCCCATCGGGCCTTACAGGCCAGATGAGCTAAAAATAGATCATTCCTACACATTTTGTTGAATCATTTGAAAATTTAAGGGTCAAATTAATAGAGAAATCATGACGTGCTTAATATTCTTTCCACACAGTTGCCATTATTGCATCATTGAACCTTCGAAACCAAGGATTTCTAACACGAAAGTTGATCTTGCCAAAATGGGTACACTTAAAGATTAAGATACGAACTAGGTTTATGGACACTGTAGTAGAGTTGTGACAATTCAAGACATTTCACAATACAATATGTGTCATGATATTGCAGAATGATTTAAACAACATGTAACCCCGAGGGGGTACACAATGCAGAAATGGATACATAAAGATATCTTGAGATAACATCGATATTTTGTTTGTTCAAAAACACGCGCAAAATAGTCATTTAATGACTTTGAAAACAAACATCATATTTTCAGTCTGTAAAACTTCTCTCAGCCAATCATAACCTGCCACATCACATCGCCCTTTCTCGCCAAACTGGTCAGGCTATTGCTATTGTTTACAGTATTGAGTCAAGCGGTCACTTACTTACTTGGCGTATAATTACTATACAAACAAAGAAAACAACTTTCCAGTATGACGGTTAGTTAGTGAGACATATAATGAAGACATTTACTAATTTTGGTTGAATCTTTTTGACTGTTGAAAGCTTAATCACGGCTTCTACCGAGGGATCTAAAGTCAATTCATCAATGAGACTACATGGTATGTCATAGCCCTGTCATAGAACTATGTTTCGCATATCTATTTTTAAAAAAAGAAACGGGGTATATGTTTATATTTATGCCGCTCCCTAACAAAATAGTGACGTAACGTAAACATGGACAGATCAGTACACATATCATATACAGTGACAGTATTGAAACAACGATTTTCGAAAACATACAACAAAGCAATTAAATGCTAAGGTTATATCTTCATTAATGGTATAAACATAAGGATATTTCATCAAGGCAAAATCTTAATATTCAATCATGTTTTGAAAATCTCTTAGATATTACAGTATAGTTATGTTTTGAATTTAGTAGTTCTAAGTTTACATTTTGTGATGAGTGGCCAGATAAAATTGAAGACAAATTAAACAAGTTAGTGAAATGTTTTAAGGAACTTATGAATAATCCTGAAGTAATTTTATATAATCTGAATGAGGTTTTGCTATACACACACTACGAAATATTCGGAAAGAGAGTCATTGAGGCATCATGTCATGAAATTGTATTAAGTTCGCAATACAAGGATGTTCAGGATATACACCTTTTGACACCATGTTTCATCATGTCTTGAGCGTTTCTCAATCAAATAAAGAAACAATGTTAGTTTACAAAGAGACAACTCATCAGCGTAAAATAAATACCCTTCTATATCTTTGTTTGAGATAATGTTATTTAAAATTTTAAATATTTGTAAACTTCTAACGCAAACAACTGCCTGAAATAACAAATATGTTTACATATAAGTTGGAATGCACAAAGTTTAGTTTACATATCATGTGACCAAAGCCTACCTTATTGAAGTCACTGTAAACGCAAAATACTCCATCTCATGTGTACTGAATGTGTTCATCTCAAGACAGATGCAATGCATATGATAAATTCTAAATGTTTAATTTTTGATTGGATCTAGTTTGTCTTATTGTTGACCAATGGATGACTAGTGCTTTGACAACTGGGCGTGTCATAGATGGGCAGACATGCCTGATCTCTAAAACAACATCCCCTTATTCTTGTAACAACATTGTCAAAGAGTGTGAAATATCCCAAGCGCGACTCCCCAGGCCTGTAATTACACAATCAGTTACAATGTGCCATAAATGTTTAATTACTACTCTGTTTTATTGCCGGACAGATGAAGCTTCTAAATCGTGCTAAAACATGTTTATTCTGTTTATTTACCACCATTGTCTGTTATATTTACATTGATTAGGCCCATTTCCGTTCTGTATATGATGTAATAATACACAATCTGTAAAACTTCTCTCAGCCAATCATAACCTGCCACATCACATCGCCCTTTCTCGCATGCGCAGTAAAGGCAATATCGTTTACCAGGTAGAATCCCTTTTCAGACTGTCAAATTAAGAAGCCTAAAATTTGCGCACTTTGAAGGGCGATATCCTTGTTATTAGAGGACCGATGAAAACGTTTTTTGGCGTTTTTTGAAGTTGACAATACTTTCTGTACATATTTACCAATTGACATGGGAAAAATAATGAGGTTTCTTGTTGTTTAATATACATACATTAACAATATATCAGACTCCATAGGTTCTCAGCCTACTGCAAACATTTTAACCCTCCCCTTGATCCCCCTGCTAATAATTACATGTGTTTTGCCGCCTTTATCCTCCTCTCTGATATATATCAGAATACAGTATTTTTTGTTGTAAATGATAATTGATAAACACTTTGATTTATCAAAAAAATAGAGCCATTGGCTCTGTAGCTCATCAGGCTTCACTATCAATTATTCTGTAGAGTGTGGCCAATGTGATTCCCTCATTGTAGGGGCCACAGGGTCACCAATCATAAAGTAAAGTATATAGACGACAAGTTTCAGTTTTCTAGGCCTTATACTTCAGGAAGAGTAGATGAAAATAGATTTTAAGGATGTTCCTGTTGCCTTTATTAGGGGCAACAGGGTCACCAAATCTACAATTCAAATTCCTCACTTGTCAAGGAGTCTGTTCACAAAATTTCAGCTTTCTAGGCCTTATGCTTCTGTAGAAGAAAATGAAAATAGGTTTTTAGGGCGTGCCCCCTGTGGCCCTTATTAGGGGTCCCAGGGCCACCAAAGCTACAATTTATAATCCTCACTTGCCAAGGAGTCTGTACATAAAGTTTAATCTTTCTAGGCCTTATGCTTCTGGAGAAGAAGATGAAAATAGGTTTTTAGGGCTTGGCCCCTGTGGCCCTTTTTAGGGGTCACATGGCTACCAAAGCTACAATTTATAATCCTCACTAGTCAAGGAGTCTGTACACCAAGTTTCAGCTTTCCAGGCCTTATGGTTCTGGAGAAGAAGTTGAAATTCCACAAAGTTTACGGACGGACGCCGGACAACATGCCATGCCATAAGCCCATCGGGCCTTACAGGCCGGTGATCGGAAAAAAAGTAACAGGAAAAAAAGTAACGGAAAAAAAGTAACAGTTTTTGCTAGGAAAAAAAGTAACAGGAAAAAAAGTAACAGTTTTTTGTTTTGTTTTTTATTTAATGAGGTTAATGAGGTCTATAACCTGATTGATCTTGTTTGATCAATTCGTTAGTTTCTAGATAGTGTTGTAGTCGAGTGTTTTACATAGATTTGATGTTAAGGAGACTGGTCTATATGAATCAGATTTGGCAGGGTCTTTTCCCTGTTTGTGTAATGGTATAATAAGAATTTCTTTCCAGTCTGTTACATCATTGTTTAGGTTTTGCTCTAAAATATTTTGAAATATTTCCCAATTTGCTTTGTTAAAATTCCAACTGTTATGGGTATTGTTTTTGTGTGGTTAAAGGGGTTAAGTTTTGATAGGTAATTATTAAGTAAATGAGTGAGGCCAGTGTGATAGTAAATGAGGGAGCCCAGTCCAAATGATCAATTAAGGGAGAGTATTATGTTGATATAATTGAGCAGGTGAGAAGGAAACAGTTAATACCAATGTAATTATGTTGTTAAAGTGACAAGTGTACCTTTGACGTTAAATGTGATGTAAGTGTGATACTCTTCTTTAATAACAAGATTATCAACACTAATCCTAATATAATTCAAACTCAATTTCATACAAAAGTGTTTCTTTATATAAGAAGTGTTACTTTTTTTCCTGTTACTTTTTTTCCGTTACTTTTTTTCCTGTTACTTTTTTTCCTGTTACTTCTTTTCCTACATTCTTACAGGCCAGATGAGCTAAAAATTAACAAACTGTAAGTTTTGGTTATATTTATGAAACTAACCTTTCGCTTCAAATTGAGAAAAGTCCTAACTGTTGCAGTGGAAACTTGGAAATTTGATGAAGATTGCTCAAGTAGTTTCAGAGTTATGCACTGGAAACTAACCATACCCTTCAAATGACAAAGATCTAAATGTCGCCATGGAAACCCAATTTAAAAAAAAAAAAGATTTTGAAACCCCCAAAAGGCACATCTTCATGATATGAAGAGTATGTAAAACAAATTTGGTGAAAATTGATCAAGTAGTTTCAGAATTATGCTCTGGAAACAAATGGGAACGCCAACGCAGACGCGGACGGGAATCAGCCAAAACCAATGTCTCCCGACCCTTACACAAGAGTGATTCAAGTGTTACAATGGGTGCCCATGTCATCATTGATTCTCTATAGACACTAGATGCTTTTATTATGTGAGCGTATTTTTCTGGCAATCCAACTGGTCGAGAACCGGTCACGCTACAGTCGACAGAAAGTGATATTGACTGGAGTTACTAAAAATAGAGCCATTGGCTCTGTAGCTCATCAGCCATCATATTAAGTTTGCTTTATACAGGCCAGATGAGCTAAAAATGAAACTGGTGTTACCTATTGCAAGAAAACGTATAAACAAATTACAAAACAAATGTAACGATTTCGGAATAAATTTCCTTACCCAAATGATTTATTATTATTCAACACTTTCTAGATCGCCAATATCAGACAGTGAAAGAAGTCCACACTCAAATATCCAAGGAAAAAAAAAATTTGCCATAGACTGTCATCTATTGGAAAAAAAATAGGTTTTTAAAGAAGGGCTGCATAACCTTTTTTAAATATATTTTTCAAAAGATATTGGTCAAATAACTATATATAACATAAATATTAGGCCAAAACAGCAACGATACACAGTTTCTCAATGAAGCTACAGCTAAGTAAACATTGCGTAACAAGGCGTCTGCTTGTCGCCGTCCAGCGACAAACCAAAACAAGGCTGAGAGGCCACGGGCAGGGGATACCGGAAGTGACGTGGCAGTAAGCGAAGCGTTCGTCTGCTTATATGGAAAATGATAGGCGAAATCCACAGTTCTGCCTTTTCAAAGCGATTAACAGTATGTTATATCATTGTGTTGCTGTCAACTGTCCTAGAATATCTCCTGATGAAGTCTCCGTAGACAAATTCCCATCATATTGATGGTTTCACGCCAAATTGACCCGCTGGTGTTAGGTCAAACAGAGCAATGTGACAATCTACATCGAACTCACGTGTTCCGATCACTACACCGATTTTCTGCTTCGAGCTCGCATTTTCACTGCATGAACAGTTTGGCATGCAGAGAAAAGGGAGATTAGTAAAATATAAAACATAGCACAAAGTTTTGGGCTGATTTATGGTAATAATCCGAATATACAATGCTCACATTTAGATTTGAACGTTGTGTGAAAAGGTTGAATAAACAATGACATTGGTCTGCAGGTGTTATTTACTTTCTTTAGATCAGATACTCACTTATTACTAAGGGTGGGCGATATAACCGGTTTACCGGTATATTGCGATTCAAACTACTCAATATATCGTATCGCGGTACAGTGTCCAAGAACCGGTACAGTCGATACGTTCGGTAATTTCCGTAACATAATAAAATATATTAAAACCTTTCGAATTTCCTTGTTATTATCATATATTAATTGTTTTAAGAATGTTTCCTAGTCATGAACGAAGATATAAATATGTTTGATTGCTGTTTAAACAATGCTAAGAAAAAATCGTTGTCCCGTAAACAAACCAAAATGGCGGCCTTTGCAGTGTTTTCGCATGATTTCCCAAAATGTCGCATGTATTTTAAACCCTATGCGCCATCCTGTCGCATGTTATTATTTTGGAATACTATTTTGTTTGATTGTTCAAATTAATTTACAAAGCTGTTAAGTCAACTTATCTTAATATGATAATAAACTGTCGGGAAATCGCAAGTAGTCAGTGTAATGTTTGCATGCTGTTACAAAACCCTCCCTTCAATTTTCGGTCAAGAAGCTCCATGCATCGACTGTCCATGCAAGACTTCATTAACACAGTGTTTGGAGCTTGCATCTCTGTAGGGAGGTTAAAGGAACAGCCACCTAACACTGACAGCAAAACGAAAACCAAACCGATCTGTTAGCAAGTTTAACAGGGTCAAAGAACTTATGTGGTGTGTGTCAAGTAGTGGATATGCATCATAACTGAGTGGAATGGTGTTTAAAACAGCCTTAGGACTTTTATTTTACTGAATGTAATGTATTTTCAGTATTTTACTTTTGCAAGTTGGTATAAGTGTCTATAAATAGATCTGTACATCGTCTGCTTTCCTGTTAAAACTAGATTCTAAGCAGCTGGCAGTGATCCACTGAATGACTGACACAATTGAAACTTGATGATTATACATTGATATTATAATCATATATAGTAAAACAATAATTTAAAACATTACTGAAAGAGTTGAGTAACTGAAATAATTTATTTCTAGACACATACATGGTTTGAAGTGTTTAGTCAAATAAAAGACAACAATATCAGAACTGATGCCTTCAATTGAATGTGAGTAGATTATTTATCATAAATTAAAAAAATTATTTGTTAATACTTGACTTATTGTTTTTGAAAATGTCTCATCATTTTTGAGCTTCATGAGACATTTGTCTCACTGTGACTGGAAAAAATCTGAAACACTGCCTTTGTAGTAATGTTACAGTAAAAAAACTCACTTGCACATTTGGCAATATATTGCAATACGTATCGCAATACGGCATCAAATATTGCAATATATCGCAATACGTTTTTTTCTGGCAATACCCATTACTTTACTGTCTATCGTATTTCCTGTCTGTTTCCTAATTAGAAGCTATCAAATGATGACTATAGCGTAGGTTATATAATGCACAATCATCAACACCTGGCTATTTTATGACATCAGCTAATTAGGTTTACATCAAATAGCAATTGTATTCTTTAACATCCCTTGGTAAATTATAACCTATTAACCTGAAATTAGGAATACCGTGTTTGCTCTGATAATTATTTTGGATAAGGTTCTGAACCGTTCATTTAATAAATCTTCATTCTGTTTGGCCATGTATTGGGTATTGTTGTGGAAAATATCTCCTCTATGTACAAGAGTGAAAACATTTAGATATTCAATTAAATGCCCTATCAAAATAATGAACTAAGAAAAACGTATATTTTTTTATCCTGTTACAAAATGAAGTCAAGGGCATTTCTAAAAAAATGGTTTACATGTAAAAAAAAAAATAGTATTGTATAATTACATCCTTTCTGCTGTGCTACTAAAGTAATATTCAATAACAACCAACAACTGTGCACGAAGATAAAACAGTTCAAACGGGAGCAATTGTTTACATATACATCCGGGTTCTCACGTGCAGTCTTATGACAACATTGTGCAAAGCGAGACCATCTACATGCTGAAGCATTATGCGCACAACTTCGTTTTTAATCAGGGTCTTACGTTTTCATCAATACAAATTGCCAGTTGAATAAATAAACTACCGATTTATTGAAGGTTTGAGATGTTTGGATGTTGTTTATTGTGTTTAATCAACGATTAAACATCGAGCTGTACTGTTAGCTTGTGTTGTTTTACATAACTAGGGCACACAAGGGGGTATCACATCACCTACTAAGTTACTAACACGTCACGAGGCAGTCACGCTTCAGTGCATTTTATTCTGTTCGCCGGCCTAATTAGGCGGTGTTCTTTATACAGTCGTAATTAAGCCGTATCTAGGTCGATTTCAGAAATTTAAAGTTGAGTCCATGTGAAATTGTTATCACTATTTCATGAATCCCGAAAGTTGCCATATAGCATTTCAGTCCCTCTTTAAGATTGTGACACCTGTGATCCTGTTTGGGGTCATGGGGTCACGTAACCTACAGTTTAGAATCCCAATTGGCCAAGGAGTCTACATGCAGTCTTTCAGCTCAATAGACCTTTTGGAGCTAAAGATGATGATGAAAATAAGTTTTTAAGGTTGTGACCCCTGTGACCCTATTTGGGGTCATGGGGTCACGAAATCTACAATTTAGAATCCCGATTGGCCAAGGAGTCTGCACATATAATTTCAGCTCTCTAGACCTTTTGGAACTTGAGAAGAAGATGAAAATAGTTTTTTAAGGTTGTGACCCCTGTGACCCTATTTGGGGTCATGCGGTCACGAAATCTACAATTAAGAATCCCTATTGACCAAGGAGTCTGCACATAACATTTTTAACTCTCTAGTCCTTTTAGAACTGGAGAAGAAGATGAAAATAGGTTTTTAAGGTTGTGACCCCTGTGACCCTATTTGGGGTCATGGGGTCACGAAATCTACAATTTAGAATCCCCATTGTCCAAGGAGTCTGCACATATCTTTTTTAACTCTCTAGTCCTTTTAGAACTGGAGAAGAAGATGAAAATAGGTTTTTTAGGTTGTGACCCCTGTGACCCTATTTGGGGTAATGGGGTCACCAAAGTTACAAATTAGAATCCCCATTGTCCAAGGAGTCTGCACATATAATTTTTAACTCTCTACTCCTTTTGGAACTGGAGAAGAAGATGAAAATAGGTTTTTAAGGTTGTGACCCCTGTGACCCCAAGGTCACCAAAGTTACAAATTAGAATCTCCATATGCTAAGGTATCTGTACACAAAATTTCAGCTCTGTAATGTGTATGGTTCATGAGGAGAAGTCGAAAGTGTCAAAAGTTTACGGACGGACGGACGCCGGACGACGGGCCATGCCATAAGCCCATCTGGACTTTCAGTCCTGATGAGCTAAAAAATTATAAAATACATGTAATGATGATTCATGAGACGGTCAAACTGTAGTTTTCTGTAACAAAACTGTGATATATTATCAAAATTAATTATTTAGATTGTGACATAGAGAGGACACAGAGACAAACTTACGTAGATGTGATTGTACGGAAGCGCTCCTGTCCGGCCGTGTCCCAGATCTGAAGTTTGACTTTCTCTCCATTTACATCGACTGTACGGATCTTGAAGTCAACCCCGATAGTTGTGATATATGTTCCTACAAGTACAAAACATTCCTGAGTGATAAACAACAGACTTCATGACAACCAAGTCAATGCCCTAATCAATAGTAATCATCATAATGCAACATTAAATTGAATCCGTAAAAATAAAATCTAATATTCATTCTTACAAGCAGCAATATAAATAGTGTATATCAACCAAATGACTGCGGTATTACCAGTGATTACAAATCGCTGTGCTCCTAGGAACATACCGTATATGACCGGGTATAAGCCGAGAATTTGATACCAGATATTGGAGGAGGGGCAGTCGGCCTATACATGAGATACTAGGTTTGAACTGGAATTTGGGGGGTTGAGAAAGGGGGTCGGCTTATACTTGGTCATATATGATAATTGAAAAAATATTGTCTCCATTGGGGTTAAAAATTGATGCTGTACTGTAGGGATATCCTCTCCTTATGGTCTGACTGCAGCAGCCTTGTCACATGTTTCTGTGCATGCATTCTTGATGGTGACGTAAGTTATAACATGTTTCTAAATATGTTGCAAATATGCAATGGTAATAATGTAAAGGTTTGCATGATGCATTAACAAGGCCTACTTGAGATTATTTAAGAGGAATTAAATTTACTATTTGAGAAAACAAAAACAAATGCCAAAATGAATTTAAAGCATTTTATTTATGTTTCTGAGAGTACTATAGTCCCTAATTATTCTTGTTTGACTGATAACAGATTTCATTATGATCATGAGCATCATTTCCAATGTTACTAAATTCAAAAACTATATAGTCAACGTTACATTAAACCCTCAAAATTTTTAACTTACCAAAAGGAGTTTATAAAATGTTACTAAAGATTGACTGAAAACAGGAAAAACAAGGGAGTTTATCACGATATTGAGTCTCATACATTTTTATTCTAAGGATTGATTTTCTTTCCAAGTATTGCATTTCAAGAATCTTCAATTAGTCCATGACATTTGAATCTTGATCCTATTTCAAACTCCATTAATGTTATTCCGATTCATTGATCAACAAGAATATCCTCAGTTAATTAGAGATGCCAACAGCTTGTAGTAGTTCATGTTAAACCAAGACCGGTAATACATCCCCACACTCAATTCTTTCTGTAATGATAACTAACCTGAAAAGGTATTGTCAGCAAACCGCAAAAGTAAACTGCTTTTACCCACACCTGTAAACAGAAGGAAAATTAGATATATATATATATTATAATATATTTTATGATAGCAATTTAAACACAACATCTACAAAGTGACTCAAGTGCTCTTATGAAAACTTACTTATCTTCAAGATTTCAGATTTTAAAACAGGGGAATCTGATGCATTAAGCAATGAAAAAAATCAAGGCAAAAGGATCTAAGGATGTGATTTAGGGTTTAACGCCGCTTTAAAGAGTATTTTGCTTATATCACAGCTGCAAGTATTATTGCAGGGAGAAAGCCTGCAACACTATTGTGGCTATGCATGAAACCTGCAGGCAGCAGCCGGTACTAACAAGCCATGGTAGGTACTGCGCTGTATCATTCTCAAGACAACTCTATAATCATCTATTAAAGGGGCAGTAGCACGTTTTTTGACAATTTTATATTTTCAATTTTTCACTGATAACTATAAGTTAATGCTAAATGTATTACTTTGATAGTATCATAAATCTCATAACACAAACCAATCATCCGTAGTCAGAGAACAAAGTATGAGGATTCACATAAAATCCATTGGCAGCCATTTTTGTTTGAACACCTTTAATTCATTTTGTGTAAGAAAAGGAATCACATGGCTTAACTTAACATTGTATATTTGATTTATTACTGCTCCATTTAGTTTTTATACATTGTCTAAAGATTGGAACCATTTATTTTCATTTTCCTGACATCACCTTATATTCCCCCTAAAAACGTGCTACTGCCCCTTTAAAGAGTTCATGTTTCAACACAAGGCCATAAGTTTGTAGCTTATCACTAACAATATTCATTACTTGCTTAATTGGAAATTTGATATATGGATGCACAGCTGCAGATATGCTGGATATGATATGACGTTTTTTGTTATTTAAACATCTGTCTTAAAATGAATTCATATGGTACACTTATTTTCATATTTTGTATTATAATGCCTCTAGAATGCCACAGAAAGACAGTGCATGTTTTTGTAAATACAGCCACATTAGGATGATATCAAGAAATGCATGACATAAGGGAATTCCTTAGGATGTTATGAAGAAATCCATGACTTAAGAGCCAATTGATAAGGACATGGAAGTTAGTTACAGGAATAGCAGTTCAACTTCCTACAGAACCCTTGACAGAGGGCTTCTACTTATTCCTCTGTCATTCAACTGTATAAACTCAACTTGACTGTTTGAAAGAGATATTTCCTGTGAAAATTAGTTTGATGGTGTTATCCTGTTTTTAGTATCATGGTTTTACGGGAATCAACTTTCCTGAGTATTTAATGCAGAAAATGTCAGGAGGACCCCCAAAAAATAATTGTGTGGGTCCTCTGTGACTCAGTATTATTCTGATACAAATATCTAATCTTTCAATGAAAACTTGTTTCGGTAACTTTCATGTCAGATGGTACTAAAACATCAACCAATAACCATCCCATTATAGGCAATTCTTTATCAACCTTTTTATCAAGTATGAAACAACTATAAAATATTTTAAGGACTCCTGAAATAGGAAAAGGACTCCTAAAACTGTATACTCTGAGTCCCCAGGACTCTCAGTTTTCATTTACTATGTAATAACCCTGTAGTATGTGTCAAAAGAAGAATTTTCCAACTAGAAACTAAACACATTATTTTTTTTAGAAAGGATTTGCTGCACCATGACAAAACATTGATTATTGGTTTTTTTTCTAAATCAAAATAATAGATGGCGCAACATTGATTTATTTTCTTCTTTGTACAGTGGGTAAGTTGGTGAATTTTCTGAAGATCTTTTACAACTGTCTTCCTCAAAGTCTCAAGAATACTTGAATTAAGAGCTGTGCTTCTCATTATTAAAAATTAAAATATGTCTAATAACCACACATTGAATGGTGTTTGCCAGTCCTAAAGATTGATGCATTTGAAACAATTAATATAGACTTGTAATGTCCAAAAGTCTTCTATAAATAGTGATACATCACATGTTGTAGATGATTTTTCTACCAAATGACATTGTTATATAAATTGATAAAATATATTTTATTTGAAAGATTCAAACACATCAAATTGCAAATTACTTAACAAATACATCTCAAGTTATCCAAAGTAATCATTTAAAGTTAAATTTTGAGTAATATGATCTTTTCATAACACAAATAATTAAACAATATTATCATACCTCTTATCATGGTACCTTATCATAATGCTTCAGAACATTTTCGTAATAGATGTGATAGTGTCACATATCAACTCCATCATCAAATTCAAACCAAAAGTTTTATTTTCAATAGTCATTTCTATTGTTTAAACATTTAAAATGATTCAATTGACAAATGTATCAAACTATTCAATGTCATTATTATCACCAAGTATCCATAAACAAATCCATCAAATAAAGCATAATTCAAAATCTCTGTCCATTTTAGATCATGAGTCAAATGTCAGAAACGGACTTAGTCCCAATCATTACATTTGCGATCTCAGAAACAAGAAATTGCTTGCCTTTGATACCGTTGATTATCGATCATAACGTACGTTTGGGAATTGTCAAATTCAATTATACGTACCACTGTCACCAATAATTAGGAGTTTGAAGAGATGGTCGTATTCCCTTGCCATTTTGCGAAATTATTATCGACAATCTCTCCAGGAAGTTATCTTCACAGGGGTGGAAAACCGGAACTGATTATTTGCGCATGAGTGAAATGCGAAACACCATATTCCAGACAACGTTCCATATATGACTTATCTCGAGAAACCGTCTGCCGACGGTTCATAAGTTAATTTTACATCGTTTCTGTTTTACGCCAGTGTTTTTGAATAAATTTGAAACGTAGTATCACTTTAATTACCAAAACCCAATTCTATATAGTATTTGATATTTTCTAGTTTACTAGAACCCTGATACACCCAAGATCACGCCAAGGATTTCAATTATCAATTTTGGAAAAGGTGAACTCTTGGTCATTGAAAATCATTCTTTCTAAGAGAGGGAAATAGGGTATTTTCGGGTTTCTCACTTAGTCTTATCTCTTATTTTACATCCTATCTTTAATATGTGGTCTAAACTGTATTCTTACAAGTCATATTTAAGTGCTGATTTATCTGATTAGCAAGTCAGTTGAGTTGATATATCGTTTATGGAAAAAATACCGACAAAAGTCTTTATTTCATTTAAATCGTTGTCAAGCAAGATGCTTGAAAAGTAAGCATATGTCCGCAGGAGTTCTTTATAGGAACAATGAGTGTCTTTCCATATCAAATTGGGTGTCGCATGCAAGCGCAAATTTTAAAATGATTTTTTTTTATCTATGATTGGAACTCTCTTTGTCTCTTTTGGGGGAGGTGGGATCCGCCAATGCAAAATGTGACAAGTATATGTATGGTAGTTGTCAGTGAACGAATTTTTGATCAAAGTCATTTCAGTATCGACAATACCAGTGGCAGTCCCTGTGATTTAGGGCATATTGGGATAAAAGCTTTTCACGTAAATTAGATCAGATAGAGCTGCTTCTTGCCATATATCATATCTTATCGCCCTTCATCTGTGCGTTTAGATGTGAAACGATTGTTGTCCTTCCTGGAAAAATTCATTCGTCGCAAAAACATTTTGATATTGATAATTTTGTTAATAGTAATTGCAAGGATAGCTAAACGCGTCCTTGTTTATTGCTATCCTGTCATCAGGCAATACAAAATCTTTTTAAAAGAAACTCGTTTTTTTGCTAGAGATCTATCATCAAGTATTTTTTTAAATTGAATCTTACCAAACTGTTCTAACAAGGTTAGTTATTTGAGCACTTTATAAAATTCATCAGAAAACGCGTCGCATTTTAAACATATGATATAAGTTGTACTCTATGTAGCACGTCATTGAAAATCACTTCCGGCATGTGCTTTCGCTCAAATCATTCGTCTGCTAGAAGTTTTGAAGTTGGCAGACCGTAACTCATATGTAATGCATCGATAAACATGATGATTCGTAACTCGCTAAGACTTCTTACAAGATCACATTTGCTCAGTTCCATTCGTAACATCAGCAACAATTCATTTGAGTAAGTAATCAACTGATTATTTCCTTTAGTTTAAGTTTTTGTTGAAATTTAGGAAAAAGATGATATTCCAGATAAGCATTTGACTAGGTCATGCATGAAAGAAGATGGGAGGCTCGATAAAACTAGGTCATCAAGTTTATCAAGTTGTTTGTATCTCCTCTGACTTAAATGTCATGTCTGTTTAGTAAATTCGTTCTTTATAAATAAGTTCTGTTTAACAAATTAAAACAAAATATCACAATTTCCCTAACTAATTTTTAATGAGCCTATAAGGCTACTCTATATTTTTGTATCAGTATAATCTAAAGTCTCAAGATTTGCCTTGCATAACTGAATCAAAGACTTTATTATGAAACTAAATAAATCCACTAAAGGGTTTATTTACCAAGGATATTTATAAACTGATAAAGAGCCATGGTTTAACCAATTTGGCTTAAATGACTTGTAAATAGCCAAATAATTTATTTGGTGTTTTTTTTAGAAAAGCAGTTAAGCTCTCCTATCAAGTCCATGATGTTGAACAAACTGGCAGTTGGGAGATCGGAAGCCTTGGGAACAAAGAAAATCCACCATTGTTAGTTTTACATGGATTGTTTGGCGCCAAATCAAACTGGCACACCATTGCCAAAAAACTTACAGAAAATGGACAGAAGGTACACTCCCAGAAAAGTTGTCAATAAGCTTTTGAATTCAATTTAGTGAATGTAAATTAATTAACTGTTAATAATTATAGATTTTTGACCAGTCTGATTGAAAATCTGAGGAATTGAAGTACCAAAAATTACATATGTGGAGAATTGAACCGGCTCTGTAAGGTTACCTCTCCATTAGGTCTGACCACAGCTCCATATGTCGCATGTTCTGATGTAATCTCAGCTTCCGAATCACAAGTTTTCTTGCACTTCCTTTAGTATCAAAGGCTAGGTACAAGTAACTCCTGAAAACCATGCTTTCAACAACATTATTGCCAACAGTCTTTTAACTGAGATGATATGAAATGTAACAACTGGGTTTAGCCCGCACTCAACTGGTAAAAATTCATGCGACCTTTTGACCTGTGTTTTAGTTGATCTTGTACTGGGATAAAGTTAATTAATGTTTTGACATTTTTATTCCTCGGAACAGGTCTATTTGGTTCAGACTGATATATCAACCATAACAGAAAAGTCTACGATTTGATAATTTACATTAAAAGCATCAAGTAAATCATATTTATAATTATTTTCAAATTTCTTTAAAAGACTAGTATTGAACTGTATCTATATGTGACTGCAAAAGTCTAATGTTGTTGAACCTGCATTAATAATGATTAGAGCACTAACCCAGTTCATTACTTTTGTATGAAGATGCCTTTAGGTGATTGCCAAAAAATGAGGGTTGTTGTAATAGATTTATATAATTTTATTGAATGTTATCTCATATCTAATGAATAATTTCTCAAATTTTTACCTCAATGTTCAGGTGATAACAGTTGACAGTCGTAACCATGGCGACAGTGGTCATCACCCATACATGGACTACCACGTGATGCGAGACGACGTTCTGAACCTGATGGACGAGCTTCACCTGGATCAAGTTGTGCTTGTTGGTCACAGCATGGGTGGCAAAACTGCCATGTCCCTCGCTCTCACACACGTAACTATTTCACTTTATCCAAAATGAAATAAGGGGTCTATGTGTATTTTATATGTCTTTATCTGTGAAGAAGCTAGGTCTCCTCATCATCCAGGATGGTAATGTAGGCTTCGGATCACTGAGATCTACATGAAATACTTCAGTGCACCCTATAGGCCATGATCTCTCTGTTTCTTTTGATTTATCCTATTTTTTCCGTACTAATACTCTGACTTCATACATTCAATTTATAAATCTAAAAATTGTCACTCAAATTTTTACATTTTTGGCATTAAATGATGTTTCTTTATAAGTTATATTTACAGTTTCATGACCTCTTTGAAATTGTATGTTTCTGCTTATTAACACCATAACTCTAGTTAAGAGGATAGCTCCGTAAGAATTAGGTATCTGTACATCAATCATGAATGAAGATGTCCACGAATGAAGATGTCGACTCAAGTGTATAAATTTACATTTGTTATGATGTAGACAAATGTCTGAAGGCATCATTCACTACAAAGTATGAAACACATGCTTACTTTGAACTATAAGGGAGGAAATTGTGAGTAAATAAACTTGAGTATAATTCAAGTAACTGAAGTAATTTAAAGTCTATTTAAGATTTGACTCTATGTATCCAGCCCGACCGTCTGAAGGCGCTAGTGGTTGTGGATGTTGCCCCTATCGAGAGCCCGGGCGGGATGTTGCTGTTGTCGTACGCAGAGAGGATGAGACAGATTCAGCCACCAGCCAACATCCCAGTCTCAACGGCCCGAAGAGACGCAGATGTCCAGCTTCGCCCTGTAGTTGAGGTGAGCTTTGCCTTTTGCAACAGTTAGTCAAGCTTTGCAATATTATCTACAAACCAGTATATCGCAATACAGATTGTGTAATATAATTATTGCAATGTTATATTTATTGAGCAATATTTCACAATATTATTGAACCAACTAATATTGAGTCAAATTCATTCAAATATTTGTTATATTAGGCTAACTCTGCGATAAAATTCTTTGGTGTGCAAGGCATGTGTTGGGCTCACGGCGGTGATAGTGAAAACAGATATTTTTGAATATACATGTTGAGGGCAGAGGGTAAAAAATATTTCTATTTAGAAATATTTTAATCGTGATAGTATATACTCATTATCCAATGAAAAAGAACTTTATTCAGTGGAACGGCCATGGACCCATGTACAATACAGAATTTAATAAATTCTACATTTTTGGTGTTGGATGTATAAACATCATAGCATTTTACAACTTAATGAAAGGAGTGAACAGCCTAACAGCATTGATATAGTTTTCATACAAATATAAATGATTTACATTTTCAATTTGCAAAAGGGAAAAAAGAGATGCATTATTTTTGCGTTCAATATTAAGCATATATTTCATTCATTGTACAAAGAACAACAAAGCATAAATTGATTTCATCTTCTACAACATATTTACAGAAAGGACATAATCTTAGTCTGATGGTTAGATGTTGATATTTTCAGGCCAAGCTGATGTTGTTCTTTTAATCATTGTAGTATATTTTTATGATTGAATGTCAACATTTCCAGGCGAAGCTCGTACGACAGTTTCTGCTGACCAACCTGGTGGAGAGGAACGGTCAAGTTGTGTGGAGGCTCAACCTGGACGCCATTATAGAAAACTATCCTAATATCTTAGATTTCCCAGAGTTTTCCAGTAGGTTTCCAAAACCAACAAAGTTCATCGGAGGAAGTCTGTCTCATCATATTACGTACGTATCTTATTGTGTAAAGAATAAAAACAGAAATGGTTGGGTTTAACTGGTAAATTTAAATTCAAAGTGCAGAGTTTACTTACTTTTTCTTTGTTATTAAAGTTCTTTCCTTTAGAATCATAGTATACAAAAAAGACGTTTGTACAATTTGTTATTTTATGTCTGTCAGTTACAAAGTCTAGACTGAAATTTAGTCTGATATGTTTATAATAAATACTGTACCTTCATTTATATTATTTCATCTCTTGAGGCTTTTCATTTCGTATTCAGTCAATCTAGACTTGCAGAAATAGGACCTAGTCTGTATTAAAGGCTCCTATTAATACACAGTCATGAAGCAGGACAAAAGTCTGTCTTACCTATTTTGTAACTAATCTTTGATTTGATTTGATAACCTAATAAAAAATAAATATATTCATAAAATCCTTGTTGAAAAAATATACTTCAAACTTAACACTGTTTCACAAGTGCAATGATTATCCAGAAACAAACATATAATGTAACACAGTAGATTGTTTCCTCCAAAAAAATAGGGACAATTCCAACTTATTCATTGTCATAATAAATTTTTAGTGCCAAGCATCCTGTCTCAGGGTAGGAACGTTACGCTAACTCCACTCATCTGTACCTTGGGCTCAGAAGCTATATTCGCTCGCGCGGTCTGACTTAGGTTATAGCCTATCAAATCATTTTCTCGTTGAAATTTTATCTAGAGGGTGTATTGTAATGGTATTGTCTTCATATTGCAGGAAGGAGAAAGTGCCTGTGATAAAGGAGTTATTTCCCCTGGCTGACATCACTCACATCCCCGGCGCCGGTCACTGGGTACACTCTGAGAATCCTCCTGAGTTCGTTACCATACTTAATGACTTTCTTGATACTCTCTCTTGATAACTGCATTGTGTCTAGGGATGTCTTGCTTTTAATGCTCATTTCAGAGAGGGACTTCGATGGAGATTTTAATTTTAAGAACACCTCATTTGTGTTTAGACTTGTTTATCTTCACCTGGCAGTGCGTAACAGGGTATTTTTATAAGTTTATCATTCCAGCTGGCAGAATTGTTATACTGTGTATGTTCAAAGTCATGAAAGACAGTATCGAAAAGTAATTTAAATAGAAATGTTTTTCGTACAAGTATCCATAATTTTATGATCAAATTAATTCACAAATTTTAATGAATTGTTGAATTGAGTTTACATAATTTGCCCTTCCTGAAAGGATAAATGATATATTGTTTTAAATTTGTAGAAAAATTAGCTATGTTCAAATATTTATATAGTCATTAGAGAAGGTACCACAAACTCTTTCCAAACTTTGTGATATTGTAAGAAATGGTTTTGGGTATAGCTAGTGATCTCGTAATTATTCAGAGTTTTATTATCTATTGAAACTAAGATCAACATAAATCTATTACCCAATCAATATCGTGTCTTGAATGGGCATACAATTTACAATTTGCAATTTAGATAGCTTGACTTCATTAAGTAGATATGGGATTGTATGAAAGACTCCTGTATAATTGAAAAATAATTTAAATATTTTTTGCCATCCTTTTGGGCTGCTTCATCAAAACTACAAGTCTGTATTCTCCTACAGAAGAAACTCTCAAATATAATACTCAATTTAAACTCCTATGTAGTGTTAAGTTGAAACCTATCTCACAATTTTAATTGGCATTAGAGAAAAAGATTTGATGATCAATGAGGAGAAGTTCTTTTATGGATATACAACTTCTTTATTTTTTTGCTTGACAACAATGTTACGCTCTTTGTAGAAATCTTGCTTTCATTGAATAAAAAAGTTGGTTATCCGTAAAAAAAAATTCTTATTGATCATGCCGAGTAAAACCTATTATTTTACTTTGAATAAGACTGGTGTTACTCAAAGATTGGTCAACAACCTACAAAGTGCATGTGATGTTCTGTTGATGGTCATTATTATGATTTTACAATCTAGTGCCTGTCTTTTTTGTTTGAAATCCAAATGCATGGATTTTAATCAACCCTGTGATGATTTGAATGTCATAATCACTTGCAATGTTTTTCTATATTTAATAAAACGAATAATATTATCTATTACTATATTAGTTCATTTTCTCTGCAATCTGATTGGTCAAGAGCCACTCAGGTAGAAGTCAACTGATTGTGATATTAACTTGACAACAAGTATTGAGTTTAGTTACTAAAAGTAGACACAATGATGCCAAACTGTTTTTGGGCGCTTTTTTTTTCTGGTCTATGAAACCAGGTATTGAATTCAACACCAGTCTTTTGGCCTTGTGCTGTCTATAATAGTTCGGGCAAAACTATACTTTATTGCAAAACATGTGATGGTTAGGGCTACATTATTTCTTAATTATACATATTACTTATGCAAATTATTATATAAAGTACATATGCAAATTACTTTAACCTGCTTTCTTTTCCAAAACGACTAATAGCTGAACAATTATGATTATTCTTATCGCTCATATTTAGACAAGATATTATGCCAATTCTTGAATTTGAAAACTACCAATATATTGCATTACGTATTGCAATACCCTTTTTTATATTGCAATATATTGCAATACCAAATTGAGGAACAATACCCATCCTGAACATTGTATACGTCGTGTCATTAACTTCTATCTCTGGAATCGGCCTTTCAGAGATGTATGATTTGATTGATCGAAGAAATCAGTCTCAGGTGAATGGTAACCCTGACTGCTGTAGTTACAGGGCCTTGTGAGATCTATAATCTGTGTAATGTAGTGAAGAAAGTTATGACCTTATTCTAATGAGATTTCTGATTGTACAACTAAATTTGTTTGTATTAAGGTAGTTTGCCCCTTCTAGTCCCCAAATGCCTTTATTCAAAATGTTGAATCAGATTTTGACATGATTTACCACAGTTTGGAGGGAATGGGATTCTCGTGTGATATATTTGTTAGTCAAATTGTAGGACAGAATTATATGGATACAAATACGATGATATAGCACTAAGAAGGATGGGAAGATGTCACAGCTTGCTAGTTGAAGATGTTTGTTTGAGCTAAATTGTGTGCAGCTGAGAAATAGAAGTAAGAGATTGCGAGGTTATCAAGTTTTAAAAGTTAGGATTTATATTAAAATGACCTCATGTTTTATTATTTGAAATGTTAGTCTCTATTCTGAGAGAAAATATTCTGAACACCATAAGGTACGCAAATTGATTGGTTGTTATGTCTCATGGTAAGAATAATCTTGAAATTTTTGACTGCCATTAGCGTTAATAGTGTTAATTAGACCCAAAACAGAATTAAGGGCGATAACTGTTGATTAACAGAGGTCAAACGCATCAACGTTGAAGTCAGCGTGAGACCGATATGCACATAGTGCATGTACTGCTCTGTGAAGATGATTTCAAAACCTATCCACGTGTCCTTGTGAATCATTCACTCATCAACGTCAAGGACAATTTCAATACTGTCAAAAAAAATTCTTTTCCAGCATGACATTGTAACTTTCATTTCAACAGCTTTTATGCAACAACATAACATCAACATCATGATCTTGTCGGTTCTCTCTCAAGATCCCGAACCTATTGAACACTTATGGGATGTAGTTCAGAGACCTTTGAACACGGCGAATTCGAGGCCAAAGCATAAAATTACCATTCTTCCAATCTAAATAAATTCCGACAGTTCCATATTTCCTAATGGGACAAAATATAAAAAAAACTGTTGAGCTAGTATATTAAGATTCTTCAGCTAAAGCTAAAACAGGACGCATCGCTACTTTCAGAAAACAGTCTGTCACGATTGTGGCAATGTCAGGTATTGAGTCGCACAAACTTCAGCAGTTGACTCTAGTGTAGTCGTGTAAGGTTGTGTTGATTGATACAGGAGATGGCATGAGGCCAGCCACTTTGTTCATGCAAGAAATCAGTGTTTTCTTTAATCATAATGTTAATACAGACTTAAATGCGTTTCTTTTGGTGTTCAGCATATAGATATTGGTATCTGGACGAAATGGACAGAGCGTGTTGACAGTCTTTCAATTGTCTAAATAACTACGGCTCGCTTTTTACGCTTCACTCCATGTCTATAGACAACTAAATGAGGGCTATCTTTAAATTTTAACTTTTATGTGTGGGTCAAAGACTCCTTTTCGTATTCTGACCATTAGATTAATGCAAATGACTTGTACTAGTAGTAGTATCTGTTTTTCTAGAACGAGCACGAAGGGTAGTTGGAAGTCATCTTCTTGAAGCCGTAATGGTATATGTATTTGTTATATTCACTCACTAAGTTTCCAATCATAAATGTTTTATTTACACACAATATGATTTCACACAACATCTAGACGCCATCAATATAAACATATACTGTACATTTTCTGGTCAGCAACGATCAGTATAAGACAAGTTAAAATAGCAACGGATATTGGAATGAATTATGGTACTTACATAAAATGAGCTAAAATCAAATGTATTACACATCTTGTAATGAAAACAGAATAACGATTTATCGTTTTCGGATTCATTTTCTTTTCGTAAACAATCGCCTCAATTAAAAGAAGAAACGGTATCCTTAGTGAAGTTTCGACGCTTGTTAAATGAAGTTCAAATCAATTCACAATACCAATTGGACTCCTTAGTCTCACAGTGGTGATTATCTTCATAATGTCCTATTATGTTATTAATTAACATTATCCTACACATATGAATGAAGTCATTGCCGTTAATTTAAGAATGTTTGTAATAATACGTATCGTGTGCGTTGGGTGCAAGCAGGACTTTTATGTAATGAAGTTTAAGGCCACAATTTATACATGTATATTCCATATAGGCTCATCTCTTTGTATATATAGAAGGTTACCACTTAGCAATGGTTACAGTAAAAATTAATGTATAACAGTTAATGAGGATTTTCTAAAGGTAAGACATAAAAGTAACAGTGGATTTTAGTTAACAAAATGCTGTAATACTGGCAATAAACGTGTTTGGCTTGAATTGGACAAGGATTACTTCGGACGGAGAGAGCGTTTCAATTGCACATGAGTCTCTTCGACATGTGTAAAGCAATTTCACTTTCTTGGAAATGCCTCATCAAATATTTTCTCATTAGCTTCAGCAGCTCATCAACCAATGAGGAATTAGCTATCCCAGTAGTGTTTCGATTTCCATGTTCTCAAATCACCTTTGTCGTCATCTTTTCTCATTTTGAAGATTAGGTCCTTCTGATCTCTGGACAGAAGTCTGCCAAAGAGTTTTAATTCAATGGCCATTCTGATAATTACCATTAGGATGAAAGGCAAGTTCTTCATATCAATATGTGGTCAAAGTCAACATCTAGTGTCCATTGCAAGGAAGGCTGGGTTTGTATCGCTCATGAACATCCTGCCATTTATTGTAGAAAATACTCCGAAGTTCATTACTCAAAGTAAATCCCATGTACATAGGCAGTTGCTACCAGACTGGCGTTTCTGTACGTGTATGTTGCGAAGGAGTCCGAGTTTGGATCCCACACGCACCTGCTCACGACCTCTGCCCCTTGACCTTTGTTCTCCATTATAATGAGGTTACTGACGATCTTATAACGAGGGAAGTCCATGGCCTTGACCCTGGTTTTGATGTAGGAGGCGATATCCGTGCTCATTTCCCGGCACGTCAGAGGGTTGTACCGGACTTCATGAAGTCTTGACTCAAGGACTTCCTCCAGGATCTTCTCAACCTTTCCCGGCATAAACTTCTTCCTGTCGTCCGGTTCCAGCTTGTAGGTGTTCTCCAGCTTTGGGGGTCTCGTGCCACGTGACTTGCTGTTCTTTGACGCCAGACGGTGCCACGCATGCGTAGCTGTGACAAACCGGAAGATGGACATCTTGGGTTTGGTTGAAGGGTAGGATTTGGAGGATTGTGTCTCGCTGGTGCTTGTCTTCCGGCTGCGTCGTCTTGTAGGACTGTTTGGGTCCATTTCCGGTCTGGACGACTGTCGAGGAAGCTGGAAAAAATATGACACTTTTCATCATGTTCGTTAGTTGTAATGAAAGGCCGGTGATTTCGGGGAAACCTTCTTTGAACAATCATATATTGTAGGGCACCTAAAATTACTCTTTAAAGGCTGAGTACTTATCATTAAAAGATATTCAAAGTTGCTTGCACACCTAACTTTGTAAAATGAGTTTACAGAGAGAGAGAGAGAGAGAGAGAGAGATGATGTTTATTAAAGTCTCACTTCCTGTACATAGTCAATATATTTAAAACATTTTTACATGGAATAAAAGTACAGGAACCACCGGGTAGGTTATGAGAGACTAAACATAAAAAACTATTAAAACATTGTAGAAATACATTGCATTACATACATAATGTTACACGAATAATGATGAATTAACAATGGAGTATAAACCTACATACATTCATTCATACAATCACACTTACAGCGTAATATAACAACCTTTCATTCATACAAACAGAAATACATTCATATACAAACACACAGAGATATAATCACGGACACATGGACATACAAATTTACAAAGCAATACATAAGGTACACACAAACACGAAAATGATACATACATAAAAGCTACATACAACTCTACAAACATACAACTCTACAAACATACAACTCTACAAACATACAAACATACAAACATACAACTCTACAAACATACAACTCTACAAACATACAACTCTACAAACATACAAACATACAAAGATACAAACATACAAACATACATACATACATACATACATGGTTATATAACATATGCATGCATGCAAAGCTACATGTAAAACAATCATATACATACTTAGATTCACATTGCAAACATACGTACATGCATACAGACAGACAGACATACATACGGACAAACAGACATTCATACAAACATACAAACATACATATACCCGCAAATATATCCGCATACATATACACACAAACACGCATATACACATCAATCATACCTATATACATACATACATATATACATTCACACATACAAACATACATACATACACACACACACGGATACACGTAAACACACATAGTACTACCAACGTTCACTCACAGACATACATCACTGTTTAAATAGCATAGCAAAATTAAAATTCTTAACAAAGCATACACACATACCCTAGGTGGATATATAACTAATAATATTTACACCATATACAGTTCAACCCGTTCAACAATGATCGAACATGAAATGAGTACATTGATTACTTTGTTTCAATCTTACTTCTTCTCCATGTGAGTCATGTCTTATGGACTAATCTCTTATTTTCATCATTCCTCTAATTCATCAATTAATAGGTCGAAGTACAAGTGTTACGTTAGAACTGGTTTAAATGAAACTTAACACATATGATATCAACTTTAATGAACAGCCTATTGATAACTATGCTCTTTTAAAAGTGTCATCAAAATCGCCACAAAAGTCCTTATGAGATTGACATCGATACCAGAATACCAATTTAAGGAGGGATAAAACAACCAAAACATTCTCAGCAGTTTTAAACCATTGCTGCGATACTCTATAATGTTTGTATTGGAAGTTAGGAAGCCTATAGCCATTTAAATACTATGACAAGTCGTCGGTAGTCAGCTTACACAGCTGTCCCCTTGACCTTTGTAGGGTTCAAAGTTGAAAGGTCACAGAAAAGATTGAAACTCATAAAAATTAACATGCTCCTTACCATAATGTTTAATCACAAATAACCCCAAGTTTTATGTTAGCATTTGGAATAAGAACGATGTTTTTAAAAGATAATTCTATTTTACCTCAAATCGATTAATTGTTAATTTGTTATGTCTTAATGAACGATGAATATTATCAAGTATAAAAACGAAAATATTCCAATTCCACACAAAAATTCCTTGCAAGTTTCGGCTTAACGTAGGAAGATGGTCCGAAACCAGTAACACGCATATTAAATACATAACATAAATTATTCATTTGCTATAATAGATATCATTCATTTGCTACAATAGATATCATTCATTTGCTATAATAGATATCATTCATGTGCTATAATAGATATCATTCATTTGCTATAATAGATATTATTCATTTGCTATAATAGATATTATATATTTGATACTTACAATTGTTTTTCTCATATCAAATATGCCTCTCCCTTTTAATATTGACATGTTTGTGGGCTTCTCGGGAATAAAAATGTCCTTGCAGTGTCAATACGAGATACTACACTCGATCCAGCTTTAAATGTTTCCAGAGATCACGTGACCTTTCAACTAACATTAAGAGAGGCACTTGGTTCAGTTGAAGTAGAAATTAATCTGTAGTTCTGTATAATATTTATGACCTATGCATGCCATTTTACAACAAAAATTGTGAAGGGTGTTAATGCACTATGAATATGTAATATCGAGTTGAGTTCGTGTCGTTTGAGTTTTGATACCCGTTTATCGAAATGTGCACTTGACTTAGGTTAAATTAATTAATTTGAAACATACAACTAACATTTATGATTGTTTAACTTCTTCATTTCTAAAACGAAGCTCTATAAATACCCATTAGTTTTCGAATAAGTGGTGGTTAATGAAAATTTAAGTCGACAAACAAAACATATTTCTCAGTGCAACCAAGAACTTGTAAATCGATAGAAACATTTTCTTATCAACTCTATTAACCATATTAACCTACATAATACCGAAAGATTCTTCGGAATTAAAGAAATATTTGAAATAATGACATTGAGACGACTAGTATCACAATATCAGTATAGGCACACTGTGACACTGCCAAACAAACACTCAAAAGAAGGATAAAGAACAACAACATGGGAAAGTCTCCTGAAGACGTTTGCTGAAAGCATGTTTTAGGGGGAATATAAAGTCATGTCAGGAAAATAAAAATAAATGGTTCCAATTGAAAGAAAATGAAGCAGTAATAAATCAAATATATGATACAAAGTATCATATATTAATAATAAAAAATGAATTAAAGGTGTTCACACAAAAATGGGCGCCAATGGACTTGATAATTTGTTCTCTGACTATGGATGATTGGTTTGTCTAATTAATTTTCTGACTATCAAAATTCTACATAAACATCAACGTACAATTTATTATTAGTGCAAAATTGAAAATAATTGTTTTCAAAAGCACGTGCTACTGCCCCTTTAAAACGTTAACATAGCTTTGAAAAAAGCACCTTTACAGTCTCTTTTATAAAAAAAACTCGAGAAAACTCTCACCTCTCTAATTTTGGACATGGCTACTGTGGAAGTTTCAAGTTGTGGAATAATTTTTTATATTATTATTATTATATAAAGAAAAACACCATATAAGGGAGCGTCTCACCTCCTTACTGTTAGGCATGGCTGCTGTGGATGGTTTGAAGTTGGGGTGGATGTGGTCGTGCTGCTTTAGAGCGTGCATAGTGAGCTTCTCCGTCGTCATGGTGACACGTGCTGAAATAGAAGAATGTGTCATCGTCATCGATATAATAATGATAATCGTCTTAAATACTATCATCATCTTCGTTGTCATCGTCGTTATCATCATCATCACCATCATCATCATCATCATCATCATCTTCAACGATATCATAAATAACGATAATCTTAAACATCATCATCTAAAGAACTAACCACATCAGGATCTTATAACCACATCTTCACAACCAGCATCATGATCACGATGATGATCATCACATCCTTCTCCTAATCATCATCATTATTGTTATCGTCGCTGACACAACAATAAACAAATTGTTTAATTTTACCATCTAAGAAAACTGCTGCGATGGAAACGATGTAGTTTCATCTCCTCTCTGCTTAACAAACCATTCATCACAAAAACAAATGGAAGCCCAATGAAAGATGTAGCTAGTGCACGGGCATCTTCCTACGCAGAGCCTAAAAGGCCAGTTTCCAAACTGTCAGTTTTATGCCTTGCTGCATAGCCTTGAGTTTTCTGTGCTTGCTCTCTAGTCTGTAGGGGCACTATAGCAGCACAGAAAAGTAGAGTCTCTGCAGCAAGGCATAAAATGACAGCTAGGAAACTGGCCTTTTAGGCTCTGCGTAGGAAGATGGTGCACGGGACAAATTATCGTTTAGAATCATCGATCATAGAATCATATGATTAAAATGTCGTTTACAAGCCAATGATGTATAGACACCAAAAACCAAAGTAAACCAAATATATGTATGTCTTCTCATGTATCAGTTAGAAAGTAAGAAATTAGTATGTTTTATTGTAAGTGTTTTGCTGTGTTTATCTGCTTATAAATTTACTATGGGTAATTTTGTCTGCCAGTAATTTAGAACATATCGCAAAAGCCAAAACTTTTAAAGTTTTATACAGGTGAAAGGTAACACTGACATGAAATGTTGACCAACTTGACACTTCTTGAACAAAACTTGTACTTGTAAGTGAATGGAGCCCATATATCATCAACCTATATATCATTGACTACCACGTGTATCAATAACATATCTCAAAAGAAACTTCTGTCCAGAACAGATGAAAAGCCATAGTTAAAGAAACATTGACACGTCCAATGGTTATATGTACATACTCTATCACATATTCATAAGTATCATAGTTTATTGGACTTTGACAGCCAGACACGAATATAATTTGAAACGATCAAACTTCACAGCTTGTATAGCAAATACATTTTTTTCAACTGGAGAAGAGCATACATACTCAATAAATTATGTTAAGGGCCGTCTTAATATCGAACATTAAAGACCCACACCGTGAGTTGTTGACGGTATATATGTCAGAGAAGTACTGACTGCATCCTCGATAATCCGGAGTCAACGTTCCGATTGTTCTCCACTAAAGACAGTGGAGTTTATCGAAACGTTGATTCTATATTTTATATGGTTTTATATAATGATATGAATTAAACAGTGTGATATTACACTTCAGAGCACGTGTAGCAAATAAACGTTTAAAAATGGAAAGAAAATGGCACGGCATCAAATCATCTTCCTACACAAAGCCTAAAACGCCAGTTTCGAACTATCAGTTTATGCCTTGCAGTAACTAGAGGTTGCTGGCAATCGCCTGTAGGGGCTGAAGGGTCGACAGCAAGGCATAAAACTGACAGTTCGGAAACTGGTGTTTTAGGCTTTGTGTAGGAAGGTGGCACTAAATATGTTTAACATAAACATACAAACATCTACGCACAAGTGAAAAGCGCCTGCTTTCAACATTTTTTTTACATTTGCCGTTATGACAATTTAAAAAAATATATTTGATATATCAGAAGACACAAATGCCACAAGATTCGCTTTATTTCACACAACCAAAGTCTCTCTTATATTAAATTGCATTTATAATTGATTTACAGAACACATATCAGACAACTCAATCCAATATCTTATCTAATTCCCGATCACAGAGCAATATGTAAATACAAAAGCATTGAAAAGAAAGTTCACGGTTAAGAGTTGTGTTGACTTTAACATATATTGCACATCAGTAGGTTTTGAGAAGTGACATAGGTGAAGAACTTGTGAAGACAGGACAAGTGAAGTGTTTCTTCTCCAGGAGACATGTTAGTCCATACAAACACTGGAACCTCTACATGTTGATCTTTACTACTGTACGGGCGTCAGAGATGATTTATACCTGGCTATATTACCTGTCTTTAATACCTTTGTGACATTTGGTGCAAGGCCCTTTTTACGATTAACTTAATTAAATGCAATTGAAATTAAATTTGAAGCTATTAGATTAATACAGGGAATTTTTTTATTTATGATTTTTCAAATTTATGAATTTATTATGAATGCGTGTGAATGCTATTTTTTAAAGGCACATCATTCTCTATTTTCACGAAACGATGGATTCGATTTAAAAAATTCGCACAATTTTCATAACATTTTTTGGAAAATACATGACTTGGGTTTGACAAAACGTCAATGGAATTTAAAGCAGTATCAAACTGACTCATATAACATTGTTCATTTAAAATAAATTCATTTCAATATGTACTACGAAATGTACATCTAAGATGGTATATTAAAATCAAATGCTACCTAAATGCAATGGAATCGTATTTCTTATGCAACTTTCAGTTACGTATACACAAGTTTGAAGGATAATCAAAACAAAATGACAGTTACTTTATGCCTACCACCCATGTATATACAAACGATATTCAATATTAAATATTATAATCACCAGGTGACCTGTATTGAACTCATAAACCTCTCCTTAATCAGGATAACAGACAGGTTCAACAATATCGCATGGAAAACGTTATGATAACAGGTGAAATATTATCCTTGTGTTATCATAACAAATAAGTTCCTTGAACGTATATCAATGGCGGTATTACATAAGGTACATTAACTTGATCCGGGTCTAATCCTAGACTTAAATGACTGTTGATTAGATATGCGATAAGTTTAACGCATGTTCCTATACATGTACCGGGCTTGGATATCAACTCAAAAGGGAAATTTATAGATATGTGTGTATATATATTAACATTAAAGGGGCAGTAGCTCGTTTTTATGGGGGATATAAGGTGACGTCAGCAAAATGAAAAGAAATGGTTACTGTTGAAAGACAATGTAATCAAGCTAAATGAAGCAGTAATATATCAAATATATAATTTAAAGTTCAGCCATGCGATTCCTTTTCTCATACAAAATGAATTAAAGGTGTTCACACTAAAATGGCAGCCAATGGACTTTGATGTGTAATGAGATTTTTGACCTTAACAAAATAATCCAATCAGCATTAATGTTCAAACATCGGTGAATATAAAATTAAAAAACCCTTGCTACTGCCTCTTTAAAACACTTTTGAGAATATGTACCGGGTTTCGTTTAGCTCAGCAAACTGACCAAACGGAGACAATTTTATTCAATAAAACGTCTTTATCGTGTATAGACAATGTTTCAACATAGATTCTGATTTTGCTGTCAAGCAAGAGTAAAACTTGACCTGTTTAAATTGTCTTTGAAAACGATCGTTTCCCCTTTGAAATACATTTGAAATTTTGAAGGTATGTTCAAATAACTAGGATATACTACGTGTTAATCTTGCCAATGACTGGATACTTATATAAGAGTTCAGATTACTCCTCTGTTTATTCTTTGCATAAAAGCAATTAGGTCAACGTCATGTATGATGATAACATACTTATGAACTGGTTTCAGCATATCGTCATTTCTAGAAAGACGAATGTACTTTATATGCCCGATCACAACGGCGTTCATGCTCTCAACGAGAAAAGCGATTTTGTATTGAAAAAATGATTTGCTAAATAGTCCACGCATCAATGATTCAATCATTATATTTCAAAGTACATTACTTTACTTGATTACACACAGGGACCGTACATCTCTTATTTACGGTGTTAATAGGTCAATTCGAAGACCAAACAATACATATAGAATAGCTATAAAGGCGACTAAACTACATTGATTTTAGCTTAATAATATATGCTTAAAGTGTATAGGTTGTCCGAAATCCAATATATAAAACAGTTCCTAAACTAAAATTAATCCAGGGCGCACGCATCCAAACATGTTTTATAGACACGTTTTGATCAAGATATCATTCAGTTATCATGTCGGTATTAAATGGAACATTATCGATAGCTGATTGTAAATAAACTACGCTTCATCGATCGTTTGATTCTGGCCTCCATTGTTAACTTTCTCCTTTAGGCTGTACGTGTCTGATTTAATGGTTTGTGAAATACATCAACATGTTTTTGTTCACCTGTTTACATATATATATTATATTACGCATTTAGATAGGCTTAATACATCCAATATTTGACCTCAAGACATATCATTTGACCCAAATTATTTCTGAACTTGTGAATATTTCTTTATGATATCTATCACAATCAAGAAGAAAACTGTTTTTTACGTATTGATACGTATTTTTTTTATTAAACTCATTTTATTGAAATTGTCAACACTTATTGAATGGAGGTCTACATTCATAGTATAATTTCCTTTGTGTGATGGTATACCATTGATTAAATGTTCTCTTTATCCGGGGCACATATTAGAATTAAGAGAAATACAATTCTTCTTTGTTGTTGTGTTATTATGTTTACTAGGCATACCTTGTCATTGGATTCGTATGAAAAGAATAACTAAAGACTTTTGAAAACTTGTAAATGTAACTTTAGATATCTGTTTTGACCTAATTAAGAAAAGACTGAAATATCTTACATGAAACAAAAACATCTCCTGTTTATTTATGAATATAGCTTATAAAGTTAATATAAAAAATATTTAACCTATTTTTTCCCTCCCTTATAACTGACTTTCGACAATAACCATTCTTATGCTTGTCAATATTTACTTAATAAATCGTACATTGTAAGGGAAAAGATAAATAAATAGAGAAAACTTACTTACTTACTTATGTCTAAACGGTGTCTCTTCTGATTCTGTTTGAAAGCCGTTTGTTAATGATTATATATATATATGATATATATAGTACATTGGATATAGGTCTTATACAACCCCTGCGCTGGGATGTTTGCTTACGACCTGTGGTAAATGACATTATGGGGGTTATGATAAATTGAAGTTGTAAAATATTGATATTTATCATCCAGTAAATCAGTAAAAACAATGACATTACCGAAAGCACTCAAGGTCATTTGTATATAGTCATATCATATATTCATATTAATTCATATCTAATAAATATTATCATTTCATACGTGTTCATTGTCATAATAAGGTATAGTACTACCATTTATTTTTTATGAGTGTTTTGTTTCAAAATAAAATGCTAAGTTCGAAACTAATAATTGACAAATTTCTGGTCAATATTAAGGTAAATTGTAAATTTATAAATCAGTAATGAGAATAGTTGTAACTTGAACTATAATCGGTGGACATATTTATCAAGCCTTTGATACACTTAAAGTCGAACTTATTAGTCATATACTCTTTGACAAGAAATCGATAAAATCATAGCGAACTTGATCCTAGTAATCGATTAGACCATTACAGGTGATTGACTCCAATATTATTTGGTGTAAACTTAATATAATAAAAATATGTTTGTTACAATTATCGATTCATTGATCATCAAAAAGAAATTTAACGTTAAGTTAGATTTTTTAAACATCAAAATCATGTAGAGTGAACAGAAGACAAACATGTTTGTTACATTTATTTAATATAAATATGAAGAAGAAATTCAACGTTATGTGAGATTCATGAAACATCAAAATCATGTAGACTAAACAGAAGACAAACATGTTTGTTACAATTATTTAATATAAATATGAAGAAGAAATCCAACGTTATGTGAGATTCATGAAACATCAAAATCATGTAGACTAAACAGGAGACAAACATGTTTGTTACACTTATTGAATCATTCACAATGAAGAAGAAATTAAACGTTCAGTGATATTTTTAAACATCAAAATCATGTAAACTAAACAGAACAGAAACTTGTTTGTTACAATGTTTTGTTATTTTAAGGAATCAGATGACGTTAAGTAAACAATAAACAAACTACGTAAATCCTTGCTTATCGATCAAATGTTCAAAGGTTGGAACGAAAAACATATTCAACATACAGAGAAACTACAGTGCAAGCAACCCATTCTGGTTGTAACGTAGATCGGCAGAGCTAAACAGTCTCTTTATTGTATATGTATACTTATATCAATTGGGATTTCGAAATGAATGATAAAACTACACATACCTCCATATTTGGAACTCCGGCACACTTTACCATTAACAAACTAGACGGCAAACGAAAAACATCAGATTTTGTCCCCGAGTATTAAAGATGCTATCTTAAGGGTACGCATATTAGAGCAGAAATAGCGAATCAAATGGGGCCTGTAGCGGAACGCAGAAAGTGGGAGACATTATGACAGGGGTTTGACACGCATGCCAGTGTTTTGATGATCTGTGGTTAATGTGGTAAAGCCTTGAGTAAACATGTAAATAAAATCACCCTTAAGAAGATCAACTCTTACTTGTTTGTATACAATGGCCATTTTATGTCAAGTCTGGAACGTGGCGAGACAATGGTATGTAATTGTGTAATCGATATAGCAACAACTTCACGGCATTAATGGGGGAGTATGACAGTGACTATGAAAGATACGTTCCCACTGATTTAAAAGGGAAATTAGATATGAAAATTCCCAGGAACTTTTAAATTGCATTTACATATAAAGACATTGGACTAAATATTGTATGTATCAATGTTATTACATTTTATCATATCAGTTTATCATACTAGATTATAAGAATTCGATGATATCCACATATTTTTCCTGCAAGGATAGATAGTAATACCGTTTTCCAACAAATATAGATACTAACAACATAAACAAGCAACGATAGATCTTTACATCGTTTTCAACAATGATAGATCGTTTAGATCGTTTTCAACAATGATAGATACAAACACCGTTATCAGGCAATGCTAGATACTCTTACCGTTATCAGCCAACGAAAGATAGTAACACCGATTTCCGGCAATGATAGTTACTAACACCGTTTTCCAGCAATGATAGTTACTAATACCGTTTTCCAGCAACGGTAGATAGTAATGCCGTTTTCCTGCAACGGTAGATAGTAATGCCGTTTTCCTGCAACGAACACCGTTTTCCAGCAATGATAGTTACTAACACCGTTTTCCGGCAATGATAGTTACTAACACCGTTTTCCAGCAATGATAGTTACTAATACCGTTTTCCAGCAATGATATATACTAAAACCGTTATCAGACAATGATAGATATTGAACCCGTTATCAAGCAATTGTAGATAAAACAAAAACAAAAACGTTTATCAAGCAATGACATAGATACTAAAACCGTTCGATATATTTTACTAGTACTTCAAAAGGCCTATTTGTTGCTAACTTTTGTGACGAAGAAATAATTTCAAATATTTCATCGTACCCTAAAACTGACCAATACAGGAGAATAATCATCATTCAAAGAATAGGGCTACATCTAAGTGGTTTTTGCATTTTGAAAAAAAAAAATCAAATTTTTATTAAAATTTTATTTTTTCAAAAATGTATATTGACAAAACATAGGCCCGTTGACAAAATTTTTAACATGGTTGGGGTCATGTGAGCGTAATTTTTTTTACGCCTGCCCGAATTGAACAAAGATGTCCAAAAGAATGAAATAACCAGACACAAAACTATTCGTCTAGACTACTGCAGATACATGTTATTGAGATATGAGATAACCAAATGCATCACATGTCATGTCTTTTAGATATTGAGTAATCCAAAGTAACCATGGGTGTGTACTTTCTTTTGAACTTCAGTTTATACTGCGGACAGGGACAAATGAGAAACTAATGCCATCAGACTTAAAGGTTATTCGGGGTCATTGAGCTTCGAGTTAGCAAATAATTAGTGGTGCTGAACTAAACGGGTTTCACTTTATAAGCATTATGTACTTCTGAACTAATAGATCATTGAAATATACACATCAGCTGTCATGAAAGTCAACAATCGAACATGACATAATCATTTGACAACTAATAAAAGAAGAAAGTCCCGAACATTTAACAAACTTTAAACAAGCACTTTTCTCCTCCCTACTTACCTACTATTAACCTTCGTTCTTAAACTGAGATTCAATTGCAAGAAATGACAATATTAATAAATCACAAATGTCACAAGCCCTCAGTATTATTACCAGGTATCAAATAAATCTATTTAGCCAGAGTTCATGTTTTCCTTCACAAACAAAATGTTCGGTATTGTACAATAATAGATTACGTACTTGCCTAACACGTTTAATAAACGTTTAGATTCGATTTTGAAGTGAAGTGTTTACAGTCTGTAAAAGGGATATTCGGAAATGCGGATAGGCCTATGAGGTATCATTCCAAAACCCTTGGAGTCCCATTTCAAAGTAAAATAATGAATTGGGTGATTATTTTCGTTCAAACCTCAAATATAGTCTTTTTTAAATACATATTGAAATCTTAAGGATAAGTCTCTTTATATATTTCAACCAATAAAGGAACTTTGAAAATCTGTTCTTAATGAAATTCAATACAAAGTGTTCTACTTTCTATACTGTTTACTCTCTTGACTTCAACTGACTTTAGCCGCTAATGGTTGAAATATTGCCCAAGCGACGTTCAACAATAACTCACTCATTCACTCACTCGACTTTGAGAAATAAGTATACTGTCATAAATGAACGTTGTTATTTCAAGAGGTGAAAAAGCTTGGAACTTACCTTTGTTCGAAACATAGTATTCCATGAATGGTATATTCAAAGAACGTAATGCTACTAATATGTGATACCTACCTTTTTCTCAGTTCGAATATGACCTTCGGATTATCAAGACTCTATAACACCTCTTGTTACACTTCCGACGATTGTATTTCTGACAAACACTCCTCTCTATAGTCAACCGGTGGAGATATGGCCCATATCAACTTGCTGGTACGATATAAACACTCAAGCTTTATCGTCTTATGGGCGATATATGGTACACGTATAAAAGCTTTGAAGGACATAATATAAGTATGAAACGATAGTGTAAGAAATGCCCATGTAGTTACTTGTGATTTCTAGCTATTGTCATACGAAAAAATATTGACTACCGTATGCATTAAAGGGGCAGTAGCACGTTTTTTGATAATTTTATATTTTAAAATTTTCAGTGATAATTGTAAGTTAATGTTAAATGTATTATTTTGACAGTGTCAAAAATATCATTACACAAGTTAATCATCCATAGTCGGAGGACAAAGTATGAAGATTCACAAAAAATACATAGGCCGCCATTTTTGTGTGAACACCTTTAATTCATTTTCTGTAAGAAAAAGGAATCGCATGGCTAAACTTTATGTTAAATATTTGAATTATTACTGCTCCATTTAGTTTGAATACATTGTCTTTCAATTGGAACCATTAATTTTCATTTTCCTGACATCACCTCATATTCCTCCTAAAAACGTGCTACTGCCCCTTTAAACTGTTAGTGACATAAATCATTTCACCTTTTGACCTTTAATAGATGGTTACAAAACCTCCAAAACTGGCGTAAAACAACACTGAAAAACGACGCTATATGAAACACCTACAGCAACTCTTATGATTCCGAAATAGAAAAGTGGTTAATATGGTAAAATAATATTGTTGGAAAAATGTGTTTTTTACGTTCTGTTAATCTGTCCATGTCATGGGATCTTGGTCTCCAAGGCATGTGGTTCCAATGTTTCCATAACCTGAGCATCAACACATAAACACATCATTCATTCGTTAAAGGGGCAGTACCACGTGTTTGAACAAAATCGATTTTTAACTGATATTTGTACGTTAATGCCAAATGTATTATTTTGATAGTGTCAGAAATCTCATAACACAATCCAATCATCCATAGTCGGAGAACAAATTATACAGATTCACATAGTCCATTGGCTGCCATTTTTGTGTGAACACCCTTGATTCATTTTGTGTAAGAAAAAGGAATCGTATGCCTCAACTTAACATTATATATCTGATTTAGTATTGCTTCATTTAGTTTTAATACATTGTCTTTCAATTGGAACCATTTATTTTCATTTTCCTGACATCACATTTTATTCCCTAAAAACTGCCCCTTTAACGTCTTGATATTCTACAGATGTTATTAAATTTACATATTTATTTATTTATAAATATGCTTGAAACAATGTGAATATCTGTTATGAATATTTGGCAAGGAACCGAATACTATTATTTATCGTTTAATAGCGTTATTTTCTCACAACCAGGAACTACCGTACAAGCCATTAGAAACGCCAGAATTTTGGCATCAATGCGTTGGTTTCCACAATGGAACTTCAACGCAGATCAACAATCAAAGGTCCTTGGTAAGCCGGTGCGTTCTAATAAGTATCGATATTATGGTAATTCAACCCTTTTTACCATTTGTAGTCAACTTCCTTGCTTCCAGGAGGTATTCACGAGTGCAAAGCCGATATACAATTTAAAAGGAGAATGTCATGTTCTATTTCATTGTCCTATATCAAAATGTTAGTTTTAGTCTTTTCAGTAAATGTGCTGTGATAAGTCTGTGATAATTTAAAAGTTAAATGTGATGTCGATAAGTTTTCTTTCATCATATCTAATCTTGAAGTATTGTATTTCACGGTCAAAACCTGCAAGCTCATACTTCATAAAAACGGAAAGTTATTTTATATCACAATGTTTAAATTTTACCCGATATATAACACATTTGTACTTTGGTTGTTTACGCTTTAAAGGGGCAGTAGCACGTTTTTAGGGGGAATATAAGGTGATGTCAGGAAAATGAAAATAAATGGTTTCAATTGAAAGACAATGTATTTAAACTAAATGGAGCAGTTATATTTCAAATATATACTTACAATAATCAGTGAAAAATTTGAAATGCAAAATTATCAAAAAACGTGCTACTGCCCCTTTAACATTTTGTACATTTATCTTTTTTTAGTCTTTCATAACCCTTAATGGATGGCTCGGATATATATTCAATTGTATTGTATATATGTATTATTCTACAAGGTGAGACTCAAATTAACTATCTGTCTGTCTGTAAACTCTTTAAAATAACATAACAACGGCCTTGCTAGAGAATGGTTCATCGTTTTTCAAGCCATAAATGCTAATAGATAAGCCATGTTTTGACATATCATTTCAAGTCTATTATAGCATTCAAAGGAAACACATGTTATTTATATTAAACGATTTATACTCTTAAAAACCCATTTCATACTCAATTGCTATAAAACACACTTACCCTACATCGTTGAACTAGAAAAAGTATGTTCTTTTCGAGGTTTGATGTCAAAATGACAAAATGAATGTACAACCCCTTTTTATCTACTCGTTGGTTTAAAAGGGTAACCTTCGTTTAACAACATGTCTTGTATTACAATTTCAAGCATATTCTTACCTCGTCCTAAAATAATTGAACATCATTTGTCGGTAGACGTGAGGTAAATTACACATTCAGGTATATTCTTACCTTATTAAAGCATTAACTTACCTTTAGAAACCTCCTTTTAAAAAATCCAAACCGAAGGACAAAATTCACGGAACACAAACGTCTGGTGTCAATACTTTCACGCCAGAAGGGCAATATAATACACTTCAAATTGCTGTAGTGTGGCTTGGAACTAGTGTCAGTTATCACATGACTGAGCCATTGATTAATTGCAGGTATTTCCCTGCGTTATTACACAGGTGTAATGAAGTTTGGTGTCCGTTTGACCGGGGACGCGCAACACCGCCCTAAGCTTGAAATCAATGAAAGTGATATGTCTACAGTCCGACCAACTGATGGTTAATTTTACATCGTATGTGAAGAGATTATCTGCCTTCCTAAATGAGAAAGACTGTAATTTGTTTGGCGTATTTGATTCAGCGATCAGTCCCAGACGGGTGATGGACTATTAAACAACGTGTGTCAACTTGTTGCTTGGTTTCCTCTCTTGTTTAGTCTGCCGGGACATAACATTGTTGTCAGTGAAAGAGTAAAAGAGAAACTTTGATGACAATGGACTTCTTAAAGAGCAACTACGTAAATTGTTAGGGGTTAAACATTTTCAATACTGACAGTTAAAGGGGCAGTAGCACGTTTTTTGATTTTATTCTTCAAATATTTCACTGATGATTGTTAGTTAATGCTAAATGTATTATTTTGACAGTTACATTACATTACACAAACCAATCATCAATAGTCAGAGGACAAAGTATGAAGTTTCACATAAAATTCATTGGCGGCCATTTTTTTGGAGAACACCTGTAATCCATTTTGAGTGAGGAAAAGGAATCCCATGGCTAAATTTTACGTTATATGTTTGAATTATTACTGCTTCATTTAGTTTAAATGCATTTCCTGACATCACCTTATATTGCCCATAAACACGTGCTACTGCCCTTTTAAAGTCCCGTTTGTGCTGAAAGGAATCACTTCAAAGCTAATTGACGTTGTATATATAGACAATAGCAAGGTTTGAAGTGTACCATTATCTAAAACTGGTCAAACTACGTGCTTTAATCAAAATTTTGGATACTTATCTAAAGAAGTTAGAATGGCAGTTAGGAATTCTAATGTTTGAAAGGATATGATTACAAGTATTCTTGTACATTGTACATGTGATTTCGACTTCTATGAAAATATATGAAATGTTCATCCAAATAAGTAATTATCATTATTGTGACATTTGGATATGAAGGTATGATATATATATGAATTTATAGCATCAAATATGGCTTTTTGGTTAGTATCAAAGCGAAAACAATTTTTGACGAAAATCACCGAGTTAGTCTCTGATTTCATCTCTCATCTAAAACCATAGTCATTAATCCTATGTGTTCAGCTCTTCTTTTCTTCGAAATTCCATAGGACATCAAAATAGTCCACTTGCCAATATGCTACCGCACTGTGACTGTTATATAAAGGAGCTTTTTATGCAGCTTTTTGTACTCATTGAAACAGTTTATGTCGGATACGTAGGGTATCACAAGTCCTAGACAATGACATCATTATTTCTTTAAGAGGCATTTTAGAAGTTGGGATGACAATAATGCTGAGGAATATATGGATGACAACTTCTTTGTTCATTGTATGCGACGTTTCGACACAGATTCTTGTGTCGTTCTCAAGCGTTTCGACACAGATTCTTGTGTCGTTCTCAAGCAGAGAACGACACAAGAATCTGTGTCGAAACGTCGCATACAATGAACAAAGAAGTTGTCATCCATATATTCCTCAGCATTATTGACATCATTATTATTTTTTACCACTTAAAGGGGCAGTAACACGTTTTTAGGATGAATATAAGGTAATGTCAGGAAAATGAAAATTAATGGTTCCAATTGAAAGACAATGCACTTAACCTAAATGAAGCAGTAATAATTCAAATATATAATGTAAAGTTTAGCCATGCGATTCTTTTTTCTTACACAAAATGAATAAAAGGTGTTCACACAAGAATGGCCACCAATGGATTTTATGTGAATCTTGATACTTTGTCCTCTGACTATGGATAATTGGTTTGTGTAATGAGATTTTTGACACTGTCAAAATAATACATTTAGCATTAACTTACAATTATCAGTGAAAATTTTAAAATATAAAATTATGATAAAACGTGCTACTGTCCCTTAATGTTTATCGTAAGCGCCACAAATACTGAAATGCTCCTGTAACTTTATGTTCTACAAAACATAGCCACACACAGATGTAAAGTCAGGAAAATGAAAAAAAATGGTTTAAATTGAAAGACAATGTAATTAAACTAAATGAAGCAGTTATAAATCAAATATGTAATGTTAAGTTCAGTCATGCGATTCCTTTTGCTTATACAAAATAATTAAAGGCGTTCACACAAAAATGGCTGGCAATGGACTTTATGTGAATCTTTATAATTTGTTCTCTGACTATGGATGATTGGCTTGTGTAATGAGATTTTTGATACTATCAAAGGAATACATTAAGCATTAAAGTACAATTATCAGTGATAAAAATAAAGATAAAGTTTTCAAAAAACGTGCTTCTTTAAATGCATGCTTCCCATATCCGACATTTCCTAATAAACAAGAAGACAGTGTAATTTTAAACCAATCGACAACTCTTAACGTATGATTTACTTTAAGTTAAATGCCTTTGTTTGCATGCATCACGTGGTGCTTTCACTACATAAGCGTGTTGGTTGAACAAAAAAACATGGTAAATAATTCAACATTTATCTATTTTATTCTCACCGATAACGGCTCTCTGGAAGGTATACAGCTAAAGATCAAACTAGAACCGATATTGATCCTAATGAATTAATAATTTGTCTATTGATAAACCGAAATAAATAAAAAAACATCTGTAGACATCTGACATCTGGTTGACAATTGACAATTGTAAACTGAATGTGTTTAGGATGAAGAATTCGGGATAGTTCATGGGAATTGTCTGCACAAGACATGTTTGTAAACAAGTTAATACTTAACAACAATATATCTCGCATGGAGGTCGTACTGACATACGGATCACCAACTGTGATAATATCATATTCATAAACAGAGAAGATCCCAGGTTTGATACCTAATCCGGAAAGTTGATTGACAGTTGTGAACTTGTGAAATGTACTCATATTTAATGAATGCTTGCAACTCAGAGAAATTTCAAGATGGATGTGATTGAATCAATGTGAATATTAATTTTTTTATGATATACATGTAATGTAAACGGAATCTAAATACGTTGTTCAAACAATTTATCATGTGTGAAAATATATTCTAAATTGATGCTTAATATGGAAGACACGGTGTGAATCAGTGAAACAGTTCATCAGTTGGTAAGAAATCCGGTTCTTATCCATAAGACTTGATCATCTGATGTCTGCATTAAATCAAGAATTTGACATAAAGAATTTACCTTTATTGTGAGTTTTCTATATCATCAAACAAGTTCACACATAAGACCCTTTACCAACTCGTCGATTTAGTCGGTTGGCGATTGTGAATTGGACGTGTTCTAAATACACTTAAGGATGCTTGATTCCAACGGATTTCTTTTAATCTGAACGAACATTGCAGGCTATTCACTATAGCCTATATCCCAACGACCTGTTACCATTGGAAATTCCGATGAAAAGTGTAAAATGGATTATGATTTGACAAAAATTCCATTAAAAAAGGCAAAGTCCAGATACATGAATTAACCTGAAGAGGAATCTTAAATATAAGAATAACGCAAACGATTCCTTGACACCTTTCCAAAGAAAAAAACCATGTTCTTCAAAAGAGTTCTTGCTTTTGCATTACTCACATTCACGTTCTGTGGACATTCTCATGGTAACGTGGATATATCAGACGCCAGAAACTTACAGACGTATCTCTTTGCTAACTACACTCCTGAACACAGACCCCTGTACAACCAGAGCGAGAGGGTAAAGCTGACAGCTACCTTCTATCTGCTGGACATCACAGAGTTCGATGATATCAGGCAACAGTTCATTTGTAATGGGATGCTAAATGTCACATGGAAGGACGAGTTTTTGGTGTGGAATGCAAGTGAATTCGGGGGTCTAGACCAGTTTTCATTCGTGGAGAAGCCCAAGGCATGGTTCCCGAGATTGGAAGTCACCAATACCCTTGATAAGAGAGATGTGTTCCAGGGGGAAACTCACCATATGGACGTACGAGCAGACGGCAAAGTCGGCTGGTACCCAGCCGCCATTTTCAAGACATCTTGTCCGATGAATATAAGATTATTTCCCATGGATCGACAAACATGCGATATCCGATTCATACCAACCCATTACTATGCAACCGAAGTTGAGCTCTCGGCAGGAAATGACGTCATAGATCTTGAACGTTTCAGAGAAAACGGCCAATGGGAAGTTGTAAAAACGTCATTCCACGTTACATACCAGGATGGAATCAACAAATGGGTTATCACCCTCAGCATCAGTCGACGTTCACTGTTCTACGTTCTGTACGCTGTGATACCTGTCATGATCCTTTCATTCCTCAACATGGTAAGCTTTGCAATCCCGCCTGAATCTGGAGAAAGGTTATCCTACACGGTGACCATGTTCCTATCATTGGTTGTCTACATGACCTCCATCAGTGACCTCATCCCTAACTCGTCTCTTAATAGCGCCATGTTGACCGGCTATATAACCACAGTGATTGGTGTCAGCGCCATCAACGTCATGGCAACCATTTTCGTTCTCAGATTCTTTCACAAGAGTGAGGAAAAAAAGGTTCCTACTAATCTGAAGTGGGTCGTGAAACGTCTGCATGTCTTGGAGAAAACGGAAATGTTGAATGTTACGTGGAAACATGTCGCTGCAGCTATGGACTACATATTTCTGAGACTCTCGCTGGCTACAATTATTATCTACACTCTCAGCTTCGTCATTGCTGTGGTTGTTCAACGCAGCTAAATTAATATAGAACCAGAGTATTTGGCTACCAGCTTCTGTGGTCTTTATTGACCGAGAATAATCAGGCATCTCCATTCTTGTCCTTTTGTCAATATATTCATTGATAAGTGCAAACATGTAGTTTAAGTGACACAGAGTATCTTTCTTAAAATTTAATTTGGTTTTGATAAGCTACAAAATATCTAACTTGCTGATTGAAGTTCATATCTCATCACTGGATTTGCAAATATATCCATTTATGCATAATATCTCTAAAATGCTTGATTTTATGAAAAAATCAAGAAAACATCTCAAATACGTTAAATATTAGAAATTATGCATCCAATTAATCTACCTACTAGGTACAATACCTAATAAACACTATCGAATCGAATATATCTTCCTGTCAGCTTATGACAAAGTTTCAAAATTACGTTTGGCGAATTTGCCACTCGAGCCACATTGTCCGGTTTTCGATCAAAATCCCGACTTTGAATGGCCGTATTTTCGCTCTAATGTACTGATTGACCTTTAACTTGTTATTTTCAGTAACAGTAAGGGCTTCCCGATGTAATAACATCGATTTCAAAACTTGACATATGTGATCCAATCAACGCACTCTGTGTCTCTTTACTTGCGCTTTCCTGAAACAATATTTGTCAATGAATTCTCAGATATCATCGCATTACAAACTGGTTTGTATATAACATTTTAAAAAGTGCAATCCTTGTTTCACTACCAATGTAAGGTACATTTTCTTATTATATATGTAAATAATAACATTCGCATTTGTTTGTAGATGCAGTTAGTGTTAAAGGAAAATCCTCGTTCTCGGGTAAATCCATTTACAATTACTTTCCTTGTTATTATACACTTTGAAGGTTACATGATTTGAGTGTTCAGACAATAAACCATTCCAAATTTACTTAAAAATATCCTACTTACAACCATGGCGTTAAAGGGGTAGAAACACGTTTAAGAAAATAAGTGTCAAAAATCTCATCACACAAACCAATCATCCATCAGAGAACAAATTATAAAGATTCACATAAAGTTTATTGGTGGCCATTATTGTGTGAACACCTTTAATTCACATTGTGTAAGAAAAAAGAATCGCATGGTTGGACTTTACATAATGTCATAGCTTTATGACTGCTTCATTTAGTCTAAATACATTATTTCAATTGGTACCATTTATTTTCATTTTCATGACATCACTTAATATTCCTCCTAAAATGTGCTACTACCCCAGTAAACATCTGGACAATCTCTAAAGTGAACAGCACATGCATGTTAGTGAGGTTTACGAAATGAAATGGATGCATCGTCGTGTTAGTAATCAAACTACCATGGTGAATAAGTCCACATGGTTACATTTATTTACTTTTGTTGATCCACCGGTAGCTGAATGGTATAACACCCGCCCTGATATCCAAGCTAATGCATTAACAAACAAGGCTGCAGATGATTCGGATAACAAGACAATTCATAATATTGATTGAAACTTATAAACTAAACGGGCTTTGAAATATACAGATATGTTGTTGAAATGGATTTTCGACTCCCTTTAAAAAAAATATTGTGAAACAGCTTTCACTAGTGATCCATTGCAGCATAGGATTGTTAACTAGATGTGAAAAGCTGCAGCATTGGATTGTAAACATGATGTGGTTGAATCGGTGTACAAATATCAAATGTCAGGTATAGAGACACTCTGTTCAAGCCACTTACTCAAACTATTTGTTGTTTTGAAACACATACTCTTTAGGTTTAATGATATTCTTTGGAAATGAAACTCCTGACCAGAAATCTTTTAATTGCTTTTCAATTTCAATGGTGTCTTATTGCAGGATTGAATTGTAAACTATAAAGATGTGATGAATCAGCGTGTCAGATTTGGAAACAGGTTGTTAAAGACACTTATTTAAACTATTTATTCTGCATCCTAGGGTTTAGGGTCTTTAGGGTTAAGAATATTCTTTTGAAATAAAAAACCTGATGTGAACATATTTTAATTGCTTTTAAATTTCTGAAGTGACTTATTGCAGCATTGAAAAAAAACAAACATGATGTGATGAGTCAGCCTACAAATATATAATGTCAGATATGGACACTTATTCAAACTATTTGTTGTTCTGCGCCATATATCATTTAGGGTGTGCGATATTATCAGTAAATAAAAATCCTGATGTGTATACCTTTTAATTGCTTTTCAATTCCATAAGTGTCTTATTGCAGGATTGAATTGTTAACTAGAAGCGATTAAGAAACTGTACAACAATCCAATGTCAGATATAGAAACAGGCTGTTCAGGGCACTTATTCAAACTATTTGGTGTTCTGCACCATATATTCTTTAGGGGATATTCTTTTGAAATAAAGCATTTGGCTACAATGTTCTATAGTTTTCATTGGCCGACAATAATCTGTCAAGCATCTCTATTGTTGACCTATACAATATATTCATGAATTAAGGCAAAACAAAAATTTTAACCAATATTGTGCTATATATCCTGAAACAATATTTGTCAAAGAGTTTTCAGACATCATCGCCACACCAATTCGGGATTGAATGTAATATAGGAAGATGTGCCATCCTTTTATCACTGCTTGTGTAATGGTAAAATGTCACACAATATATGTACATACTTATCCTTGCAGTTCTTTGTAGATGTTCGATTACTTTTGTAAATGGAAAATCACAGTTCCCGGGTCAATTTATTTACAATTACTTTCCTTGTTATTATACACTTTGAAGGTTACATGATTTGAGTGTTCAGACAATAAAGAATTACAACCGTACTTCAACATATCTCACTTAAAACTATGGCTTTAAAGGGGCAGTAGCACTTTTTTGGAAAATTAGTGTCAAAAATCTCATCACACAAACCAATAATTCATAGTCAGAGAACAAATTATAAAGATTCACATAAAGTTCACTCTTGGCCACTTTTGTGTGAACACCTTTAAAGGGGGTCTGCAACCTGAATTTTGAACTTCCAGTGTTTTATTAGCAGGGCCCTGAAAGAGTCGCAAATGATCGGTAGGGACGAAATCGTTTGGTTGCGAACCGCTTACAGCTGACAGCCAGTACCAAGTTTATGTCATCATACATGTGACCCATATGCTCTTTAGGTTTAACGATATTCTTTGGATATGAAACTCCTGACGTGGTACAATTTAATTACTTTTCAATTTCAATGGTGTCTTATTGCAGGATTGAATTGTAAACTTTATAGATGTGATGAATCAGCGTACAAATATATAATGTCAGATTTGGAAACAGGTTGTTAAAGACACTTATTCAAACTATTTGTTTTTCTGCACCATATATCATTTAGGGTGTGGGATATTATCAGTAAATAAAAATCCTGATGTGTATACCTTTTAATTGCTTTTCAATTCCATAAGTGTCTTATTGCAGGATTGAATTGTTAACTAGAAGCGATTAAATTACTGTACAACTATCCAATGTCAGATATAGAAACAGGCTGTTCGGGGCACTTATTCAAACTATTTGTTGTTCTGCACCATATATTCTTCAGGGTTAATGATATTCTTTTGAAATATAGCTCCTGATGTGAATTTCTTTAAAATGCTTTTCCATTTCAGAAGATGCTTATTGCAGCATAGAGTTGCAAACTGGATGTGGTTGAATTAATGTACCAATATCAATGTCAGATATAGAAACACTCTGTTAAGGGCACTTAATAAAATCATATGTTGTTTTACAAAAGATATCTTTCAGGGGTAGTATTTTAAAATAGAAACTTTGATTTGAAGATCCTGAAATAGTTTTGAGATTTCAGAAGTCACTTTAATCACAACAGACAAAAAAAACTTGATTCTCAGTTCAGCATATCTTGCTATCTGATGGCCGCTGGTTAGATAATGTATCATGACACTTAATAAAATCATTTGTCGTTTTACAAAAGATATTTTTCAGGGGTAGTATTTTAAAATAGAAACTCTGATTTTAAGATCCTGAAATAGTTTTGAGATTTCAGAAGTCACTTTAATCACAACAGATTAAAAAAACTTGATTCTCAGTTCAACAGAGCTGTTTTTCTGAAGGCCGCTGGTTAGATAATGTATCAGGACGCATGTACTCTTCTTGATTGTAATGCACTAACATTCAGGTCAATACATAAAAATATTTACAAACCCATCCATAACATCGATCGTTGATTGTCAACTATGTGTATTTGAATTAGCGTTCATTTATGTGATTGGAACGGATTTCTATCAAGGCCGTCCATACGATATTATTGTTGGGCTTCATTTTCCAGCGTCCAGGACGTTCTGTTGAGATTGAACACATGAAATATGTAGAAGTAGCGTTTCACTGCATTAGTTGCAACATTCAAATGAAATGTGATCTTGACTTATGCATGGATGCTCTGATTGGATGGAAATAAGGACTGTTTGACTATTTCACATTAGTAACAATTTGAGTCGAGACATATCTTTCTCAAACAGCCGCCCATACGATATCATTGTTGGGCTCCATTTTCAGCGTCCATGGCGTTCTTTTGACATTGAACACATGAAATATGTTGAAGTAGCGTTTCACTGCATTAGTTGAAACAGGAAATGTGGTCTTGACTTATGGATGCTCAGAATGGATGGAAATAAGGAGAGTTTGACTTTTTCACCTTAGTACCAATCTGAACCGAGACATGTCTTTCTAAAACAGCCGTCCATATGATATCATTGTTGGCTTCCATTTTCAGCGTCCAGGACGTTCTGTTGACATTGAACACATGAAATATGTAGCGTTTTACTGCATTAGTGACTTGTTGGAACATTTCAAAGGAAATGTGGTCTTGACTTGTCGATGCTTAGAATGGATGGAATGTTTTACATTAGTACCAATCTGAACCGAGACATATATTGCTGAAACAATCCACGAGGTGAAGATCATCAGAGTCTTTATTACGTCTAAGACAGGATCGAAACTACGAGCCATGTTCTCAACGCGAGGTTTTGCTTTTGTATTGTTTACATTTACGTTCTGTGGATATTCTCAAGGAAACGTGGATATATCAGACGCCAGAAACTTACAGACGTACCTCTTTGCTAACTACACTCCTGAACACAGACCCCTGTACAACCAGAGCGAGAGGGTAAAGCTGACAGCTACCTTCTATCTGCTGGACATCACAGAGTTCGATGATATCAGGCAACAGTTCATTTGTAATGGGATGCTGAATGTCACATGGAAGGACGAGTTTTTGGTGTGGAATGCAAGTGAATTCGGGGGTCTGGACCAGTTTTCATTCGTGGAGACGCCCAAGGCATGGTTCCCGAGATTGGAAGTCATCAACACACTTGATAAGAGAAATGTTTTCCAAGACGAAACACACCTCATGACTGTACAAGCAGACGGCACAATAACGATGTACCCAGCCGCCATTTTCAAGACGTCTTGTCCAATGGATGTTCACTTGTTCCCCATGGACCAACAAACGTGCGAGATACTTTTCTTACCATCCCATTACTATGCGACCGAAGTGGAGCTCTCGGCAGGAAATGACGTCGTAAATCTTGAACGTTTCAGAGAAAACGGCCAATGGGACGTTGTGAAGACGTCATTTCAGGTACAACAGCAGAGTGAAATATGTAAATGGGTTATCGCCCTCAACATCAATCGACGACCACTATTCTTCTTTCTCAACGCTGTCGTTCCTGTTATGATCCTTTCATTCCTCAACATGGTGACCTTTGCAATCCCGGCTGAATCCGGAGAAAAGCTATCCTACACAGTGACCATGTTTCTAGCATTGGTTGTCTACATGACCTCCATCAGTGACCTCATTCCCAACTCGTCCCTTAATAGCGCCATGTTGACCGGCTACATAACCACGGTCATTGGTGTGAGCGCCATCAACGTCATGGCAACCATTTTCGTTCTCAGATTCTTCCACATGAGCGAGGATAAAGAAGTTCCGGCCAAACTGCAGTGGGTCGTCAAACGTCTCCATGTCTTGATAAAGCGGGAGTCTGGAGAAGTGATGGATGTTACCTGGAAAGATGTCGCTAAGACTCTGGACTACATATTTCTGAGACTCTCTGTAGCCATCATTGTTCTCTACACTTTCTCCTTCTTGATTGCCGTGGTTGCTAAAAGTAGCTAAACCAGATGTGGCATTCGATCTTCATTAATTGCCGTGGTTGCTAAACGCAGCTGAACTAGATGTGGCATTCGACTGTCTCGATCTTCATTGCCGTGGTTGCTAAACGCAGCTGAACTAGATGTGGCATTCGAATGTCTCTTCATTGCCGTAGTTGCTAAACGCAGCTGAACTAGATGTGGCATTCGAATGTCTCTTCATTGCCGTAGTTGCTAAACGCAGCTGAACTAGATGTGGCATTCGACTATCTCTTCATTGCCGTGGTTGCTAAACGCAGCTGAACTAGATGTGGCATTCGACTATCTCTTCATTGCCGTAGTTGCTAAACGCAGCTGAACTAGATGTGGCATTCGACTATCTCTTCATTGCCGTGGTTGCTAAACGCAGCTGAACTAGATGTGGCATTCGACTATCTCTTCATTGCCGTGGTTGCTAAACGCAGCTGAACTAGATGTGGCATTCGACTATCTCTTCATTGCCGTGGTTGCTAAACGCAGCTGAACTAGATGTGGCATTCGACTGTCTCTTCATTCATTGTCGTGGTTGCTAAAAGTAGCTTCAATAAACCTGTCCGACATTGAATATCCTCTTCATTGGACTGGAGCCACTTTTTCGCCGTGGTTGCTAGTCGGAGCTATTATTTGGTTTACTAGAAATGCCGATAAACTAGTCATTACCAGTTGCTTTTATGTAACATTTGGTGAAGCGGTATCCTTGTTGTTTCACCGTTGTAGGTTGTTTCAATTTTCTCATCGTTTCACAACTTTGAATATTTTGAAGATTTTTCACGGTACTTAGACTTTGTTATTTGCGTCTTAACGTTGCAAGGTCGCTTCGGTTGTGTTGTCAAAGTGTTTTATGGTTACCTTAAATTTAATTCCGTGTCAAGCTAACAGACAAGAGTATACATGTAGTTCCGTTTGAAATTCAACGTCGAAGGTTGTGATGGACGCAAAAAAACTCTTTAAATTATTCCATAACCTCAGAGGAAGAATACATTTGAGTTATGAACTAATGCCTTAGGTTACTAAATATTTGCCTTGCAAAACTTATATTCCAGCCCAACGTTGACAATTCGTATTTTGGCTTCAAAATTCACTGAATTCACAAAACCTTTGAATTAATAAGTTTTTGGGTCATTTTTGCAAAATTACAATTCCGGTGATAAATAATTTCCCGTTAAAACATTGTTGAATGGTTATAATTAGGTTATATATGGACAACGATAGGAACATATGATTGTTTGTGACATTTTCATACCTTGGTTTTAATTGAATGATTGTATTGAACACTTTCATTCAAAAATAAAATGGAATCTCGCGCTTCTCAATGTTTTGTTAGAATGTTTGTAATATATTTTTCTATTTCAGTTCAATAATGTTAGAACTACGTGAACACAGAGCTATAAAAACTTTTAACTATAGCCTAATTATTTTGAGCACTTTTTATTTTACGATATTAAAATCAATACACCATTAGGAATAAATATAAATTGGATGAAATTTCCTTGTTATTGTAATCTTTTTGGACTGTTAAAGCATGTTAACCATTTCTGTTGAGTTCAAGAATTTCAGGAATTTAGCAAAGGGAGGCAACTGCTATACAACAGTAATCTGCAGACCACAACAAGAGAACAATATGGCTGACTTGGCCTGGATTTTGATCCAGTGCTTTTTCCTTTTCGGGAAGTATCCCAAGAGAAATGGGTTTTGTGCAATATTTACTGTTTACATGATTTTATTAACCCCTGTTCTGGCAAATTCGGGGCGAACCGCCGGAGTCGAGCTCAGAAAAGTCGAGAAGTTTGTCGGAAAGAAAGCAGATTATGATTCGGTTCCAAATCTGTCAGCAAATGTTCGGGGATGGTTAGCGGCGGCAGGAGGGGAGAAAAAGGCGGAAGGAAGAGTGCATCTTGTAAGTGGAATCAATTTGGTTCTAATTCGTGCTTTTTTGGTCAACTTTATGGGTGACATGTCACAATATGTTGTTTGTTGACATTTGGAGGAAGGGAGATAACTCTAAATTCCATTGCATGCCACAAATGACAGTTCCTGTATCAACACTCAGAAAAACATACAATGTAGGAATTTGTATCATTTGAAGAGTTTAAATACGATTCCTTATAATTTTTGGGTTAAACATAATAAAGTATCATATGCAAACTAGTTTAACATTTAAATAAAAGATTTATAAAAAATAAATTAACAAACATAAAATAATATCATTACATAACGAATTAGTTTGTCTTCTCATCTTTATTATTACCCACGTGGTACTTCGTAAAGGTGTTTCATAACAATAAAAATATAAAAAATATAAAAACTTGCAAAGGCTCGTGACAAAGCAAAATGATTTCACTTGGGACATAAAACTTGATATGAAAGGGGAACTCGTTAGATATCCTATAATTATACCATCTGTTAAAGTAAATTAAAATAATGTAATGACCATACAATCTGAAAGCTCCTTCTTTGCCTTTAAAAAACAGTGTCAAATTAATTTGATAAATATATATGTATATATTTTTACACATTTAAAAAAAATGATTATTAAATTACTAACCAACATGCAATTGCTAATATGCAAAGTAATTGCAGAAGAAAAGACACATTCACATCAAGAAAGCAATTCTTTTTCATAATTGCTAAATCTTACCATTCATCATGACATAGTTTTAATTTTTTCATATACCGGTATTATAAAATATATTCGTTAAAATAAATGTATCTTTCGTGTGCATTATATTTTCATCCAAAAGTTGAAATTTAAATTTTGAAATATTTAGATCGACTCATCTTGTGGTAAAGATGATGAGAAGAGTTTTGCTCGTCTACCGAAGGACTGGGTTGGTGTGTTGTACTACGCAGAGGACATAAACACCGTCACCGATAACGGGACATCTGCTGGTTGTCCTCATGTCCTAGACAGGGTAGGTTCTTAACCAGAAATGTAAAAATTAGGAATGAAAAAAACTGTTTATCACATATCAGAAACTTGAGAATTAAGAGATGCTAGAAACTATTTATCTTATATTTGGTTAACACCAGAAATGTAAATATTAAGAAATGAAAAAGAGTATTTTTCATATATTTTGTTTAATTGTGAATCCCAGTTTTTGTATCAACAATAAGCACAGTATTCAGTTTCTGTTTCACGGTTCCACTCAAAGTGTCTCGCCATATGCTCAATGGCCCGATCAATGCCAGCATTGTTTAACTTTATCTTTACTATCAACATAAAACAGTATAGTAACAGAAGTGGTAGTGAGATCACCACCCCAGGATTCGAACCCTGACTTCCAGATTGAGAGTAAGACACTCTACAGATTGGCCTAAAAGATATCCCTCTTCAGGGACAAGTAGGAATGCTTATATCTAATCCTCTAATGCGTCATTATTTGGAGATAAAAAGTTCAAAGTACTAATAGCCCAGCGGATAAGTCCAATCTTTTAGCTGAATTGTGCACATCGTGATGCAAGCATGAAATTTGGCATGATTGTAGCTTATGCCCATCTTATCACATGCAGATCGAGAGACCTCGCAAAAGTTTCATATTTTAGTTTTTTTGGGGTGAAAAAGTGAAACAAATTTCCACCATAACTTTTTAAAATATTGTCCTATGCTTAAAAATCATATACCAAATTGTAGGAAATGCCATGCTGATCGATTTTCATCATATAAATAGCAAAAGGGTGTAGCGAGCACTAGGCAGTTGAACCTCAACCCATATGGGTGCCAGTGAAGCAGTGAGAGAATCTAATATTTCCACATCAAGCAGGATTTGAACGCAGGCCCTGCAGTTTGAGAGTCAGACACTTTACCCATTCAGCTGAAGGGCTGAAGCCAGTATCCTTGCATCACCATTCAATATTCTAGTAATATAATGTTCAGAGTGTCTGAATTTTACCCATTCAGCTGAAGGGCTGAAGCCAGTATCCTTGCATTACCATTCAATATTCTATCTTGTAATATAATGTTCAGAGTGTCTGAATTTTACCCATTCAGCTAAAAGGACTGAAGCCAGTATCCTTGCATCACCATTCAATATTCTAGTAATATAATGTTCAGAGTGTCTGAATTTTACCCATTCAGCTGAAGGGCTGAAGCCAGTATCCTTGCATTACCATTCAATATTCTATCTTGTAATATAATGTTCAGAGTGTCTGAATTTTACCCATTCAGCTAAAAGGACTGAAGCCAGTATCCTTGCATCACCATTCAATATTCTAGTAATATAATGTTCAGAGTGTCTGAATTTTACCCATTCAGCTGAAGGGCTGAAGCCAGTATCCTTGCATTACCATTCAATATTCTATCTTGTAATATAATGTTCAGAGTGTCTGAATTTTACCCATTCAGCTAAAAGGACTGAAGCCAGTATCCTTGCATTACCATTCAATATTCTAGTAATATAATGTTCAGAGTGTCTGAATTTTACCCATTCAGCTGAAGGGCTGAAGCCTGTATCCTTGCATCACCATTCAATATTCTAGTAATATAATGTTCCAAGCGTCTGAATGATCACAGACGAGATTCTTGTTTTTGATAAATATCTGAGTTAAAAGTCATCTATTATATCTATTTTCTTCCGGTTCCCATTTTTAAATGCCACAAGACATCATTTGCTACATAGCCATATGTTTGAGCTGTAGGTATTGACTTTTATCAAGACGATTCATGAATCATTAAAGAAATTTAACAAATATTTTTAAATTTTATATTTTGTGTAAATTCTTCTTTGCAGGTGAAGAAAGCGCTGATGTTTGGTGCTTCAGCCATTATAATCTTAACATTGAACCCAAAGATATTCAAAGAGGTGAATTTTTTTATAAGTCTTATTAAATAAAGAAGTTAACTTATGTAAGGTTATTAAGTTTGCTGCATGATAAAGGCAATTTTAAATTACTCTACACAGAGAATCCTCAGGTCATCTACTTACATTTATCTTACATTATCAGTTATTACATCTCTTACAATATATTACATCCATGGTTTCCCTAGTACAAAGCTAAAGACTGAAATATTGCCAAAGCGGCAATAAATAATAACTATAGCTCAATCTTAACCTCTATTGAAAAAAAAGATTAATATAATCATCTCTTTCTGGGTTGATTAATCAAATATATAAAAAAAAATTTAAAGTAAAATATTTGTTTGCTTTAATGTAACTCTCATTGTCATGAAGTCTTAATTTGATTAACAATTTGTTCCAGTTGGATGTATCGCAGCTATTTTCTCAGCCAATAGTCATCATCAACAACTCAGAGAATGTCACGGCATTGCTTTCTCTTCTCAGAAGGTATTGAATTAATACATTTACATAGCTAATGATAAATATTTCAAGATAAAAAAAGTTGTCAATTACAAGAAAAGTGAAATGTTATGTAAACTGGGATTTGGAGAATTCGAAATGTTTTTTTTCAAACTTACTGATTATGTCTCCCCCCGAAGGGTCGGGAGACATATTGGTTTTAGCCAAGTTCCCGTCGCCGTCGGCGTTCCCATTTCGTTTCATGAGCATATCTCTAAAACTATGTGACCGATCATCACCAAACTTGGTATGCTGTCTCTCCATATCATGTAGATGTGACTTTTGGAGGTTATAGATTTAAAAAAAAATTATTTTTTTTATTTCCATGGCAACAATTTGGACTTTTTTTTTCCGAGGGTTTCAGCATCAAATCATTTAGAATTTTGAATATTTTGTTTGCTTTTGTTTGTGGAGTTGATAGGTTATTTATTCAAGTTGAAGTATACAGAGAACATTAATAGTGCTTTATGATAGTATTGTTTAGAGGTTTGGAGCATTTGAGGAAGGGGGAGACATCTGATTTTACGGGTAAAAACACTTTCTAGTTTCAAATGCTTTTGGCAATGAAAGATGAGTTGGTAATCTGACAAACAAATACATGTAAAAATTTAATTACTTGTCAAAATCTACAAATTTTTATTTGCAATTTATAATTCTAGTTAACCCTTTACTTACAAATCTAAGAGATATTTTGATCATGCATAAGAAATTGTTGTTCCTCACTTTGAATAAGTTCCGATAATATTTTTTGGTTGATAGAACTGTTAGGTGAAAATGGAGTCGAAGGATGCGTTTTAATATCAGAGCTTGTAATTTGTTCCACAGCAAGCTGAGACTACGAGCTCGAGTTTTGGTCAACATGACGAGACAAGAACTCCTGGTAATTTATTACCATTCTTCTAATTATCTTCATACTTTAGATATTAAAATTTGTTTTTAATTCCCTCTAAATGCAATCTCTTTCAATGTGATAATAAGGTTTGATCCAATTTCCTGAACTTTCTAACACAGTGAAATTAACAATGGAACATTTTATGATCACTTATGAAAATAATAATGTAACACTTTTGACAATTATCATGTAACAATGGAACACTTTGGAAAGTTATGAAACACATTTAAGTCATTTATGACAATCGGAACAGAATCATTTTTAACCATTTGTATATATTGTTTGCATGCAGTGTTTGAATTAAGTCGTCTCATAACACTAGATGTAAGATTAAAAACAGTAAGTAAACAAACAATTATATGCATATGATTATTCTGAATGCAGAAGTTCCCAATATTGACAATGTGGGCTACATGTGGACGGCAAAGTGGACATGGTGGCATCGTATGTCTGGAACGCAGCGATGAAGTAGAAAAAGGAAAGGTATGTTCACAAAAATGAAACTTTGTTATTAATTCTACAGGCAATAAGAGTAACAGTTTCACTATCATGTTTATTTCCATTTAAGTATTGGACACATCAATTTTCATTCAAACATATGTCATCTGCAAAATGTTTGCAAATGAAATCTTTTAAGCAAGTAACATGTTTGAATAAAGATCTGTCATGAATTCGTTCCTATGTTGCATGACAGTGTAATGTAACAAAGATAAATTGCAAGTTGCTAAGCTTAGAAAATAAAAAAGAAGTTTCCTGAAGCATGCAAAAATGATTCAGGCTTTGCAAATGATTACTTTGGAAACAATGTTGCTGATTGCACACAACTTTGATTTCATCCAATCAAACTTCTCTATTTCTGGCCCCAAAATAGCTTGTATTCAAACAGAGGTTAGCATTTATGCCTTACTTGAGCTTTCTTTGTTGATGAACATTTCTCTGTCAAAATGATCTGAAACAACCTTTTGATTGACAATCTACTTTGTCTTCAAACCAAGGGACATCCATTAACTCAGGTGTATTGACTCTGGTAAGAATATTGTTTTTAGGCGGATCCCGGACTGTTCTGGAACTGTTTCTACACAGTGGTCTTATGGTTGATGCTGTGGTACCTGTTCAAGTCTCGGACAGGAGATGGGGAGTGGGGCGCCGCCAACACAGAACTGGAGGTACGTGGGGAAAGATAAGAAATTGGATTTTGCATTAGAGGGTGTTCGTTTGGACGAAGGGAATGGGGGCTGGGGTTGGGGATGTGTGAGAGGTTTGTTGGTTTAGATTTGGTTGAGGGATCATAGGACTCGAGGCACATGTGGAGAAGCATAGAAATTGAGCTTTTGTAATCAAGGGTGTTTGTTTGGACGAAGGTTGGGGTTGGGGATGTGTGAAAGGTTTGTTGTTTGTGATTTGGTTGAGGAATCAAAGAACTAGAAGCACATGGGGAGAAGAAGATAGGCATTTGGTGTTTGCAATAGGGGTTGTATATTTGTTGAGTGAGAAAACAATAGCTTAAGATCTTTTTGGACATATATTTTGACATATTACAATTTCATTGGAAAAGAGTGGTTAATTAATATTCAATCACAATAATCAATCATGGAATCAAACTTCAACCATCCACCCTCCTCAGATGTCCCTCCGCCAGCTAGCGTGTCAAGCGCTGTCTATGATGAAGACGCAGAAGTACCAGGGGCTCCACAACACCGGCCATGACACCTGCGCCATCTGCCTCGACCTCTTCTACAAGAAACAGGTAACATTGCGCTGCATTGAATACCGTATTTCCTCTAATAAGCACCGGATCTCCAATAAACGTCGGAGGGGGGGGGGGGGTCACTGGTAGTTGTGAAAATAAGGGCTGTTCCCCTTTTAAGCGCCAGGGGGTCTCTAATAAGCTCTGGGTTCTAACCATTAACTCGATGATCCTTGGTCAACATTTTACACATATTCATTGATTAAGAAATTAGCGCTGGGCCTCTAATAAGCGCCTGGGGATAAAATGGTGCTAAAAAAATAACTGCCTGGACGCTTATTAGAGGAAATAAGGTAGCTCTCCCTATTTACCGAAATGAAAATTTTAAAGGAAATGTTTAATTTGGACTCACAACCAACTTGAACCTTTTCTGTTATTGGTGTGCAAAGTGATCCTTTTCAATGATAAGAGTAAGCTCTGTGCTGAGTAAGCAGTTTCACAGCAAAATGTTGGTTTTATTTCTTTGCATTCAATGAGGAAGATGCCATTCGAAGCTTAAAGAGACACAGAGTATGTTGATAGGATCACATATGTCAAATTTTGAAATCAATGTTACTACATCGGTAACCACTAACTGTTATTGAAAATAACAAGTTAAAGGTCAATCAGTACATTAGGGCGAAAATACGGCCATTCAAAGTCGGGATTTTGATCGAAAACCGGACAATGTGTTTCGAGTGGCGCGCGCAAATTCGCAAAACTTTATTTTGTAACCTTGTCATAAGCTGTCAGGAAGATATATTCGATTCGATAGTGTTTATTAGGTATTGTAACTAATAGGTAGATAAATTGGATGCATAATTTCGAATATGAAACGTATTGGAGATGTTTTCTTGATTTTTCCATAAAATGAAGCATTTTAGAGATATTATGCTTAAATGGATATAATTGCAAGTCCAGTGATGAGATATGAACTTCAATCAGCATATTAGATATTTTGTAGCTTATCAAAAGCAAATAAAATTTTAAGAAAGATACTCTGTGTCACTTTAAGCAATACTTTATTAACTGTTTTTCATTGTTTCCTACTCTTTGATATTTTCGAGTGAAATTTTGTTTACAAGATGACTGATACAAGAAAGTAACAATTCACTGATTCAATAAATTGACTCACAGTTTGTTGGTTAGACTTGAACAAATTGCTATTTTGAATATGAAAAGACAAAGAATTTTACATATCTCCACGGTTTTCTTCACAGAAAATCCGGATTCTTCCATGCAGTCACCAGTTCCACACCAAGTGTGTTGATCCCTGGCTCGTAAAGAACAGAACATGTCCACTCTGTAAACTCAACATTATAGGTGAGAAGCTTTATTTTGAACTATTGACCAAACCTTATTTCCTAGAATTTGCAGAGATGATAATAATACTTCATTACCCCGTAGGGAATTTGTATTGTATCATCACAGAGCTGGTGTTCATTAAGACCAAGCGACATGGTTGCAATCATGTTCTTATATGATCATTTAAGAGACGGATGTTGCAAGAAATGAATGTATTATAGATCAAGCAATGTCTCTTTAGTCAGTCTTATTAAAATCGACTGTCTTCCGAGGAATAAGATAAGAAAAATGTTGTCTGTATGAGGGTTCCGTCACGGTCTGAATGCACCCAACTCTGTCGCATGTTGCTATAACCACTTTAGCGCAGACAAACCCAGTCGTAAGCTATCCAATCACATCCTCGTTTTAAATAGCGTTAAGCGGCGATTATGTACATGTATAACGAATGGTACACTGGAGTACACAGTAGGAAAATCGAAAGTTTGATGTCATATGATATGTTTTCATCAAAAAAAAAAAAAGTTAATTTGACATCCAAAGTACAGTACCCTTTGAAAAGTGTCATAGCTTTTAATATCCACTTTTGGCGAAATCATCATGTGTGTTGGTTTTACACCGCGTCTCAGTCACCACACTTGCGTTTGATGGGTATCAACTTGAGCGGCAAGCTGGCAACTAGTGCCGGGGCTTACATTTCAGTCATTTTGGTAAACTGTCTTCATATATGTATGAATTTTGGTAGGATCTTCTCTAGGTTGGTCACAAAATATTGCTAAAAATATAACAAATACAGTAAAAATACATTGAAATAATGCAGTTTGAATATGGGTTTTTATGTGGTAATAGTTTTATTATAATAATAATAGCTTTCTTATACCGCTCATATATCCATGACAAAGCATGCTCAAAGCTCCACGAGTGTTATTACCTTGAAAAGATGGTATATTCGGTGCTGTCGATTAACAAGCGCTCCGCGTGACCTGATAGGTTTGAACTTCACCCTTGTTCAGCCTTGCGTTCAGTAGCACGTTGTTCGCACGTTGTTTTTTTGTTGCGTTCAGTAGCACGAATTTCGTGTTACTGAACGCAATGCAGGTACCCATTTGAACAGCTGGGTGAACTGAGTGCAATGTGGATGAAGTGTCTTGCCCAGGGACATTACACAGATGAGATATTAAATATTTTCCTATTTTTCATTTCTTCTTGTTGTAGAGCGACTCCAGAAGGACTCTGATGATGAAGACTGAACAAATGAAGGAACCTCAATAGAATCAACACCTCAATCAAACTAGCCCGGAATGTCACAGAAACCCCCATAGCACTAAATCTCATGATGCAAGATGAAAACAGGATGTTTAGTTTTGCAGACTATATACAATGCATTGAAGAATGTATAATTCATCAAACATGCCATCAATGTTACAGATACCTCCAAACACCAAACCTTGATTGTTAATTTTTCTGACAACATGAGATACATTGAAGAATGTATATTTCATCAAACTAGCCCACATTGTTACAGATATCTTCAAGCACTAAATCTTGATTGTTCATTTTTCTGACAATATAAAATACATTGAAAAATGTTTATTTCATCAAACTAGCCCATAAATTCAATACAGCAATGTTATTTTTGGGATCACACTATCTTGAATATGCCATTGTTACATTTGTTCACTGTCTAAATGGCATTTCTTTCTTTCATCAAACACCAAATCTCCTGGTGCAAAATGATCAACAAAATGTCTATTTTGCTTATAGTTTGAGATACATTGAAGAATGTATAATTCATCAAACTAGCCATCAAAATAGCAGATACATGTACCTCCAAACACAAAACCTTGATTGTTCATTTTTCTTACAGTATGAGATACATTGAAGATAGTTTTATTGAACTAGCCCACAACTTCACAGATGCCTCCAAACACCAAATCTCATGGTGCAAGATGCACAACAGATTTTTCTAATAAAATGAAAAGCATTGAAGATTTATACAATGTTTATTTCCTGTAAACTAGCCCATCATAGAAACTCCAAGAGCAACAAATCTCATAATGCATGATTGTTTGATTGAACTGTCAATATGTGATGCATTGAAGAATATTTATTTCCTCTATCCCACTACACAGATTATCCCAAACACAAGACCTCATGATGCAAGATCTATGACAGATTGTTAATTTTGCTGACAATGTGAGATGCATTGGAGAATGTTTATTTCCGGAAACTATTCTTTGACATCATGAATACTGAAGGAGCACCGAATCTCATGCTACATGATTCTACAACAGATTGTTTATTTTCCTAACAATATAACTTGTGTCACGCGATCGTGAGGCCCTGAATATGGAATCCATCAGCCCACAGGACCGCCCAGCTTGGAGAGGACGTCTCAGACCTAGACTTGACAGACAGGCCTCACCCTTGTATTGAGGAATAATCATGGCCTGGTTAATCTAAAAAGGATGATGATGATGATGATGATGATGATGATGATGAAAGGTATGGAAGATTTTTTCTTCTTCTGGTTCCTGTGTAATCAACATTAACGCATGATTCTGTCCAAGTGAAACTCTTCACTCAAGCTGAAAAACTGGAATTATTACTTTTAATGTAAATAGGTCATCTACGATTTTCCATGAATAAATCTACCGTAGGTCGTTTCTGGATATTGTTAATTCAGCAGATTTATGACAATTATAACGACAGTTGTTTAACAGTCTAAGTAAACCTAGCCTCAATAATACTCGTTTCACTCCGCTATTGAGTCTAGCACGATGTAGTAGAAGGTTGCAGCAGCAGGTCTTTGGAATTGACCAACCAGGGATCGTCTTACCAAGCCGCAATAGTATGCATTCGCCCATATAACGTTGGAGGGTCATAGGTCGGCGAAAGGTTTGCTGACAAGACCTGCTACTACATCTTGCTAGACTCAATATCGGAGTGAACCGAATATCATTGAAGCTAGGTTTACTTAGACTGGTTGTTTAAAACTCTTAGATATTCAACAAACTACAATTGGATTTAAAGAAAAGGTAATATTTTACATGAACGATCCCCGAGTATGTTAGCCATGGACCATTTTGGGATCATTCCGGGTTCACATAATAGATGTTTTTGTATAAATTCATTTAATGATATGTTTAGTTTTCTTAATGATCATCAATGTAAGAATCATGATATGGTAAATATTTTTGAAAGGTTGATGATAGTGGTGAATGTTTAGTCATACAATATTCATATATATGTAGTCAGACATTGAATGTTCAATAATTCCAAAATATTGTTATGCAAACCCTATATATATATATATATTTATGTATATGAGAGAACCTCCCTCCTTGTGATAAGTGCATGATAGTTTTTTTAACTCATAAGTTTTTCCATGTGTGCTATTAGTTTCCCTTTTCCTAATATTTTTAAATATTGTTAACGAGGGTTTCAATAATATGTTATTTGATTAAGTCACCTAATGTCCGCAAGTCATCTGATATATCTTTGTTTAATAACAAAATGGCATGTATTTCAAGTACTTATCAGGTTTATTGAAGGTAACTTAACAATTATTCTTATACTTTATTGTAAAAGATAAATGTCAAATTCTCTCTTATATAATGTTGAAGTTTGAGTATGAAATTGAAACTGTCGAATTTGTAAACGTTTAAAACCTTTTTTTACTTTGAAAATCATCTAAATCTACAAATGAAAATTCAAATCCGTGTGTACATACACAAAATGGGCAAGAGACATTTTGTCAAAAAGAAAATTTGCTGTAATTCAATTTAAAAATCCATAATCCTCAAAACGTAAGCAAACTTTGCTTCTGTCAACAATCTTACAATAATGTGGTGGGGGAGATAAAAGGGAAGATTTATGTCCTAATGTCATATTGGACCAGTAAAATCTCACAATTATGCATAAACCTTGTTTAAATGTGTTCCTGCTTTCTGTGATGAAAATCTACCATCTTGGTAAATTTCTGCTGAACTGTTATTTATTGTGACCTTGACCTTACATATGAGGAAATTTTCATCATTTCTTTATCAGAAGGATGTGAAAAGAGACTTATGAAAACATTTCTTTCATTAAAAAAATTCTGTGTTATGAGATGTGAAAATAGATTTATAGAAAGATTTCTTTCATTAATGATCTATTTTTCAAGGTCAAAGTTCACAAGAGGTCAGCTTGACAGTTACCTCATTGGCTATTTCTTGGATGTGATGTCAAGAAAAGTAACATTATGTCAGAGCCATATTTTTTCAACATTGGTGATACTATCGTTAATGTGTTTTTTAACTTGTTTTGTTATGTATGTATCATAGAACCCATTTTTTGCCAAAATTGTCAGTAGTGCTAATATGCTGGTATGAATTATGTTTGCGTCGTTAATGATTGGTTTGTTTTTAACATTGTTTATCCTGAACATGGCATTATTTATTATCATCTACTGTATTTATATGATGATAAAACTGAACCACCTAGCATCAACAACTTCCAATGATGTTAACCAATGCATATTCAAAGCTGTAAAAGGGGCAGTAGCACGTTTTTAGGTGGAATAAAAGGTAATGTCAGGAAAATGAAAATTAATGGTTCCAATTGAAAGACAATGTTTTTAAACTAAATGAAGCAGTAATAATTTAAACATAAAATGTAATGTTTAGCCATACGATTCCTTTTTCTAATACAAACTGAATTAAAGGTGTTCACACAAAATGGCCGACAATGGATTTTATGTGAATCTTTATACTTTGTTCTCTGACTATGGATGATGAGATTTTTGACACTATCAAAATATCATATTTAGCATTAACGTATAACCATAAGTGAAAATTTTGAAATATAAAATCTTCAGAATACGTGCTGCTGCCCCTTTAAGAGTGACTTTAAACTTTTTGAGCCAATGTAAAGTAATTGTAATGCTTCTTAATTTAGGGCACTTAAGCGAATCTTAGGGGAAAATTGGTACTCAAGAAAGGGAAAAAAATTTAATTTGCACACAAACTTTTTCTAATTATTTCAACGACGACGTTGACCAGAGACTCTATATACATATACAGATCTGTATATATATAGAGTCTCTGTGTTGACAGATAAAATTGACCAAAGTTGTTAAAAAATTGGAAAAATATTGTTCATTTCAGCACAAAATATAAATTTTTTAGTTATAATCTAATATTTATTTACATTATATCTGCAATATGACTTTTTTGCCTTCAGTTTCACCTTATACAATATAAATGTGATAAATGTGTGTCATCTCGTGGATATTTTGAATTTATTATAAATGTATTTTGTTTTAGTCCTTAAAGCTTCCCTGTATAAAGCCTGTTAATTTATTAAGATGTGTGAGTGATGCCCATATTTGGAATGAATGAGTTGACTTATTGTCCAACAAGTCAAGTTTATTACATGAATAATAAACAAATGAACCCATCATCATTCTGTCATTCTTTATTGAAGATTCCTGAAAAAATATGATGCAGAAAGGTGAGGTGAGGTGAGGTGATTTCGGTTTTATTGCCGCTTTCAACAGTGTTTCACTTCCGGTTTATTATTGCAGGGAGAAAGCCAGCAACATTATTGTGGTAATGCAAAGCGATGAAACAAGCGGGCATCGACTGGAACTAACGAACAATTGGTGGTACTGCACGGAGAAGCATTGCACCAAAGCCTGACTTCATGTAGAACAGAGTTGACTGCAGAAAAAGCTGCTAAGCCACTGGCGGGATTCGAACCACGAAACTCCTGATCTAGCATTATGTGTGCTTTCGATAAGTTATCAGAATTCTGTTTGACTGATCGACGCGCGTCATTGTCATTGTCGGTGTTTCGATCATATTCCCGATTTCAAACATTGGCATTTAAAATGATACTGTCCTGCAATAGTCTATACTCAAATAAAATGACACTATTCAAGAAATTTTGCATATGTGACTTCTCACGCAGGTACAAAGTTCATATTTCACCTAGAAGTCTCCCAATAACGCATTCTTTGAAAGCATATAGACCGTTTTGTAATTTTAACAAGAAGCCGATTACTTTACTTTCTTCGGAGATTTTATAAGCGCTTCAAACGCCTTTGAATCCGGATGAAAATTTATGCAGGTCAAGAACTTGAGAAACGGGGAAATTTTGAAGCTGTGTTAAGTGGTTTTATTTTAAAATTTTAAATGAATTAGATTGAATAAGGGAGAACAGATGTTAATGTCTGTAAAAACGATTTGAAAAATAGCTTATTTCTTAACAGGTGTTGCTATTGTTAAAAGCAAACGTCTGAACAGACGACAATCAATATAGGCTATCAAATGTTAAGCAGTATCAACAGTTGAGTTAAGTTCTTGCGGAAATAAAACATATATATCACCTATCATATTCTAAAGAATTTTAGTTATGTAGGTACGGTCTTTAAAAAAACGTGTTTCCATTATTTGCTAATAATTTAATTATTTTAGCAGAAATTAAAAGCTCTTTGGTAGCGCCGAACATGTACGCTGCCAAATTTCTTGCTGTAGCTTAGATTATTTCCAAGCTGCCTGCAAAATATTACAGTAAATAGATTTCAGCTAAATTTACGATAATTATTCTCGCAATAGCTGTATATAACCTACAAAAAGTAATGCAGCACAATGTAGATATAAATTTATTGAGATTGCCATAATTCAAAGGTGATCTCTACGCTATAAAGCTGTTATCTATTATATGTTGCTGTATCTACAAAGTCAAACAACAATTTAAAGGGAAGAAGCGACCAAGGAAGAAAAGTTTGCATCAGTTTTACGCGTAAGAACATAATATTCTAGCCTTGGAGAACGAGCGAGAAGGAATGACGTTGTCAAGTGATTCAATCTAAACAATCTCCGCGACAATCGCAACGTCACAGTGTAATTACGTCATTCATCTGTTTATGACGTCACTCTCCTGTTGTCCTGGCATAGAGCCGGTTGTCAATGGAACTGGAATGGCTTAAAATTGTCACCGAGTGGATCAAATCTAAATTTTGGCCTCAGATGGATCCCTCGGGATGGACGTACCTACCCGATACCGTACTCATAGAGATTTATTCCTATTTAGGAGACAATGGGCGAGCCAACATGGCAGCGACGTGCAAAAACTGGCACAGAGTCTTTCAAACCCCCCGCCTTTGGAGAACCCGCCATGTTGAACTGGGAGGATATATGGCGCTAAAAGCAGGACAGAACGCTTGCTGCTTTGCAGATCAGTATGGGAGACACGTCCATCGTCTGAAACTCTCGTGCAACCACCCCTCCCACCACACGTGCAAACTCGTGCAAAAGAACATCGAGGAGTTTCTGGAGAAGGTCAAAACATGTCGTCTGGTTTCCTTCGATTTTGGTCGTCTGGAACTCGATAGATTCTGGAAGTACGAGAACCTTCGAGAGAAAGTCATTGATAGCATCTGCAGGTTTATCAGATCTCAGAAATGTATCAAAGAATTCGACATGAGTTCCGCTCAATCATCGCTTACAAGTGGATGTAAGCTTCTGGATCATTTAGGCAACGCTTCTGGTGATGTATTGAAGAATCTTGGAATTGAAGATTTCTTCCATTCCCGTCTTGCAATATTCCAAGTGAAGAGGTTCCGATGCGCCATGAAGAAGTTTACAAACCTCACAGAGATCTCCATCAATTATAATTGTCTCTCTGATGACATTCTCGAGATATTCAGCAAACAATTGGCGGGAAAACTAAACCATATCCTAGTCAAGGTAATCTTATATGTTTCTAAACTGTACCATAGCATAACCATAATTAACAGCACAATTGCATCCATTTCATGTTTTACTTAAATGTATGAAATGAATGTTATACAGAGGCATGACATGACTGTTGTTATACTTCAACACATATGTTTACAGGCATAAATCGTAAGATTTCAAATTTTTACATTATGTCATAGAGTGGTAAATCATGTTTCTGTTTTGGGCATTGAAAATGTAATCGTAGAGGTATAAATGTACTGATTGTAGAGATAAATCATGTAATTGTTTAGGCTTGTTATGCGATTTTAGAGTGCAAAATCATATGATTGTAGAGACACATATGATGAAATTTGATACTCCGTTGAAATATTTAATTGTAGAGGAATAATAATTTAACTGTAGTCGAAATAGGCATAATTCATGATGGATTTGTTACAAATCTCATGCCAATCAAGTGACTTGTTAAAGCAGAAATCGTATCGAGTCTGTAATATATAAATAGAAAATGTCTACTTATCTTAAATGGCATTATAATAATGTGCCCTTCCTAATGGGTTATATTTCCGTTTGCTGCTTTTACTCTAAAGAAAGTTTGCTGTAGTACTGCCAATTACTCACTAAGATAATAAATTATGTATAAAGAAACTGACAAGAAAATAAATGCTAATTACCGATGCGTATTCTCGGTAAATATATCCTCTTTAGAATTAATAACCAATTCTCATAAAAATCCCGAACCTTTCCGTGAAGGATAAAACATGTTTCTAGTCTTAGAAAAACCTGCAGGGAGGGATTAAATCACAAGGGCGGTAGCCCGAGGGATTATCCCGACCTTTAGGTTTTTCTGAGGGCAACCACTGGAGAGTAATGTTTCCTCGAATTTATAAACCATCAAATGTCAAAATGTACATTCTTTAAGTTATTATTTCCAAATCCGGCCGTGTAGAGAGTATGTCTTCATTCTTGGCGTTATATCGAGGCAGAGAAAGACAACTATAAATATAAGAATTCAAGCTGACTCGTTCAGCCAGTTCTCTCTTTTGAAACGTTCGATAATACTTGTGTGATTGAAATTAGTTTGTAGATTTGACAAATTATTCTCGGCCTCATTGTAGGACTTCCTTTCAATGATAAACCTGCTATCATGACTTCCTTTCAAAAGTACAACAGCATACGGGGTTGATGTCGAGATTAAAACCCCTTATTATCTTATCCCAAGAAATGGAGCAACCAACAAATCATCAGACAGAATCTCATATATTCATATAGGTATACCGAGCGGACCCCCACTTCCACCGGATCTCCCGGAACGCGTGGAAACTGCTCAGGTCCGTCTGTCCGGGCCTGACCGTGGAGGTTTGGTTCGAGAGTATTGGCTTCGCGTCCGACATCGTCCCCATACTCGTACCGGAAATGCCTCTACAGGATATGCACATCTGGACCGGATATAACGACGATTCGGAGTGGAACCTTCCCGACACCATCAACCACGTGGCAACTCACTTCCGGAAAACTCTACGTATGTATATAGGTTCGAACATCCTCGATAACCCAGTGCTCTCGCTCCGATAAATCTGTAGTGTAGATTTATCGGAACGAAATCGCTGGATTACCGAGGGTGAGGTTCAAACCTCTCGGTCGTATCTTGAATCCTTGAATATTTCCGTCCTTTGGCTTTTTTGCTTTCTTATTTTGCCTTCCTTTTTGGGGGGATTTTCCTCACATGAACCCGATTTAGTTTATAAAACTAAGTAGGTCTTTCTTACTTCTGTTTACGCAAGGACCCTATATACAATATAGGGTCTCTGGTTTACGATATAGAGTTCCTGCGTATTTTTCTCTCTTGTTCCATTTGTTGACATGGGAGAGACATGGAATTTGCCAACATCCCCTTGAAGACATAACCTTCAATAAGTGGCTTGCTTTAATTTGTGTCGACTCGTTAATAAGCCTTCTTTGCCTCAATGTGTTTGATATTAAAATATTCTTTGGGTTGCTACATAACTTTGGAGAGGGCGCTTCGCTAAAACCACGAATTTCGGCGCACTTGGCAAATGATAGGGACTTTAGCGAGTAATAGAAGTGGACTTTTGCGAGTAATAGAAGTTGCAAAAAAGTTTTATATCATCAAAAGTTCCATTTATTTTTCGCTTCACTCCGATATTGAGTCTAGCAAGATGTAGTAGTAGGTCGCGTCAGCCGACCTTTCGCCGACCCTCCAACGTTATCTGTGCGAATGCATACTATTGCGACTTGGTAAGATCCCTGATTGGCAACCCTCTACTGCATCTTGCTAGACTCAATATCGGGAGTGAAGCGAGTATTATTTAAGCTAGGTTTACGTAGACTGTTTTATCATCGATATCAGTTGAGATGCTTAAGACTGAGGTTTCACAAATGGAAACACATTGAAGATATATTTCACTAACTCGTGCCTTATGTCCACTATGTACAGACAGCCTCTCCCTGGAACTAGACAACAATGATGAGTTTATAGACGACGCGCTGCTCAGACTCATGGCCAAATGCACGTGCTTACAAGAACTCACGGTTAATGCCGCCATGCACGTGTTTACCGTAGAGACTATCTGTGACATGCAGAAAGAGAAGAAAATAAGTAAGTGTGAATAAACATAATCTTTAGAAAGATAGGGGTTGTTTTCATGGAAAACTGTTGAGTTTGCAAGTCTATTTTTGAACATGGTGGCATGAGTCCATTAGATTACATCGTAAGCTTACAATGGACCATTTACGAGTTATTTCTCATTTTGCCGAGATGACGGCTACATGAAAAACAGTTTAGCATTTTCGTTTCCCATTCATTGCTAACGCCAACGACTGACCTCCATTAACAGGAGAGTCATGCATTTGTGCACAGCGATTGACGAAGTCCAAAATGTGCTCAATGGGGTTCAAATCAGAAATCATAGCTAAGTTATGGCACCATGACAATTTTCCCAACCTCAACCCGCGCTGAGCGTGACACCTCTTCACCTCATGAGAACAGAGTTTGAGCATCTTTACCGATTAGTCTGCTTATTACAAAATGTCTGTTTTCCCATTGCTTTTACCAGTCGTTGGCTTTAAGCTGACAACCTCCCAAGTGCCATAATCCAGGGAAATAGTAAACCATTTGTATTAGCTTCACGTTTTAAGATAAATATTGTGTCTAAGTGTACTGATTGCAAGGTTAAAACATTTCACAATGATACAAAGTCCTCAAACGGGTGCCGTTACTCAGGTTTTCAGAATATTATCTTTGTAGAATTTAGATTAAGCACGACAAGCCCTACCCTCCAAAATTAATAGCAACATTTGTCATTTATTTAAATCAATACACATCTCGGCCAATCGCATGCATTCGATATCCAGCCAATCACATGTATTTGATAACCAGCCAATCACACGCCTTGTTACAGATCTGCAGCTGCTCCACATGACAGTGTGTGGATTGAGAGACATCGAGTGGGCGGAGCTTAGCTATCTGAGGGAGAGATACCAAGAGGACTTCGGGCAGAGCAATCTGGACTTCAAACTTCAGTCCGATCTTATGATTGACAACTGAGATCCAGATTCCATAAGCCTGTGATTCATTTCACAGTTACCGATTTCAAATCTGAAGTTTTCTCCCCAAATCCATGTGTTCATTTTAATACTCAAATCACTTTTAGGGGGAGAATCATATTTTTATAAGAATGTATCAAAACTTACATTCATCACCAGTTTTACCTTTTACATTTTTAGGTATTTAACAATGATACAAGTGTCTGACCTAAACTTATCTTGTTAATATCCTGCGGGAATTGTGATCAATTTTTCTAGGGAATACAATATTCTTTACTGTGTTATACAATTGAACATTTTGATAACTTTATATTTATTCATATTTAAGTATATTTTCTGTAATTTATATTGAAATGTAATTATTTGATGTCTTAGATAATGTTTGAAATTGGTGAATCCATTTATAATTGGCAAAATTATGAAAATCAGTAAATTAGTGATACATTCATTCTGATATGTTTTAATAAATTGGTCCTATTATATACATCATGACATGTGTGTTTTTGGGGATTTCCTTGAAAAAAGCTTGAGAGGTAAGATATGAATATGAGGACATTCTCTCCTCATAGAGAATACTCAAGGTCATTTGTTCCCATGTTATCTCTGTTACAAGGGGGTTGTATTACTTACTAATTAGGGCTTCCATGGGTACTCGAGCCTGAGTCAGGTCCAGCTGGACTCAAGGACTCGAAAAGTGTTTAACACTGTTAATTATTCCAGTTATTTCAGTCAGTTTGTCTGTATTGTGTGAAGACAGGTGATCAACATTACCATTTCAAGCATTTGATGTCAAACTTATTCTATTTATAACGATTAAAAAGTCAAATTATATGTTATAATATCTAGTCAATACAACAATTCAACATTCTGCAGGTAAGCTAAAGACAAAAGGGCTATAAAAATCTGAATATCTTTGGGAAAGGATAACATGTCGGGTACTCGGGTCCGAGTCGAGTTTGACCCCTCGAGTACTCGTGTCCAATTTTTTTGACCCGTGGAAGCTCTACTTGCAATATGGATTGCCACACATATATTATATATACCATCAAATTTATTCATCCAATCAAATTCAGTGTCACATCCTTGACCTCTGATGATTGGCAACTTCCTGCTAAATACTGCTGTGAAGCAGGGGTATAATTTTTCTCATAGATTGTAGCTTACAACAATAATCATTCATATGATCAGTCACATTGGATTTTAATTGAAAAGTGAAAATCCCTGAATAATTCTGGAGGACTTCTAAAATATGTACAATGATACAACATGAATAAATTACATGATACAAAATATGAATACAAGAGGTTAAAATACTTCACCGTTTGAACTAGCAGAAATCTATATTATAAAATTAAATTACACTATACATATTTTTAAAAATTCCTGCATTTAATACATCCTAGAAATGTCATCAGTCTATTTAACACTGTCACCTAATCTCATTTAAATCAGATCAAGCCTTAATCTTAATACTTTGCTGTGTTACAAAACTGCCCGTCTGCTTAACAAATCTGAGAAGGATCACATGCAAGGCTATCTGACACTATCCTTGGAAGATATACACAGATCAGAAATATGGCGACATATGAGTGAAAGATTCCTCTGATTTTAATGAGATTTGGTTAAATCCTGATTATCCTTATTAGGATTCACAATAACATCAAAAACCACCTGCATAACATGTAATATTTACAACACTAGCAGACATGCATTGATAAATACATGGAAGAATATTGATGAACCAATTTGAAATTCTGGAATTATTTTCAATAGAATCAATACAATAATGAATCTTATAATAATGAACAACAAAATAGTCATTTCCACAAAATTTAAAATTTTCTTTCAGCATAGTAGAAATAGACTTACTGCTTAGTATTTTTTTTTAAATTGTCATTTACGTAATGATTAAGAAATGCAAATTATAGACAATTATGTTTTTTGGTGCCGAAACTAACACCGTTTTCAAGCATTTGCTAAAGAGAAGTTGTAAACCCTTATAATTTGTGTTTCTTCATCAAATCATCTTCAGAAATGGCACAAAAAGTATCATACGATTGTGAATGAAATAACAGGATCTACTAATGAAATGTAGTCACGAGTGAAAATAAAGTAGCGTGTTATCAGTCTGTTTCTCTGACATCAACCAACAATGTTCTGGCATGAGTCTAATTTCACTTTCATAACTTGTTACTTGGCAAAGGACTCTCTTCAAAGTCAACTCAATGTACATGCAAACCATAGTAAATATACAACCTATACTTCCAAATTGGCAGAAAATGTATACATCAATATGAATAGACAATATATTCAATGTCACATACAATGACATAAATGCGGTATTAATAAACAAAAGACAATTCATTTAATTCTCAACTTTTTGTAGTAAAATACAAAGATTTCTCCATGTCACATAATGCCAGTTTTATGTTTGAAATCCTTTAACAACTTTAACAAAACCCACAACAATTTTTGAGTCAACTCAACTCTTTGAGCTGTTTGCCTGATAAGTACCAACATGTTCTAAAGAAGATTTTTTTTTAGGAATCACAACTTTAGAACTTGGTTCATTCAGTCAAAACAGAATAAAATTTGAGTTCTTATACTCGAAGAGTTATTCATACTAATTATATTAATTAAACTTCCCACAGCAGTGTTTTAGTTACACGTTTACCACAAAAGAAGTCAAGTTTTTTGTTTCGATGCCCACATTTTCCAAAGTGCTGCGATGCGACTTTAGAACTTCCCAAATGAATTCGATTGTGAGAAGCAGAAATTACTGATTTTGTTGCAATGATTGGAAGCTCGCAGACTGGTTTTGTTTTATTCCTTTCTTTATCAATTTGACCAAAATGATGATACTTCGGTGATAGCTTGTGATAGATGTTACAGTAAATTCCAATACATTTTTGAAAATTTCAGGTAAATTCCAGTACTTTTTCAGGACATCTAGTAAGCATTGTAAATTCAAGTACTTTTCCAGTATCAAAACAAAATTCAAGTACTTTTGAACAATGTAGAACAATCAGTTACACAATGCAAAGAGGACCAGCATGTAATATTCTGGAACAGCAAGGTTATAAAATTCCCCTTTCTTGCTAGGTACAAGGTTATCTTACTGGGAATCTCAATACAATGGCAGATTTACAGGAATCACCATTTAATAATCCATGATAACCCAATGAGTAATTTCCGTAATATTCCGGACTTGCAGGCAGAGGGTTAAGTCACATGGAATCAGTTGGTTGTTTGAGAACTTTGGGTTTGTTGAATTCAAATGAGCCAAACTCCAGCTATCAGCATTTCTTTTGGCAGTTGTTCATTGTCCTTTCATGGTAGAGTTACTTCCCCTTTGCCAGTCATATTCAGGAGTTTCAGTGACCGCAATACCTTTAGGTGAAAGAAGGAAAGATGTAAATATGTGATTAATGAAATAAATTTGATAGATTCTAAAGTTATACACTATGTTACCAAAAGATTTATACATTAATTTGCGGAAGTTGTCCAAGAATGAAATATCCTTACCAGACATGCCTACCCCTTTTTGGAACAAATAGACGTACTGCCTTTAAAAAATAATAATTTGAGCAAATTTAAAGTAAGGTATTTGTAATACTTCTAAAGTAAAGACAATAATACAAAAGTTTGTTTTGAAACAATCGTTCCGAGAAAAACGCTAGTCTGACTTGGCTGGATAATTGAATTAAACAGTCATGCGCACTGCCTACAACCGGTTCACTTACTTCCTGGTTTAGCGATCTTTGTTTACAATTATTATTACGAGATTTATTTTTAATCAAAACACTCAATAAACGACAAACTCAGGTATGTTGCAATACCAATATTTCAGATCTTATTTCGAAATACAGAAAAACATGAAAAAACCTGGAAATACATAAATTTTGATTTTAATCATATTTTTATTACCCCAATCGTAAGATCGTAATTTGACACAAAAATAGTAAGCATTACGCCAAAATCGTAAGGGTAAGCATGTCTGCCTTACAGAGAATAAAATATGACAACACATTTAAGACAAGGTTTGCTGAACAAAAGTAATACAGCTATTAAAAAAAAGTGGACTCATACCACTTATGACATCACCTATGGCAGAGTAACGGCTAGAATAAGTAAGAAATGATTATTAAAACCAAACTAACCTTCAGTTTCGCCTCTCCTGTTGCCCCGGTAACTCGAAGACCCATTTTGTGCATGTCAGTCGGTCTTAATGGTTGACTGGAAACAACAATGAGAAATGATTGTGTTTGCAAAGTAGGGGAGTCAAGGAAGACTTTCCCTTAAGAAAAGATCATCACCATTTTGAAAAGAGCAAGGACGTTATCTTGGGTCAGTTTAGTTATTTTTTATTTGATCTTTAAAATGAAGAAAAAACATAATTTAGTATCTTACAAACCTGTTTCCTTCTTCCTTGAAATGCCTCCACAGAATACTGTATGTCTGCAAGATACATGTAATCAATGAGAACTATTCATTTATGCTGACTTAAAACATTATTTGCTTTAAAATAACGAAAACACTACCAATATCTAAAGGCCCTAATCTGAAACCTTCCCTTTAAAATATTGAATTTTCACACTTGTTCACTTATAGCTGTTCTTATACATATATTATACAACCATTAAAGTACTAATATTTAAGTAAGGTGCAAGTTATAATGAGCAAGTTAACTAAAGAAGTTAAAACGTCTGACATTGAAACTCAAACAGACCGAAACCTCAGTCTATCATTTTCTGTAATCATAAGAGACACATAAACAGAGTTCTGAGGAGGGGAGTCGGCCAATACATGAGATACTAGGTTTGGACTGGAATTTGGGGGGTTGAGAAAGGGGGTCGGCTTATACCGGGTCATATACGGTAAGTGGATAGTTCAATCAGAGATATTACTCACACTGTTGACATCAGCAAGTTTGACTCTACCCCTGATGAGAGTTGATACAGATTCAAACTCTGCCTGGGACACCTCGACACACTCGCTACATCCGTCTCTTCTCGACCGAGGGGACAGGGTAGGAGCTTCTTGTATCAAAAATATGGTTGGATAATAGTGTTTCCCCCAGATTGAAAAAAGGGCAGGGTAAATGCCTTTTGAAAAGGGCACAACTTCACGTAAAAGGGCCATACATACAAGTTAAATTGTAAAATGAAAATGGTAAAGCATTAAACATAAGTATCTGCAAATATAAACATTGAAATATACTTGTAATCTTATTTTTGTTTTGTATTTAGGAATAAATGCGATGTTTTACCTAATATAGAAGGACAAAGGATTTAAAACACCTGGAATTAACCCATAATGCGATCATTAAGCTGTATCCACCCCAAACACTCTGTCAGTAATCCCCCTATTGTTCCTGTAACTAGCTAAACATGTGGTCAGCAGACCGTGTGTCCTGTTGAAACAATGGATTGATCTTACTGTGTCTGGAACAGGTAACTTGAAATTTTATAGCTAGCAAAAATGGCATTACGTTTTAGAAAAAGGGCAGGGCGGAACAGAAAAAGGGCAGGGCGCACTCTGAGAAGGGCAGGGTGCTGCTCTCTGCTAAACATGCCCAGGGGAAACACTAGATAACAAAGGATGGATTTTGATTACAATCAGTTTCTCTAGTTCAAATATGTACAAGATTTTTGTGGATATCCAACATCTCATATCATAGAAATGAGGTACGGTGATTTAGGGCTTAACACTGCTTTCAAGAGTATTCCACTTGTATCTCTAATTCTAGCAGAGTTATCTCTTTGCAGATGTTATGTGATAATAATTGCCTAAACAATTTGTTGGGGGTCAATTTTAAATAAAATATCCTTTCATCCCATTTAAATCATGTTTGCCAAGGAAATATAGCCATTTCAAAACAATAAATATTTATTGAACGTAGTAAAAATTGCTAAAATTAACACTGCTTGCCAAGAATCACAGCCCACCTTGTACTTCTGGTTGAGGAGAGACAGAGTTATCTCCCCCTCCTGTATGAGATGTTTCCACTGTAGAGGGCTCTGTCGTGCTGGAGGCTGTGAGAACACTTGTGTCGACACCTAACAACTGTTCCAACTGATTCAGTGCTTCTGGTTTTTCTGTGCTATTTTCACCCTTAATTGGAAAAAAAAGTTTATACAGAAAGCAAAGCAGAAATTTCCTATTTTGATACATGAATGATCTTGAAATGAAGCAATAACTGTTAGAATTTCTTAGAATGAATTCTGATGGTGGCAGTGCTTGCCAACAGATGATGAGATGAGGTTTGTCTGGTCACTATACTGAGGGATACTTGTGGAATCACTAAATGACGTTAAACATTAGAAAGAAAAGATGAGAGGTGTGTATCTACCTAACATAAAGAGAATCTCACCCAAGTGTCTTCTGATATCAAATTTTTAACACAAGTTGATAAAAGTAACAAATATCCGAGGCTTGCTTACTTGCAATGAGTGATAAGAAGACAAGAGGGTGAGATTCTATTTATCATCCAAAATCATTTTTCATTACATTTGCATGAAAATTGTACATCATTGAACATAAACCAGTGTTGTCATAGCATTGTGACATCATCATGTTTATGACATGAAAGCATTGTGATGTTATTGTGTTTATGACATCATATCATTATGATGTCATTACTGATGATGTAAAACGTTTGTGATGTCATACATGTATTTTCTGACTACAGGGCATTGTTCAAAATCTACTGTCAAGAAGAGATATGAGATATCGCATGATCTCCAGCAAGCGATATCTCCTGTGGAACAAAGAATTGGATGATAAATGAGGGTTAATCCACGCTTACATTTAGGCACTCTTTCAAGCACTTCATCAGATATGTAATAAAAAAAAACATCTAAAAATATAAATAGGTTTGATCACCTACTTCTGTGCCTGTGTCTGTTTGAAGTCTCTGCAACATTTGACAAGCTGACAACAACTGGGAGCGGAAATAATCCATAGCTTCCTGAAAAATATTGAAAACATCAACAAGTTTATATGAATTGAGGTACCAAATATTCTGGTTTTCCTTGCAAAGTCATGCTAGTTTTTGTCATATACATTGAATATGTACACTTGCAATGATGAGAACATTCTTCCCATCAGGATTTGAAATAGTAGTACAGGTGAGGTAAGGTGATCTGGGGATTAACGCCGTATCAAGAGTATTTCACTTAAATCGCGGCTGATAGTATTATTGCAGGAAGAAAGCCTGCAACATCATTGTGGCTATGCATTGCGGTGAAACCTGCGAGCATCGGCTGGAACTAGCGAACCATGGGTGGCACTGCGCTGTAATTCAGTGTAGCATTGCACCCAAACCTTACTGCGTGTAGAACAGTTCTCTGCTGCAGACAAAGTTGCCCTGGTGGGATTCGAACTACGGACCTCTTGATCCGAAGCCGAACGCGCTAACCACTGCGCTATCCCGCCCCTTAGTATAATACAAAAGTTCCTTCTCTGTACCTGAAACAGGGATTCAAAAGGGAAATATACATTTTACTTACCTTCTGTGCCTCCTGTATGGCCACAGCCTCCTTGACAATGGTGGCATACTCTTTTCTTATCTCACCCACTTTCTGCATCAGACGCACTGGATTAGCCTGCAAAAATATTACTAACATTTACCCATTTTAAATGCATCCATTGGCAGTTTATAAGTGGTAATTTATAGATTTAAATGGTCAAATTAGAAATAAAGACCAAAAGTTACCAGGTATTGAACTGGCGGACATGCATTATATCATACACTGGCAGTGGACTTAATTAACAGCATAAAGTTGATGTAACAAATAAACAAAAAAGGGATAATTATATTGGCTTTGGACTCATATTTTAAGATTCTGGAGAGAAATCAAACAACATTCTGAGGTTATTTCTATGTACTAAAGTTGTTTTTCTTAAAAATTAATCTGGGATGTATGAGATAAGATATTTTATCGACGATAATTGAAATAATTGATGATGTTTACCTCTGCATCATTTTTGCTGTCAAATTCGAAATCCAGTTTTCTTGATAAATAATCAAGATCAGACTCTGTTTTCTGAAACTAATAAGACAAAAGCTTTCCCATACACATTTTCAAACACATGTTATTACATATACAATGATTGACAGCTACAACACTATTAGGCTGACAAATAAAATATCTTCTTGTCTAAAAAATAAAACTTGGCAAGTCATACATTCTGCAAACGACAGTCGTTGTAGTTCACAAATAAGTCAATATTAAATAAAAATACCATTTTAGAGAAAGATAAGTCCCTTAAGTGAATGTTAGAACACACATTGACAGTTTTTATTTGACACAAAGACGAATTATTTGATAATTTAAATACCATAGCCTCCAAAGTCTCAACACTCTTCTCCATCTTGAAAATTAATACTTCCGGGTTATGGGTCAACGTGTCTGATTGGTTGATTATACGAGAACATTCTTTTCATTGGCTGAGGAAATGCCGCCTTCTTCAAACGCTACTTCCTGTTGACATTTCTGGGCGAGCATGTCAGTTACCGCTCGTTGTGTTTTTTATTTACTGTTTAAAAATAATGATAGATAGGATGTTTGACGGAAGAAATGAATGAAGAAGAAAAAAAGAGGTACATCGAAAAATGTTGTATATTCCTAACCTGTCACTTTGATACTGACTTTAGCATTTTTGCCTTATTATTTTAAAAAAAAAATCAAGAGTTTGTCTGTTTACTAAATCATTTTACATTACACCAACTTACTTTGATTAACTAAAATAAATTTGTCTGTCTACTTCACATCAAAAGAAACGAAAAAAATAAAATAATTTAAATGCTATTTTGAAGATTCATTAGACCGAGCACATCAGAGACCATATGGTCTCTGAGCACATATATCAACAGTAAAATGTTTGTAAACAATGTTATTCGTTTAAAAGATTTTCAGAAAACAACCTGGGATCAACTTTGTGTCGATTAAAAGAACAATACTTAAATTCAATCATGGATTATCTAACAGCATATGGAAGTGCAACTACATTTAGCAACAATGTGAACAACTTTTTCTCCTGGTGCAATCAGTCAATTCATAATGTGAGTATATTTCAAGATTCTTATCTTTATTGGATTGATTTTTGTCATTTTATTAATATTTTATTTGATTGGATTGTATTAATTAAAACTAAAGTATTGTAAATACTGAATCTTTCCTCAAATTCTTTGCATAGAATTTTAGTCTAAAATCATTGTCATGAACAATACATTTACAGTTAGACTGACAATTATATAGTATTTTACAAACATATTCTAAGCTGATTTAAAGGGACACTACACCCAGTCCTGACAACACTGATCACCCAAGGTAATGAGAGTGCGAGGAACTTTTGAACAAGGTATTGAGCACCTGCTTAAAAATAATTAGATGAAACATTAAAATATAAAAATGGTGACTTTTAAAAACAAATCACACAAATTTTCACTTGTTTGCTGCACAGAGTGTGGAGAGAGTGCGGGGAATATGGATAACTCAACATGAATACCATCAGAACATGCAGGAAACCATGAACCGCATCCGTCAGCTGGAACAAGAACTACAGGCTGTCAGACATGAGAAGGTAGTCATATTGTTTATTTATGTATACGTCGTTGGCCAATTACAAAATATACATAAGAATTATTTTTTACCCACATACAAGTAAGCATTAGGTAAAAAAAACTCTCAAATGATGAATATTTGTTGTGAAGAAAATGTATACAAAAATGAAGAGATATAATTAAGCGATGATAAAAATACTCTGATGAATCAGAAAGATTTTGACTAGACAAATTTAAAAAGGAATATCATTTTTCAGGAAAAACTTGAAGTGGATACTAAAAATCATACAACAATATCTCCGCCACCTCCTCCTCCCCCACCTGTCTCGTCTGTCCCCCTACCCCCTCCAACAGGTGCCCCCCCTCCACCTCCCCCTCCTCCTCCTCCTCCTCCCCCACCACCTCCACCAGCACTACCTCCCCAGAAGCTCGTCTTCAAGAAGACAAAGAAAAATACAGATGACGTAAGTAATGTAAATAAGTTATGAAATCAAAATTTAGTTGTATCTAGTGACAGTCTAAGTAAACCTAGCCTCAATAATACCCATTTCACTGCGATATTTAGTCTAACAAGATGTAGTAGCTGGTTGCGTCAGCTGAACTTTCGCCGACCTATAACCCTCCAATGATATTTGTGCGAATACAGACTATTGTCGCTTGGTAAGACAATCCCTGATTGGTCAATTTGATAGATCGGCTGAAGTGACCTGCTACTACATTTTGCCAAACTCGATGTCGGAGAGAAATGGGTATTATTGAGGCTAGGTTTACTTAGACTGATCTAGTGATGATATTTGATACACATATTGTTTTGTTCATTTTTGTCAATTGTTTGCCATTCTTCAATGTGTTCAATTGTTGATTTAATAAATGAGGATGTTTTTATTCATTTGATGGTCACTTTCATGGTTTAAGTACAGGTTAATCAAGTCCAAGTGGAGTCGGCTGAAGAGTTTGTATAGAAAAATGATAAAAGACAACCAGCCTATCTTATCTTCCTACGCAAAGCCTGAAACGCCATTATCTGAACTGCCAGTTTTATGCCTTGTTGCCGACCCTTGACTTTTCTGTGCTATCAGCGGCCCTACAGGTGAATGTTAGCAACCTCCAGTTACTTTCTGATTGGACTATTGCTCTCTCTCATAGTTAGCTAGAGAGCAAGCACAGAAAAGTCAAGGGTCGGCAGCAAGGCATAAAACTGACAGTTCGGAAACTGGCATTTCAGGCTTTGCATAGGAAGATGACCTTCTCCTTGCATCTGTAGTTGAATAGTATTTTTGAAAAGTCAAACCATGAAATGTTTCTTCCTACCCTATACAGACTCCAGTTGAGAAGAAATCATCAGGCCGGATGGCGCTAACAGCTGATGACCTGAAGAATGTTAAACTAAGACCGTCAAGGGCAGTAACTCCTGCACAGAGTGAACAAGTAGCTACTTTTCTTAACATGCATTTTATTTACTATTTATAACAGGCATTTACTTTACATGTTAGTTGAAAAATGCTTCCCTGTAAATGTAGGACCATTTGTCAAGATAAATGAGATTAGGTGCAGTTAACATGTTAAAAGTCATGTTACATGTTTAAATGTACTAAGAACTTTAAGGATTCTGACTTGTTTGATCTCCAATAATGTTTGACCATGTTTGTCTATTTTATGCTTTTAAGACATTAGACATCCTGGTGGCATAACATATTTTCTCCTCACAGTTATTTGATGCAATGATGGAATATGATGCCTATGAATAAAATAAAATAAAAGCCAGAAAGTGTTTTAAGGAAATACTTGTGTCAAAAAGAAAAGTTAATATAATGTTTGGTGTACAGATTGTAATTGATTTTATGTGTCTCAATATTTCTTGTCGTTACAGAGAGATGTTAGCACTCCCCTCGTGAGCCTGGGAGATTTGAAGCGTGTCTCGTTACGGAAAACTCAGTCAGCCGTGACCCTAGGTGAACTTGGCAAAGAAAACTTACAACAGATGTGAGATTTTCAATAATCAATCTTAATTGTTAACAAATCAATGTTGTCCCCAGGTTTTACTGAATTTGCTTCCAAATTCAATGTTTCCTTTTATTCTTGTTAATTACGATATCACTAGATTTTAATAGATATTTAATTATTGTCTAGATGATGTTAGTATGCTGAAAAGGGCTTTGTTTTCAATTGATATTTGTTTTTCAGGTTGGTACATGAAGTAATGGTGAACAGAGCCAAGTTAAGGAAGACGACTAATAAACGGTAATAAAATAGCAATCATTCTTTACTGTGAAAACATAACCAGTTACATATGTATCATATGTGCAATTTGACAATAAACTTGGAACATGGACTAGGATTTCTTATTCTTCGTATACAATAGAACACGGATATAGCAAACAATCGGATATAGTGAACACATTTTTAGGTCCCGTCGAAAGCCTTATGTATGGTGGCCAAATGTGAGTAGTGAACACCGGATATAGCAAACTAAATTCTTTTGTCCCTTGGAGTTTGTTATATCTATGTTCTACTGTATACACAAAGTTAAAAATTTATAAAAATTATGAAATTATTTTTACTCATAAAAAAAATGAGAAATGGGTTTTTCAGAGAAGTTATTGGGCAACTTACTTATACTCAGCTTATCTGTAGCTTTAAATGAATGAATGTTAACCCTATAACCAGTTACATATATATCATATGTGCACTTTCATAACAATTATTAATTTAAAATGGGACATGGACTAGGATTTGTTTTTCTTCTTATATTCACAAAGTTAGAAATTTATAAAAAAAATTATGAATTACACACAAAACAAATGAGACATTTTTTTTTTTACGGGGGGCATCATTTGATTGGCTTGCTATACATAGTGATACGGCAGAATACTATAGAAGGATATCAGGGGATAGGCTGTAGCATAACGCGGATACATATACACTGATGTAGCAGGATGTAGCAGGAATTGGAAATCATTGAGCAATTTTCTCTTTTACTCACCTTATTTTTAACTCTGAATTAATGAATGAATATTAACCCTTACAGAAGCCCCGGCGGGACCCCGATCCTGGACAGCCAGGAGAAGAAGAGGAAGAGAGAGACAGGCCAAGGACTCACTCCTATCATGACCCGCGCATTGAGGAAGAAGTTCAGGGTGGGCTTTCTAGTTGCTAGTAATATCTCATTAATATGAACTGCATTTTCCCATAGTTCAATCTGATTAAAAGTTGATGAATTGGCTCTGACAATACCTTTTGCTGTTTTGTAAATTATCATGTTCACTGGACCTGTGTTCTAGCCAAGTTGAATATTTTATTTTTGTTTTCTTAGCAAACTTTGACAGTCATGCAGTTTATTGACACTGTATTTAACCTAAAGCCTCATAAGAAATGGAGCTCTTTCAGACTACTTTATTAACTTCAATAAATGCACAAATTACAATTGTGTGAACATTAGCAAACATTTTCATATATTTACTGATTATTCAAATCCGACTAAAATATTCCTGTCATCTCCATTCTCTGTCACATGAAAATTATTCTAATGACAAAAATGTCAGATAAAATCAATATCAAATATGAATTGACATTTGTTGTAAATGATAAAATATAGTATAGTTTGATGAAAATTTTCCTCTCCAATTCAAGATGGTGAAATCAAACAGCGCGTCCTCAAACGACTCAACAGGATCCTTCTCCAGCCCTGACCTTGACCTCTCTAACCCCGTGACCCCAGGGTCAGGGTCAACTCCAGTAACATCTGCCAGCAAGTCTAAGTCAAAGAGGAGGAGATCTCGTCGAAGTATCGTTGATGAGCGATCACCATTGGTTGAGATTAGCACAAATGAAGACATAGTTATGTCACCTTTGTAAAACGTGCCATTTTTGTATCTCCTATTTATGTAGTTGTCTTTCAAGAGTATATAATATTCAGTCTGATTAAAATCAACCCTGCTCCGAGAAATAAAATTGTAAAAATATTGTCTCTATTGGGGTTTGAACATGGGGTATCCTCTCTGTCACAGTCTGAATACAGCCAACATACTCAAATGATGCTGTAATCAGTTTAACATGCACTAAACCCAGTCATAAGCAATCCAATCACATCGTCGTTTTAAATAGCGGTGATGATGTATAATTTGTATGCTTGAGTTACCTGCCCCTAGTTACTGATATTGCTTTTGCTGGCACCCTGTGAGTCGCTAGATAAGCGACTCAGGTGTGTGGATTCAGAGGATTCCCCGGCTTGACTGTTGGAACCCCTAAAGGGAAAATATTTTTACAATTTTATTCCTTGTAGCACGGTTCATTTTGAATTGGACTGATGTAATATTGTCAGTGGCAGATCCAGCAATTCTATAAGGGTTGGCTCCTTTGAGTGTGGTCCTTTATGGTGCAATTTTTGATAAAATCATTTGTTAGGGAGTGGGTGGTATTGTTCTGGATCTGCTGCTGATTGATGTAGAAGATTATCATCTGTTAGTGCCTAATATACTTAAGAACACTCGACACTGATGTTATTTCTTTCTAGTTTATAGATGAAAGTGATTATTTCATGGATTAGAAGCTTCAATAGTCTTTCAAGCATGACAACCAAATATAACTATGTATGTATGAGTAGTCACATACCTTAATTAGAAGCTTCAATCTTTCTACTATGAAGATTATTGAATCATGAATTTTTATAAATACCGTAGCATTAGATATACTTGCTTTAAATCATGTGTTTTGGTGCATGAAATATACCTTCATGAGATTTGTCTTATAAATACATATTATATGTACCAAGATGTATCTAAGAATAAGGTGTATGAATTATTTACTTGAAATAGACTAGCTTTTGCTGTAAACAATCTGAAATAATGATAAAAATCAAATAATGTTCTGAAATTGATACCTTATATCGTAGAATATACTTTTTCATAGATCTTGGTGAATCATTATTTTGATTTTCTCATAATTAATCATACAGATTTCCTTTTTTGGTTTAGGCCACAGTGCTCCAGATAAGCAGCGTATCTTATTTTATGCAACAAAATCCTTAAAAATCTGATTAGTTTAATGCTTGGAGTACAGTTATGCAGGCATTTTCTTTAAAACCCAAAAGAATAAAAAAGCTTGCATACCCAGGGCAGCGATTTGTAAACGTTCGCATAGTCAAACCTGAAATTGTCACAAATGGATATCATTACTGTTCAAAATATCAATATTCAGCACTTTAAACATATTTATTAGTAACAAGAGTACAATTGTACATGTACACTATCAAAATCGACAATACTCAAGTGTTACCAAGAAAAACAGGAAGTAAATATCCAATAGCTCCACAAATTATCTGGAGCACTGAGTCAACAATGATTCTAGTCATTTTGAAAATTCTTTATCAGTGTATTTTTCTCACTAACAATTCATGTGCTGAGTTTTAGGATACTTTCAAGGAATCATTGATATTAATTTAACTTTAAATATTATTGTTACAGGATTAAAAATCTAGTTAGGTAATACATGTATACAAACAACTTCTTGCTATTGTCTTTCACCAGAAGGTCTTTTCTGTATATTATTTTCTTTGTTATGACAAACAAAAATTACAAGAAGTTAAAGATGTTTGTAACTTGAAGGATTTTTATCACATAAGACATTGAAAAGGCCTTATGAGTTACTGTTTTTTTTTAATCTAAGATGATTTTTAGCACTTCTCTCTGTTGAAAGAAAGGAGTGATTTTTATCATGGTTTAAGAAAAAATACAATTTCAGAAAATATGTGATAGCTATTGATTCATAGTCAAATGTCAGTTATTTAAAAGTGAGTGAATTTCATGTTTTTATCTTACTTTATCGCTCTTACTCTTCAATTTGGTGCATACCCATTTCATACCTCTTGCATATCAAGTGACATTTGTCAAGGTGATTGTCATTTCTGCTTGTTAAGTTTTCATGCATAATCATGACTTGTTCTTTTACTCTCTTTTTATTGAATCACATTTCTTACTTGTACAAAATATTATTGTTTATTATACAGTTTAGATGAAGCATATTTTAGACAGTCTGTGATATTGCAATAAATTCTCTTCTTTAAATCTTGTCTTTTTGTTTTTGGTTTCTTTCAATATTTATATGCCTGACCAATATTTTATTACATATCATCTAACTATTTGGCTAAAACATATCTATGGCCTCTGTAGTTCCTGAGGGAATAACCTGAGATATAATTTTGAAGTAAAACATTCATATTTGAAATTGCAATTAAAGATCATAATTCCATCCTCACCCCCTTGTTTTGAAGGAAGAAATGTAATATAAAATTTAAGCACATGGGCTAAAATTCGAAAATTAAAACTCGTTAGTAAGTCCATGGGCTTAATAAAGGCAGGGCTTAAATAAGAGGATTCCCGGTACCATATCGGCACACAGCATTTAAACTGAATACACAAAGAAACTAGTCTGAAAAAGTCAGTGGTGGATCCTGGGAGTGGAATTATTCGAAAACCCAACTTTTCAAATTTGTTTTGCAAAAACGGACTTTAACATGGTGGAACATAATGGACACTATACCCACACACCCCTTTAAAACTGTAGGTACTGTCAATATTTAGTCATATAGAAAATTGAATGGTAAACCAAGGAATGACACTTATGGTTAGAGCTCTTCAAGGGTAACCATTTTAACTCTGATGAATGTTTGGTCACATGCAGGTCCAGTAAGGACCAATATTTAAGTATAATAATTCATTTCCCAAAAATGCCACAAAGGATGCAAATGACTTTTTTAAAACCCACATTCTGTCTGACCAACTGTTTTGACCAGAATCGGGTCGCACCATACTTGCAAATGACAACAAAAAACTTTTTATCGAAATAATTTTATTTGTATGTACAATATAATTTTAAAAATGTATAATTATAAAAAATAATTATATAATGTCAAAATATTGCACATTGGTTTGGAAACTAAAATAAAGAAACTAAAAAATGCAACGAAACACTGTAACCTCATATGTTTAATCTCGTTCAAATACGATAGAACCCATTATTCGTACGTCATTGTGTTTCTAGTCTGAGTTATGTTCCAAATGGTTTGTGTCAGGTGGCCGCAGCGCTTTGAAAGTACTAATAGTAGGTCTCTTGCGGTTGGAATTCATCAGGAAAGGGAAGTCACTCACAAACCAACCTTACACGACATCTATACAACGATAATCAAATCAGAAATCCACCAACGTACGAGTGATAAGTCCAATCTTATTTCAATGAGATTGTTATATGTAACGTCTAACGTAACGTCTCGCTTCACACACCGATGCTTAACATACCAAAAATGAAACCAAGGGCAACCTTACAGACACCATGAAAATATAAACTTAATATGAATCAAATAGGCAGAAAGAACAAAGAACGAAACATCTTTGTTATCTTTTCCATGTACATCTGTTAATTCATATTGCATGTACTTTATATCAACCTTATTCTTTGCCACCAATAGTTCGATGAATAATTTGTTATTTTAATACATTAAAACAAACGATAACGGAATCAATGTAACCAAGATTGATTCAAACCCGAGTGGAAAACTTTGCATATTAATACATATAGTTATACCTTTGACAAGGTAAAGGGTAACCAATAAAACAACTCTATATCTGTCAACGATTGCACCAATTGCCCAATAACATATTAAATAAGTAACAACATGTAACTCAATGTCCAGATCATTTAAAGCATTCTTGATCACTTTTCACAAGATCTCACATTCTCATTTATATTCACACCAGAGTTATAAACATCCACACCATTGTGTTTCAGTTTCATTAATAGATATTGATAAGGTACCAAATATTATCAATGAAGCATCTCTTTGTTTTATTCCTCAAAAGTCAATTTAAACTTAGACGAATACCTCCTACAAAATAGTGTCAGGTTTACCTACCATATAAATATACATTCATGTCGATCCTAAGAATTCTCTAATTGATTAACCCTGTTCATATTATATGAACTCCTTTGTTCCGTGTAGATCACACCAATTCATTTCATTGAAAGACGTATGCATCCTCACCGTATCTAACCCGTAAACCAAAGGATTTATAAAGAAAACGAGGTTGAAGATAAAGTTGAAAGCTTCTTACTTGTATATTCCAGAGCAATAAAATACTCTATACACTATTTCCATGTCATAAATAAGAAGTATTCATCAAAATCTCAATTGACATTATATACCTTTGAACATGACAATCTCCTTGTACCACGCGACTGTACCACTGATCACCATTAAGAACCTTGCACCAAGAAATAAATACTTTAATTCCAAAACTCATCCTATTTGAATGCTCTAAAGAGTAAATGACCCCCAAAAGGATGAAGTTCGTTACAAGCAAGATTTATTACAAGATTCAAGAGGAAAAATGTCCCTTGCCGTCATTTGATTACCTAAGTTCTTGTTAAAACAACAATTACAGCAACGAAATCTATCCTCATCTAACGACATTTTCAAATATCTCGGGATATAAATCACTCATGATACAAATCGATAGTGATGAATCACTCAGGGGTAAAGATCTCTTACCATTTGATTTCTAAGTTCAACAATATCATCCTTCGAAACCTATCTCAATCTAACACTACTTTCCAATTTCTAGTGATAAAAAACCGCCCATGATGATACAAATTGCCTTACAGAGAAGAGTTACTCAGAGCAATATTATCAATTATCAGCACTTGATTTCTCAGTTCTTATGATATCAACAATTTCAGAAACGAAACCTATACTCCTCTTACAATATTTTCTATCTAGGGACAAGGACCAGCCATAATACGAAGTAGAAAGGTACCTAACACTTATCAGCATTGGATTTGTAAATTCTTGTAAAATCAACAATTTCAGCAAAGAGACTTATCCTCATCTTTCAATATTTTTCATTCTAGAGATTAGGACCACCCATGGATGATACAAATGAAATGAAAAGGTACTCAGAAACATATATTAATTATCAGCAGTGACTTTATAAATCCTTGTAAAATCAACAATTTCAAAATCAACGTTTCCATATTTAACCAAATGAGAATTCACCCATCCATGGATGATACAAATGGAGCCATAGCGCAGAGTTACTCATCCATGTCCGGATGCACTTCGATGTTGCGCAGACCGAGCTGATTTCCGTTCAGTACTGCGATGTTCCTGAGAGCGGCGATCTCTTCCTGGCTAAGGTCCCTTATCTTTAGCTCCAGATTCTCTATCACTGGAAAACAACGTGGTTTGTTGAAATAACAATGTCAGAATGTAAAAAGTGTTTAAGTATTTTAACACATTCATTGTATCTCGGTTATTAAGGTATTTATCAAGTTTTTAAAGTTTTGGCCCTTTCCCTAAACACTAGGGTGATCGTATGTCACTAAGGTAACCTTAGTACCATGTTAAAGAATGGGAGTTAAGGTCAACCTTAGTAAAGGTTGCTTTGTGAAAGGAGGCAATGAAATAAAAAGCAGGATTTGCAGTGCCCGGATAAAAGTACGGATGATCGTGCACATACTTTGAAAAGCAACAAGTCGTTTGTAATACCGACCAAATCAGGGTATTATAGGAGTCTCAAGGATAAACCACTCTGATGCAATAGGAGAAAGTTTAAAAGTTGAGGAGAATAACCTCTTGGTTTCTTGTTCCTTGCAGATCAGAGCATTATAATATTCTAACGTAAAAAAAACTTGTCTCAGTCTCTGAAAAATACAAGTTGGGGAGAATTACCTTTTGGTTTCTTGTTCCTTCAGCGCATTATAATATTCTCACGAATAGAAATACTCTCATACAATAGGAGAACCTAGTCTCAGTTGAAGATTACCTCTTGGTTTCTTGTTCCTAAGGACATTACAGATCTGTTCTACTGTGGAGACTTTGATGGCGGTGTTTATGCACACGTCCTTGAGTGCATTACACTTGTGGAAGAAGTTGAGCAGGGCTGTGTCTATAGGCGGGTCGGTCGCATAGTCGCACGCCAGACGGAATGTCACTGGGGACACGAGTGGAAGGCAAAAGTACCATTTAGTTAGTGACATGAAAATGAATCGCACGGTTGAACTCTACATTATATATTTGATTTATTACTGCTTTCTTTAGTTTGAATACAATGTTTTTCAATTGGAACCATTTTTTTTGACATCACATTATATTCCCCCTAAAAACGTGCTACTGCCCCTTTAAGTTAGTGTCATAGTTCAACAATGCAATGAGATTTTCTAAACTGTTTCTACACTACTCCACTTAGTACTTACTACTCTCTACTACTATATAAGTGTTTTATAGCCACAAATTCTCATCCACTATTACAAACACCGTATGAGGTTAGTAGTAGTTACTTCATCCATAAACGAGAGGTTGATCCAGTTACACCACACCTGATCGCTGTTTGATTGACAGCTGAATTCGTCGAGGACGGCAGTCCGAGACGCAAATTCAGCTGTCAATCAAACAGCGATCAGGCGTGGTGTAACTGGATCAACCTCGAGTGATTGGATGAAGTAACTGCTTTGTACCACGCCCACATTGCACGTTGTCAAAATCTGCACGAGATCTGCGCCGGAAATTTGAATTTGAAATCATTCAGTTTCACATGGCCACAATGTCGAGTCGCGAGTGGGATGACATGATTGACGACCTTATATTGTCGTAAATAAGTAATAGACTATATAACTTTTCATTCAAGTACATTTTCACTAGCCTATGGTGTTTCTAATTGTTCAAAATGAATTATGTTCGATAGTCCTATTTGTTTGAATGTGCTTCATTAAAACTTGACGTTCTTTTTATTGTGCCATTGTATAGAATATTTACATCCTCTTCAACAAATTCCTTAAGTGCGTGAACGGTAGGCGTGGCTTGCTAAACTGCAGCGAGCCAATGAGATAGCTACGATCAAAGGTTACTTCAAGCCGTGGTGTAACTATAAGATACACCACGGCCAATATCAAAGGGACCGACCTGTGGGCATGGTACAATGAATAAAGTTAGCTGAAATTCCTACTTTTTATACATACTTTTGTATGACACCTTTGATAGATACGATCATAATAAGGTTACATGTATTAAACTTTATTCCTTACATTTTTTCCGAAATTTTGGTCTTACTTGATATGCATTTTATAAAGTTGTATTGGACAATATGTGTTCCTTATGAACAACGATTTAATCATCGCGTTCTCTCTCGTGAATTATGAACCGATTAGAGCTGCATCATGCAATTTGCTGCATTATGACATTTCATGTTCAATTGTATATCAGTTAAATCTTCTATAAAAGTTAAAATCTATATTAAGTTTGTCTGAAGGAAAAGGCCGACTGAGGTGAAGAAAACGTTACTGTAGGCTACCTAGTTGATGCATGTAGGTCATGGCAATGTGCGACAAGACTCCCGGCATGTTGTCTTCCTGTGGGTTCCTGTCACTTGGGTAGCGATCCCAGCTCAAGATGTCGATGTCGGAAACAGGGACACATCGCGCGAACACACACTTGTAGTCAGCCAATGAGAGCTTGCCAAGGAAGTTGAAAACGACCCTTGCATTTGGGCACTTGTCTGAAAAGTCCCGCCATTCGTAAGGGGAGATAATGTGGTTACAGGGCTCGGTTGAGTCCACGACGAGCCGCAGATACTCAAGCTTATTCTGAGCCGTGGATCCAAGGATTGCCAACACTTCCTCGCTGATGTAGATGTAGTTGAGAACCAGCTTCTTCAGGTTGATAAACTGCGAGAGATGATCTCGGAATCTACTGTCCTGATACGCAGGATACCGAGGTTCAAACAGGTCCTTGATGTGGAGGCTGGTCAAGGTCTTTCTGGAGGGACTCTTGGCAACAGATTCAACCATCCTCATGCCTTCAGCTGACAGCATGTGGGCTCCACATAGCTCCAGGTTCCTCAGTTCCTTCTGTTTCCTCAAGAACTTACACAGAGCAGTCACCAACTTAGCTCTTGAAACATCAAAGAAGCGCCAACTGTGGTAACAGTCCAGATACACAACTTTGAAGGTTTTGATCTTCATCTTGCGTGCCTTGCAGACGTGGCTTAGAAAAACTGTAATTGCCTCGGCAATTGGTTTGGCAGTGTGAAGAACTGGATGTCCGCATTCAAGGACTAGTTTATGGAGATAGGGTCCTACGTTCGTTACAAAGGCACAGGACTTTCTGGTTGACTGCATAGCACGCATTCCTGCAAATATGAAATGTCTTTCGCGCCAGAGCGACGCTTCCTTGAAGAAACTTCCCCAGTGTTTGCAAACCAGCGCCATTGCTGCTCGATCATTGTCGTCAAGAAGCTGGTAAACACGGACGAGTATTTCAGCCGGAAGGAGCGTCCAGTAACTGAAGTTAGCGGACCCATTGGAGGAGCGACTTCCGGCGGAAAGACTCCGTGTTTTGCTCCGTGTCATTATGGTATTCTCCGAATCTGATGATTTACAGCGCTTTACATTTTCTATTGAGTTACTGGGGGACGCCATTTTCTCTGAAATGTATGGTCGTCAATGACGCCTTTGTTTGTGACGTCATTAGTCGGTGACGTCACAATGGCACTTTGTCTCAATGGCACCTACATAAATCCACGTGTTTGTGTTTTTGTGATAATTTTACACTTATCTTAAAATAGTTGAAACGCAAACGAAAGAAAAAAAAACCTCACGCGCCTAATTATATCCTTTTATTAAAAAATTATTAGGAACGAATTGTTATTAAATCATGGTTACCTTGGCTCTTTCTGTTGTCATTGTCTCGGTCTTTGAGGAGAATAACCCCTTGTTTTCTTGTTCCTTGCACCTCTAGGTTGTTTTAATGAAATGTTATTTTCTTAAATTTGCGTAACCAAATATTACAAATGAAAAGGAAAAAGATACTAAGTTGCGTGTTGAACATAGATTTAATTGAATTCATGGTTCCATGTTCAAACTGATTATGTAGTTATCTTAATTGACAATGAATTTAAGAATACTACTATCTTTGGTAATACATGTCAAAAGATAGCTATGTAAAATTGAAGTTTTTAAGTGAAAAATTGAAATATAATTGTTAGGCTACTGCCGCTGCAAAGTGAATATACAGATTAAATGAAAATTAATCTGCAAACATGACTATGTAACAAACATATTCGTTTTTGCATAAGAATGTTTTAATCTTGTAATAATACATTTGTCAATCATTCGATTTGAATTTTTCGCGTTATCGTGGCGTAAAAAACTATATTTATTCATGTATAACGATATTTAAATATATACTTATACTTATATATAGATATTTACATTTTGGACAATAAATATTATTTGGATTAATCATCAAAACATTATTCGTATGTGCTAAAGTAAGTCATTACATAAAAACGACATGTTTCACATGTGTGATAAACCTCATTGATCAGTTAATAAAATCATCAGTCTGATTAAAATCCGCCTAGTTCCTAAATATTGCTTCTACGGAGATATAAATCCTCATCACGAGAGGAAACTTATCGAAATGACAAGTTCGATCCTCGATGGTAAATATTTCAAAACTTTTATTCCTCGGAACTATAGGCCGATTTTAATCAAGTTAATAAAATCATGGGTCCTAGGCAGTGTGGAAACTTTACCAGCAACTCAACTTATTTTTTGCTTAAGTGCTACAGAAAGCTCCGAGTTGAACGAGAAAAGCATGCAGCACGTCATCTTCACAACGTCACGGGCGAAACGAAAAAGTTTCTAAACTTTCCCATTCCTCCCTTGACATAATTGGCCGTGATTTCTGTGCTAGCATTTCAACCCGCTGCACGGAAGTAGAATAGTCCAATCAGAAGACAGCATGTTAACTGAACCGATTTGAAAAAATACTTTTGTATGTGTTTTACAAGGGCGAGAAACAATTAATTTGAGTGATACATAAATGTTTGTCTTCTCTGCATTCTCGGTGCTCATTTAAAACGTGAAAACAACCATGCGGATTGAAATTTGAAATTAAATTTCACTCGGATAGTTTTCAAAAAGATCGTCTGTTAGTATTTTGAATTTGTTCCGAAATTTCATTGGCTCTTTTTGTAAGAGCTGATAAGGGGCGTAACTCGTGATCACGATAGGTGTCGCTGCTCCGGATCACCAGTTTTCTACCTTGTGATGGCAAGGTCTAAAGCGAGGAGAGTTGCTCGATACGTTTTCACCTTGCCGTGGGAAGATGGCAGCACGTGCGAAGTCGTGTCCTCTGACATAACGGGCGGATGAACCCGTGCAATTATGTCATTCATCAGCCTGGCTTTGACACTGACTGAAGGTTGACTTCAAACAAAAAAAGCCTTTAAAAAGGCATGCTTGGTGCCACATAGGCAGATGAAGGAGATTGTGATTTGTCGAACAATTCGGGGGATAAGTGAAATATACAACACTGGATAACAGCACTAATATTAACACAAGTATTACTCAAAGTTAACTTCACAAAATTAATTTCTATCAACACGAATTGCTGAAAGTTATGAATATTTTTTACATTCATCAACGATTGTTGGTATATTTCATATCATCCAAATTCACTCTTTTCGACATCTCAGAGAAAAAGTGTAAATCTCTGAACACAACAACACTAGATTTTCAAGACAGTGATGTCATGATTGCATAGTGAGGTCACTATTTTTATGATGTTGTGGCATTGTGATGTAGTTACTTGAAGTAAAAGCACTGTGTTGCCATACAGCGTTGACAATGACAGGAAATTGTGCAAAACGTACTGCCAAAACGATATCTCCTTGTCATGCTGGTTAATTATTAACAGTAGTATAACAGATAATAAAGAAAATACTTTCCGATGATCTGACGGGATTTCAACCCAGGTCCGCTGAGCTAACGTTTGGAACCAGCGATGTAGGTCATATTCTAAATATAGCATGAGTCAATTTCAGTACTCTGATAATAAATACAAGTTTTCAACGTAAACATTTAGTGACATCGTTAAGTATGACTTGTCACGTGGTCGTAAGTGATCTACCTATTAGTAAACATAAGTCTTATTTCGATGTCACCATCGTACTTACACAAACATTACTTTTAATTCGCCAGGCGAGCCCAGCGTGAAATTAAATCGCGTGGGTTATAAAAAAGTGGATTCTGCGATTATTGAATGCGAAATAATTAATGCGAACATGTGATTGGCGCGGCTTCCCTTTGAAAATATCAAGAATAATATAGAGAGAATTCAGAAAAGTTTAAGAAAAATCAAATCATAATACTTGGTGCCCTTTGGGGCACCAAGCAATAAGGAAGAATGTCAACCCTGCTTCAAATGATATTTGATTTTAACGCGTTTATAACGAGATGTGCCCATATACGTTTTCACGATCATAAAATTATACCCCCAAAAAACGTCAAAATATAACCCAACTGACATGAGTGTTATTGTAGCATCTCTGCTTTGGTATCAATATCTATAATATTATGTCATTGTTTATGCCAAATAGGTCAAACATCTCAACCCGATAATGCGTGGCAGCAGAAGAATAAAGAGTCAAGCAAAAACAACTGGAGGTAATATTTGTATGAACACCTATCAAACATTTGAGGAGGGGAAATACTGTAGCGTAACTGGAAATGGTAGGTCAATTTTAGAAGAACATGTTCTGTCTTTCAAATATCAAATTTTTTTTTGGTTTTCGTGAAATCATTTTATTCATCTTAAATAACGTACTACTGCCCTTTAAGTGTGACACATTTTATGCCTTGCGGAGTTCCGTTTCCAAACGAGAGGCACAAAAACTACACAACATTAGGGGTAGAAAGGCTAATGAAAACAAAACAAAGAGGGTTTATTGGCACGTGTTGTTAGTTTATTGGAACAATACATAGATCCATGCATCGGCAAACATATCATACATTGCACCATCCTGAAAAATATAAAAGAGTAGATATAAGAAATAACTAACGTGGATTAAAGAGCTTAAAACAGAAATAAAAAAACATACGTTAGCCTCCTCATTTGAAATATTGTAATACCGTATTTCCTGTAATAAGCGCCGGGCCTCAAAAAGCGCCAGGGGTCAAGGGTAGTTGAGTAAATAAGCGCCGGGCCTCTAATAAACCCCGTATCTAACCCATAAAATAATAGTCCTTTAGTTTATTTTTAACATATAACAAAATCTAGCTTTACGACTTTAAACAACTCTTATTGTATATCTAAAATATAAGCACCGGGACTCTAATAAGCGCCTTGGGACAAGGGGTGCTGAAAAGAATAAGCGCCCGCGCGCTTATTAGAGGAAATACGTTAATTCATATTCTTAATATACTTTAATCGCTTATTCATTGGATTTCCATGGTGCAATTATACTTTAAAATATAAGAATTAATTGGTAAAAAAATCATTTATTAGAGTTTGTCTTGATCCGTCATCGCCATTTTCATTAAATGAAATAAATACATCACCAACAATGAAAACAATAAGGAGTAAAGCACGATTATGAGTAAAAGATATCCTTGTATGCTCATTAGGCCCACATGACATGACAAATTCAACACCGAAAAAAAAATTTATGTCAATATTAATTTTGGACTACAGTATCGTTACCATGCAGAGTAGGAAAAAAAAAATATACGAATAAAACGACTTAATTTTTTGAAACATAAATTTGAATTGAGAAAATCTGTCTTTTCTTGAGTTATACCTTGTTTATCTTATCGAGTAAGCTAGAACATTATTATTTTCACGAGTGGCGCAGACACGTGACGTCATAGGTTTTAACATGGCACCCCTGACACGAAAAGCATTTACCTCATTTACCCGGTACCCGAATTTAATCTGGAAGTTCTATTAACCTAAACCTTAACTTAATGTAGAAGAAATGTTTGAGCGACTTTATGGAAGTTGGTAATAAAAGGAATACAAAAGAAATTCTTTTGATGAACAACTTCTTTATTTAACAGTTGCGACGTTTCGGCATAGATCCGTATAAATACTGTATTCAAGTATATCCTTGGAAATTGTATGAGGATCTATACCGAGTATATATGCTTGATCAATATCGAAACGTCGCTACCGTCGAATAAAGAAGTTGCTCATCCAAAGAATCATCGTTTTCTTCCTTAAAAAGTCATTTCATTGCTAAATTTAATAGTCTTCCGTACCTTCTCTGATTTAAGGAAACAATATATAGATTATAAATTCTATGATAACACTTCATTTGATTCATTTGTTCGACTGTCTTCACAACATAAAAGTACTTTAAAAATTTTCTAAATATGTTTTTCAATTCTGTCTCAGGGTAAAACGTTTACGCTGACGCTCCACTTTCATACCCTGGGTGAAAACTCCACTGAAACCTGCCCGTTGTGACCTCTGATAAAGCCAATGAAATAGTTTTATCGCGATGGCCTGTGGCCTTGAATATATTAATGACCTTCTTCTAATTTAATCAACTAAAGATGTCATAAACGGTACAGACCGACTTGTCCCCCGGGGAGAAAGATGCCATTTGCCAGACAGTAGAGCCCTCTCTGGCAGGGACAGTCGTCCGTCATCTCGTGGGGTGCCTCGTATGCCACGTCCGTCTTCGTCCAGCACACTGCGGAATGGTTGGGTTGTCGGATTATAAGGCCCGTGTTTACTGATCATGCTTTCATTTTTTACAGGAAATATCTCTTGTGGAACATTCTCTTTGTCAAAACTGTCATTACCAATCATATGTACGGAACCGTAGAGGGGACATTGAATGAGTTATATTTTGAGATCATTTCCCCTTTACGGTTCCGTACGTATGCGCACAGGGTTCTAACAAAACACAATCAGGTACATACTTGGTTGGCGAAAACCCCCAAAGGCTTCTGTATTGATACTAATCTCTAGAGGATTCATTATGCACATCGTTAAAAAAATTGGGACTATGAAATAAATTAATTCTCGTTCAATACATGTCCTTTTTGGAGCCATGGGGGCCAAGCACAGATGTGATTTCCTCAACGGAATTTAGAAACATACCTTCTCCCCTTCCTTTCATTGGCTGACAGTGTCCCCGCGCATGCGCAGCTCGTCTCCCTATGATCACATTCATTTCCGGGTGCTTCTGTAGCTGGTTGTCAACAGAATTCCCATGGGGCTTCATACAACAGTGTAGGAACGGGCAGTCGTCAGCTGTGGAACATGGCGTGGGGGTCGTCTGGCAGAGGCTGGGGCTCTGGGATAGAATACAGAGTTACACAAACAGTGTGGAGCATGGCGTGGGGGTCGTCTGGCAGAGGCTGGGGCTCTGGGATAGGAGGGATAGAATACAGAGTTACACAAACAGTGTGGAGCATGGCGTGGGGGTCGTCTGGCAGAGGCTGGGGCTCTGGGATGGGAGGGATAGAATACAAAGTTACACAGTCTGGAGCATGGCGTTAGGGTTTTCTGGCTAGGGCTTGTGCTCTGAGACAAGAGGGACATAGTGAGCGACGTTGATATAACAATAGGGTCTCAAAGGCCTCCAACAATGCCTGTATCGGAGATTGACTCGGTTGTAGGAAATGGATACAAAGTAATAAAATTGTGAGCTTAGGTTGTAGGTTCCACGGGATTGTCAGACAAAGTCTTGAGCACTTAGAGAAGAATGATAGATTTATAGTGGGCGACATTGATATCAAAATAGGTTCTTACGAAAGTGTTCAAATCGGGTTTAAGAAATTGATGCAAGGTGACAATAGTGTGAGTTGAGGTTTAAGGTCGCCGCTGAGGGCGGTGTCACGCAGAGACTGGAGGTCTTGGTGAAACTTGATAGAATCATAGTGAGTGACATTGATAGTTGAATTGATTTTTGCATTAGTGTGAGCTGGGCTTCATGTTCATTGGTCTCAGTAGTGACATGAATTCTGAGAGAGGTGGGTAGAATCATAGTGAGTGACATTGATATTAGAATTAGGCCTTGCAAAGGGTTTAACTGGGGTATATGAGATGTCAACAAAGTTACATTAGTGTGAAGTGACATCTAAGTCCACTACATAGTGGTTTTTTTTTTTAGCAATATTTTATTTCTGAATCCATGTTACAAGTCCGAACAAGGAACCAGGGAGATTCCTTGTCCTCAGATTCAATAAAGTTGACAGAAGAGAGGATTCAGGTTTTTTACACAAAAAAACCCCACTTAACACAACTTTCGCACACACACACACAAACGTCACTGTGATAACCATTTCATTTGTGATTTTGAAGAAAGACATGACAAAATTAGTGCACAATTATAAGCAATGTTTGAAGATGATAGCCTATTGTTTATGGAGGAGGATAGGTTTTATCTGCATCGTATTTTGACTTGATTATTGAATGTTTTAACATCATATTTGATTATTCTCAATTTCCTGTGGCCGTGCCATATGCCTATCGGACCTTTCAGGCCTGATGAACTAAACATTTAATTGATTTTCTTCTTTCCTTCGTCCATCTAATTATTTTCATTATTGATGGAAATTAATTGTAAAGAGTAGGAAGCATTTAATGAATCGATAAAGAGACTAAAACCAAGCCACATCATTGTCAATTTGAGCGGCCATATAATGCTTGATTGTATCCTCAACATACAATGTGATATGCTTAGTCATTAAAGGGACAGTAGCACGTTTTTGAATGATTTTATATTTTAAAATTTTTACTGATAATTGTAAGTTAATGCTTAATGTATTTTTTGACAGTGTCAAAAATCTCATTATACAAACTAATCATCCATTGTCAGAGGACAAAGTTTGAAGATTCACATGAAATCCATTGGCGGCCATTTTGTGTGAACACCTTTAATTCATTTTGAGTAAGAAAAAGGAATCGCATGGCTAAACTTTACGTTATATATTTGAATTATTACTGCTCCATTTATTTATTTTTTGTTGTTGTCCATTTTTATTTCCAAATTTGTATACAATGTGTTTACATCAAGTCATGTAAGGTCATATGTATGTACAAATACACATTTTTCAAACGAACAAAAATACATCCTAAATCATTTGTTAAAAAGGTTGTGAAATGCTGACCACAAAAGTATAGAATTTGGCATAGTTGCAGTTTGAAAAAGCTTTTGTCTTACTTGTCTGATAATAATCAGTGATTTTCTTTTGAAGGGCTTTGAAATGTAAATGTTTGTTTGCTTTACTTGAACTGTATATGTATTGTTTTGTCACCAGAGCAACAGCATTTAAAGGATCATTGTTTGCCCCTTTGAAGCCAAAAATAATATTTTCATTTGTGAAACTTATCCTGCAATCTGCAACTGTACCAAGCCATTCTGCCAACCAATTCCATAATTCAGTAACATAGTTACACTCACATAGTAAATGTACAATATTCTCTTTTTCTATTTCACAAAAAACGCAGAAAGGGGATTCAGAGTATCCAATATTGTACAAGTAACTCCTTGTTGCCATAATATTATGTAATATTCTAAATTGAAGCCATTTCAGATTAACATTAACCTTGCATCTATATGCCATTAAATTATAATTGATTTTTTCTCTAGCATACAGTTATCTTTGAAAATGTTCTTCCATCTCACTGAACTTTGTATTTGAATGTTTCTTGCATTTAATAAAATTTGATGAAAATATTTACTTGCTTTTTCTTTACTGTGCAACACACTTATATTGAATGGTTGAATCGGGCCATACAGCCTAGCAACCTTTTCACAGGATTTTGATTTAAAAAACATTTAATTGCATTTCGCATAAATAGAAAATTGATATCAATATCATAGAATGTTCTGAATTCTTCATAAGTTACTGCTCCATTTAGTTAAAATACATTGTCTTTCAATTGGAACAATTAATTTTCATTTTCCTGAAATCACCTTATATTCCCCCTTAAACTCGTACTACCCCTTTAAGACAGCATTACGAGACGGCGATAGTGTAAAGGTTTCCCAACATATAATAACGAACCTGGCAATGACCTATGGGCCCTATGAAATAAGATAAAAGCTTATAAGTATACTTGAGAGCTTCCTTTACTTGAAAGTGAAGAAAACTAGCATTATCAATAATTGTTTTCCTTAAAATTTTAGTTTTATTGACCAATTAATTACAGAGTCTAAGTGATAGACTATAATATTTTACACCTCGACGAATAAGGACGAATAGGGCACGTAACTTACCACGAGGGCGAAGACACAGATAAGTATTAGGTAAACCATTTTGTAATTAGGTTCTTGTTGCAAAAGATAAGCCTTCACTATCTCTAGAACATGTCAGTTCATGAATGTTGCTCCATATTATTTTTTAAGTGCAATCACTCCAAAAAAAATGACCACATTGAAACTTTTATTTATTATTAACTTAAATACAAAATTTGTTCTTTTTCATAGAAACAATTAAGGAAATTAAAAAATTTGATTGCTATGAATTCATCTGAATCTGAATCCTCTGTATAATATTGTGTATAGTATTTCATATTATAAGAAAAACAAATTTAGTCATAGTTAAAAAGATAAAACTTAAATTCATTTATAATTTAACATATAAAGTATTTACATTTACAAAGGTGACAGACAAATATAATGTAAAGGAAACATATAAAGTAAAGTGTAAATTATGTATCAAAACTAACATTCAGATAAAACAACAGCAGCATCAACAACTCGCATGTTATTATCAAATATTGCTTTTGCATGAAATGTATTTTTATATACCTTACATAGAAAGGTAAACGACGTTGAGTAAAAAATAAATTTCTAAATACCATGTAGCTATTTTTAAAAATACCCTCCTTGTTTTATTAACGTAAGTATGACATCTTGAATATTGTAAGCAGACTATGCATAAAATGTATCAGCAGAAACGCACGTAAGTAAAACATAGATATACACAAGGAATGCTTGAAATCCAGAACATACATAAAATGTATCTGAAGTAATAATAGAAAATAATTACATTTCAAAGTATAACATAAGGCTGAAGTCACAGTTATAGTTTGGTTATCTTAAATAATACATCAAACGTAATTTATAGCCTAATAAATAATGTAACAAGATCAACATGGTATCAATTGAGAAAATAACTAAACAATATAAATAATATCATATATTTAAAATAATTGTTAAAGGTCAGTGTACGAGGTAGATGAAATTCAACATGATATTTTTTATCAATATCAAATTATTCAATATTTCCATATCGAAAGGTGGGTGTGAGATCTCGTTCAGTTTGGCACGGAATCATGGTTGCCCAGCAACAGGTCACGTGACCACATCTTCGTCACTATCCGGATCATCCGGGTCATCGACTGGATCCTGTATGACTTCGCTTAGATCCGCCTCTAAATCTGAGTAACGGTATAAAGTATGCAATAAGTAAATAATATGTATGGTAAGACATTTCAAATGAAAAACATATAATGCTAGGCATTAACATGGTACGGCATTTCGTTTGTAAGGTTTATAATACAATATCATTAAATGGGCAGTAGCACGTTTTAGGCGGAATATAAGGTGAAGTCAGGAAAATAAAAATTAATGTTTCCAATTGAAAGACAATGCATTTAAACTAAATGAAGCAGTAACAATTCAAATATGTAATGTTAAGTTAAGCCATGCGAATCCTTTTTCTAACACAAAATGAATTAAAGGTGTTTACACGCCAATGGATTTTATGTGAATCTTTATACTTGTCCTCTGACTATGGATAATTGATTTGTGTTGTGAGATTTTCGACACTATTAAAATGATACATATAGCATTACCACACACTTATCAGTGAAAACTTCTTTAAGAGGCATTTTAGAAGTTGGAATGACAATAATGCTGAGGAATATATGGATGACAACTTCTTTGTTCATTGTATGCGACGTTTCGACAGATTCTTGTGTCGTTCTCAAGCTTGCTACTTCTCCTTTAACATTATACCTGAGACAGTTTGTTAGGTATGGTTTATATGAATATACACAATCTCATGAAATATTCAACCTGGTCCTGTTTTGTTTCTGGTCAACGCTAACTTCGGATACAGGTGAAATAATGAAGTTATCATTTGAATGGCATGATTGAGATGATTACTAACAAAGAACAAACTAACCCCATATAATCTACAAGGATACTCAACAGACCCATTGCAAAATTATCTTCAAATATAGTCACATGATGAGGATAGGTATATTCAGAGATATAACTTCTTTATTCTGTCTAGGTGGCGTTTCGACAAAGATTCTATTTTCTTCAATCAAGGTGTGTGTTCATACTCATAATTCTTTTAATTTCCTTTTTAAAAGAAGCTATGTGTACACAGGTCGGCTAGATCTTGAAACAATGACAGTGCTATTTTTAAGCAATATTATGTTTTAACTTCTGAATACTTACATGCTTTAGTTGAGTACGGGTTCTCGTCATTTTTGTTTCCTTTGTAATCACTGTGTCCAATGAGTCTGAAAGACACGGGGTGAGGTGTGGAATGGAAGAAGCCGATTGGTGTACGTCCGTCACGTGACAGGAATACTTCTCGGGGCTGCAATAAAAAGTAATAATAATACAGCATTTTCTTTCAAAAGGTTTGTTTCTCCAAGAACAGAGAGGGGAAGCGAATATGCATCTGTTGTTAGCGAGAAATAATAAAGTTATAGACTTAAACTTTTTGTCCCCGAAAGCTCTCTCTCACATAACGAGGTGAGATGATATGGAGTTTATCGCCGATTTCAAGAGTATTTCACTTATATCGGAGTCTGTTTTATTGTATTATTGCAGAGAGAAATCCCGCAACACTATTGTGGCTATAGTTTGCAGTGAAACCTGCGAGCATCGGCTGGAACCAGCGAACCATGGGTGGTATACTGCGCTGGAATTCAGTGCAGCATTGCACCAAAACCTGACTGCGTGTAGAACAGTTCTCTTCTGCAGACAATGTTGCCGAACCTCTAGCGGGATACGGACCACGGACCTGCTGATCCGAAGCCGAACGCGCTAACCACTGCGCCATCCCGCCCCTCGCACAAACTAGTAGCATACAAACTATCCAATGGGGTTGCAGGTAGAACCTTTCGGCCTAATAAAGTCATTGCTGACATTTAAACAGTAAAGTTTTTCTTAATCAGGACACCTTGCCTGGTTATATTTATGTCATTGATAAAAGAAAAACAATACACGATATAGCCTTTTTTATCAAATTGTCTCAGATGCGCCCCTCCTTGTTACCTAAAAGATAAAAGGCGCCGTATAAACGCTTACTACTCAGGATTTAAGATATGATGGTTAACTTAATTGAGTTACATATTTCAAGGTGTTGACATCGCTGCTACTCACCCTTATATCCGGTGTGAAGGAAGCAACACATTCAACTGGTGACGTAGTCCACAATTTGACTGTGTTGTCATCGATTTGGTTGCTATACGTTGCGAAATATGGGCTGTTGTCATGGTAACAGATTCTAGAGACGCCATATTTGCAGGAAACAGTCTGCTCCAGTTTTCCTGCAAGTATGGACTTATGTAATATGGATATCTAATTCCACTTTCATAATCTTCGTTCAGTGTATTGGTACAGGCTTACGTTGCAATGTTTTATCGTTAACAGAACCATGAATACTTTCTCTCTATGTCAATTTCACTTTTCTGTGATTGATAAAACTTGAATAGTCAACGTTCAATGCTACATTGCATTACTTTCAAAAGTTCATAAAGTTCAGAACATTCCGTCTAAACATACGCCTCTCAACCCAGGATACATATAACCCGTTTTCTTATACTATCAAAAGCCAAACTCCTTTTATAAGAATATTACACTGTTGGCAACCGTTACGTTTTCCCCTTTTACATTAGGGACAAATTTAACTCGATTATTACAAATCCGAACCGTTTCGTAAATAGGCTACTTAGGTGGAATAAGCCTACAATGATAGTTTTAAAGTCAAATGTCTTTTTACAAATATAATCTTTACAATATCATTTAAGAACCAAGGTTTCTACATATATCACCTCGTCCTCCGACTTATAATCCGATTGTATGAACACGGTATATCATATCCATATATCAACTCACCAGAAGAAACGTCGGAGACGGCGATGTTTCCCTCTTTGCCTAGAATGACAGCCTTATCTTGGCTGATGAGCTCGAATCTCCATACACTTGAATTGTCCGCGGTCTTGAGACGGTGGTGTACCTTCTCTGTTGACACACACAATTTGTGTAAATTACAACAAAATATACAAGAAAATAACGAACTATGTAACTATAACATATGACACCATTTTTACCCCACTGGTAGTTAATACTGTTGGATATAGTAATCGCCCTGTCCATCTATCCATCTCTCTGTTTCTGTACGTCTGTGGTCATGTCGTTTCGGGAGCATAACTCCAAAACTATTAAACCTGGTTTATTGGAACTTTGTTGATCAGTCGATATGTGAAGATGTGCCTTTTTAAGATTTAAAGATTCGCACTTTTGATTTGGCGGTTTCCAGAATTTTAAAATAAGATTTTATCCTCTGAATAATCTTAGATTATTCATGGATATTCTGATTTATTGGGGACCGATTGGATTTGTCATCTCCTGATGACTCTGCATGGTTTTCTATTGAAATTGATACTTTATCTGATTTGACGTAACATATTTAATTAAATTCCTTTTGGTTTTACTCGAATTATGAAGGACATATTCCTGATATAGCTGTTGAAATTAAAGCAATGTTCTGTGATCACCATTATCATTCCAAAGAATTCATACAACTAATGTATTTTTGCTGGAATGAATATTGTATTTTTTTCCCGAAAAACAATTTTTGAAAATGGTAATTAATTCGAATAAAATCATGTAAATTAACAATGCAATTTACGTTTTTGAATGTTCCAGGCAACCAAAGACGTCGCGTCTCCGGTCTCTGGTTTGTACAACAGGAAGTTGTCATCTGACGTCACTCGAAGGTCAAGGACATTTTTGACTCCAATATCCGTCACTGAGCAGACGACAGTCAGATCCTCCATGTTGAATATCAGAAGAGGACCCTTCGTTGTACTCGCTAGCAGGATCTTCTGAGTACGGCTTGGCTGAAAAAAAAACGAGTTTGTTTGAACCTTTTAACAGATATTGAAACAAGATGTGTTTGTGAAACACGAATGCCCCCGGATGCATCCTGCTCGCTGTGTCAAGGTCAAGGTCACAAGGTCAAATGTCATGGTGTCATCTGAAAGGTCTCATCACAAGGGATCTATATGTCAAGTATCTAAGACCTAGCTCTGACCAATCAAAAGTTATGACCAAGGTTAAAGTTTTTGTGGACAAACGGACAGACGGACGGACGGACGGACAGACGGACAGGTGAAAAACAATATAACCCCGGAATCTCCGATTCGGGGGCATAAATATCCAGGGTTGTTGTTACAAATTTCCACGTTCGTCTTAGGTTCGGGTTCTACAGAAAACCCAAATTCCTATTAAAAATAAACAAATCCTTCTAAAAGGACTTGAGTAACAATTCATTGGCAGATCCGGGCGGGGGATGCTGGGGTTCGCATGAGTTCCAAATATAGTAAATGTTGAAAGTCGTCTTTCTTATTCATGGCTTGAGTTAACAAACAAGTGCAATTTCAGCAAATCAAAATTCAGTTACTCAAATAAGCTCTAGTCAAAGGGAAAACATCAATATAGTTTTTCTTTGACTTCCAACGGGCTCAACCCATCCAAACGAAAATCCTGAAGCGCCAATCTACTGACGGTTTCAATATATTTGAACAAGAGCTGCCTTCATACATGGAGCATAAACGTATATATGGTACACGTGCTGATTGTGAATCTGACTCATATGAGATAATAATAATAAATGTGCATTTCTAATGCGCACAATCCAGACAGATATGCCTGCTCAAGGCGCTACAAGGCTAAAGTAATAACAATCGAACTGTTCAGAAGGATTACTGGGTGGCAAAAAAAGGTAAAAAAAGGTCTTCAGACTTGTTTTGAAAGTCAAGGTTAGGACAAAACTTCAATTCTGATGGAAGAGAATTCCAGAAAACAGGGGCACTGCTGGAGAAGGATCTGGAGCCAAAGGTTGTAGTCGGTATTTTCAAGATCAAGAGGCTGTGAGCTGCCATTGACATCTAAAAATATGAAACAAAGAGACCTTTGATTAATGACGTATCTGAACCGACCTGCAGTCCCGATATCCGTTCTGTCTGTCCACCCCTCATCACACCCATCACCCTGCCCGTCTCCAGTGAGTACACCTTCACGTTCCGTCTCGCCTTGGTCGGGGTCACAACTGATCAGGTGATGAAAAACACATTCGTCAATACATATAGAGATTATCATATAATATGACACTCATACGAGACGGTCTTGTTGAAATTGACCATCTTCCGGGGAATGTTTCAAATTCTAGAAACTCTACGGGAATAGAATTTTTTTCAAACGATGGCTTTCTTTCCTAATTGGCTGAGGACAGATTTGACATCTATGTTGGACAAATTGATATTAAATATTCGATGACACTTGTTGTCACTATCTTAAATTTCAAAAAGCACAATGCTTTTAATCTGAAATAAGGAGACAATTGATATAGACTCTCTTTAGATCAATCGGTCACGTTTCTATGTTTGCTTTTGTTTGATTCAAATGTACGTTTAAATTTTGAAAGTATGTAAGGTTTACCTTTCGTGTTGCCGATTATTTGAATATCATTTGGGGCTGTTGCCATCTTTGGCAGGAGTCCTTGAAACGTGTTCCCGAAGGTCAAGGTCACAAGATCGAGAACTCTCACTGTTCGGTTCCAAGAACCAACAAGAATCTTGTCGTTTCCCCAGGGAACTATCAGCTGATCGGACTTGGACTATAAACAAAAAGTTTCGTCGTTTGATTTTTCAAAAACCTGATATCTGTCTTTAAAGGTCTCCCTAGAAGTGTTTTGCGAAGTGAAAATTTTAATTGTGTCTCTTTGCATTTTTTTCGTATCTACAATTTGTTTATAAAGCTTATCACTAGCTAGAATGGGACACGCTCCAATATACTCACAAGTTTGACTTGTCTGAGGACACGCCCCTCTGTGACGTCATACACCTGAAGGTACTCCTTTGCGACGCCCTTAGTCTGGAAGGATCCATGTAAAATCACAAAGCGAGGCGAGTCCATGAGGTAGAGCGATCTGGGGGTATTATGTTATATTTTGAATATTACTTTGCACATATTCTTTAATCAAATCTGAACACTCTGTATCTAGCTTGAGTTGCCTGAAACTAATTCGTTAACTTAGTATCCGATTAGTTAGAAATTTTGCCTTGTTCATAATTTTTTGTTCTAAGTGGGATTCTGACATCTTTTAATAAACACAGACAGTGTGAATTAAAGCAACATGATAAGCACTTATACAAATTCTAAAATCAAAACTCTAACCCGGAAATGAAGAAAAATGTCTTAAGGTAGCGATGTCTATTAACCTTGCTGTCGTCTCTAACATTTTGTATGACATGTATATTCAGGTTGTAAAATATGACGACAATGTATTTTCATAGCAGATGGGTATATGTTTGTAAGTGAATGTATTACTTGATTGCGAAATCTCCAGGGTTATTCTCACTGACTCCAGCGTTCTTCTTGACAGCCAATGGGGCGCCGAGGCCTTGGGTCTCGTCGTCACGTGACCTATCCCATATCCGCAGCATGAGGTCGCTGCAGGCCGTGATGAATATGCGCATGTCCACTGTGAGAGCGTTGATGATAGAACGGTGTATGTGTTGAAGACCAATATGGCGGACATTCTGCTCCAGGTCCCAAATGACAACGTGATTCCAATTGGACGAAACCATGTACTTCCCGTCACGTGATGCATGGAGAAATACTGACATCCGGTCATGACGTTGTCCTATAAAGGGTAAATTAGTATATGGTATAGGTGTGACAGGAAATCAGCACCGACTAAAACCTAAATTAAGTCAATACAAAGTTCAAAATAAACAGATATTCTGCAAGGTTACATAACAGCAACTCAGACAGAATAGGTTTATGTAAAATATCAATTCAATTAACTACCATATGATCAACATTAGACAAACATTTAGTTTCAGAAGTATTTTTTTAAATATTGCCAATATTTTTAAACAAAGCATGTATCATAACAAAAAGGAGCCCGGAAGATGCTAACGATCTAGACTTGCTATACTTTTCTAGACTGAGTTGGTCATCAATTAAATATTTTGCTTTAGGGTCTGGATGACACACTAGATCAAAATCATTAGCTCACTAAACGTCAAACCTACGCTCTAACGAATGTAATTTTAAATAGCTGAGATTAAAACACACTTTTGTTCTTTCTACAAACACAGGCGATTTGATACCTTTGTGTTTAGACTTAGTTTAGTTGATAAGAAATCACATTCTAAATGTAGTTCATAATAGTAGGATCAGAAAATTGAATTTAAAAATAAAAGGCAGACCTTTCGTTAGGTCATTTGATCAATATTTCCATACCTGGTAAGGTTCGGTCAAGTTCACCGCTCTTTATGTCGAAAAAGAGAATATCACGTGACTGGCCAGCACCAATGATCACGTGACTACAGTCTGATGAAAACGTGACACAACATGCGACATCCTTCATGTTAGCTTCCGACATAGGTAGAGCAATGACGGTCTTGAGGAACTGTGAGTCAATGACGTCGAATAGAAACACTCTGTTCTTTGAGGTGCAGTCGCCTATTGCAACCAAGTTCCCACTTCCTGTTATGATGGAAAATGAAGTGTGGTCAAAAGAAAGTGAACGTGTATGAAATATATGGAAGAACCACAAGCACTTGGGGCATGGGTATAACTCATACTTTATATATATTTATATAGTATATGAGCACTGCCCATGCATCAAGTGCTTGTGGGATGAACATTAAATTTTGCTTCTCAACTCAGTATATCTTCCGATCGCATAGTCCTTAAAATAGTTCATCTATTTGATGCGCTAGTTCATGGTACAGTTCACAAATCCGATTGTTATACCGTCTGACCTGATTCTGAACTATATGTTATATTATAAGTTAAACTACTGTGATGTTTGCAGGGTCAAAAACCATTTAAAGCTAAGTATTGAGTAACAGATTTCAGGGTTTTCCTAATCTTTTCCTCCAGTCATTCATTATTTGAATAATCTGGTCCAAAATGAACTCTTTATACTTTTTACTATGTGCAAGATCGGCTCTAGGAAGATAGATCTTTCAGTATATACCAAAACGTATTTGCGAAAGTCAACGTTACTTCAACAAGACTGCTAGACCATTAACCTCATACCTGCCAGAGGAGAATCTCTGCCCATTGCTTCCTCTCCTTCCAGGTACCCATTGGAAGCAGTTCCAATAAACGTTCCGTCTGAGGCCTTGAAGAGCTGAACATTTTTACCCAGGAAAGTTAACATTGTATTCTTTTCGGCACAAGCTAAACAGAACCCAGAGTTTGTCATATTCTGCGAGAGTGTATAAACTTCAACTCCTGAATTGACGTCAAATGCCCGGATGCTGTCCTTCGTGACTAGGATTATAAGCGTGTCTGCGCATGCGAAGTGAACTCTTGACCCGTCTTGACCCACGTCCTCGATAGATCGGAGTAACTTCCCCTTCCTAACGTCACACGTCTTCACCGTCTCGTCCAGTGCAGCTAGAATAGTGAGTGAGTTATTGGTTTACACCGCTTGGGCAATTTTGAAGCCATTGGCGGCTGAACTGAACTTTATTACACTCAGGCTGCAGGTTAAGAGGTACATGAATATATACACAATGATACATGATACATCTCAATACCATAATATGCTGACGTAACATTCTTAGGTTAAATATTTTACTTCTTTAAATAGGACATGTTGATTTTACAAAATAATGACAATTTTCTTAAAGTTCCTAGGTTGTTGGTATAAGTGAGTGGTCATTTTGTACATATTTGGTCTGGTGTAAAATTATTTGTGAATATACTTTTTTCTTTCTTATTCTAATTTCGGACATAAAAACAAGATGTATTCATCACCAATATAATCTAAATCACAAAGAGTACATATCCTGTCAGTTACAGGGATTCGTCGCCCTCTACCTGTTTCAATTGGGAGATAATGATTAGAAGAACGGAATTTCAACAAGTTATTGTAATGGAGGGAGTTTAAATATTGTTCAAAATTTAAAGATTGATATAAGTAGTTGATTTTGAAGATGCGCAGGAACGTTAGAATCTACATCTGGCTGCTCCTCACTATCAATTGAGGACTAGTCATATCCACAGAGATGATATTCCAGCAAGTCTACTCACCAGTCACAGCTATACTCCCGTCTCCAGTAAGGTCAACGGCTGTGATCTCCTGGGTGTGTTCAGCCAGTGAGTGGAGGAGGGGTCCCCCTGTCTGGGTCACTACCCGCTGGCTGGGAAGGAGGAACGGGGAGGGGGAGGCGTGACACTCGGACAGTAGGTGCTCCAGGCCCTTCAAACAAATATTTGATTACATATTTTCTCTTTTTTGGTTAGGACACATTCACATAACATTTCTTATGATAGTAAATGTCATTTTCATGAATTATTCGCCAAACCATGTCAAACGTACATTCAGTGTATTTTGTTCCAGTTATGGTAGATATAGTTTGAGCTGTTTGAGTGGCATTCTAGAAGTTGATGGTATAAGGAACTAAACAACTACCCATTTAAACTTGTTGACCGTGTTATCCACTCAAACCTTAACCCTATGCCTAAACCAACTACTACCAAGCCTGCCCCTGCCCCCATTCGCATCTCACTCCCCTACATCCACCATTAAAGCAGACGCAAAATCAGTTATTTCAGAACACATCACCAAATTCCCACAACACAACATCAACTGGGACACTGTCAAAACACTCACAACCAACAAACATGATTACACTCAACGTCGTTTAGCCGAAGCTTTACAAATTCCCGTTTCCGGCCAGCTATGAACAGAGATCAAGGCTATTACATCCCATCAGCTTACAACCATTTAATCCGCCCATAATTAATCCAATCAACTCAACTGGCTTCGCTAATCTGCCTAATTAACTCACTCACAAACTGGTATCCCACTCATCCTATGTTTTCTTAAACTTCATGTAAATTATCCTTTGATGTATTGTTACCTTATCCTGTTGTTACTGTTATTGTTTTCTCATTATCATACCAAACTGCATAAATTGCTGTATTCCTCATTTTTCACCATATGCTTGATAACGGTATAAGAATCTATACAGAAACGTCGCCACCATCCAATAAAGAAGTTGTTCATCCATAGAATTACTCTTGTCTTCCTTAGATATAGTTTGCAATCCTTCTATCGAAATGGGTTTAAATTATCTAAATCGCTGATTGACCCCTTTAAGTTTGTTTCAGACAATAAATATGGAACAAGTGATAGGGTTAATGGGTTTACAAAAAGAAAGAGTTCGACTCGCTGATTGGATGGAGAAAAATGCATATTTAAATAAGAAACCCAAGTGCGAGAGACAGTTTTGATGTTTTGATGTTTTGATGTTTCGATGTTTCGATGTAAATGAGACTGAGAGTTTACAATCAAGGCAAAACTTGCTGTAAGGTTAAACGTCCCGAAGTCTAACAAGAATGGGGAGGGGTGGGGTGAAGACAAACAAGAGAATAAGTACCTCTTTGTCTCTGACCCTGGAGATGACCTGAGCCGGGAGTTCCTCGGGGTTGATCACCAGCACAGACTGAGAGAGATGGATGACCTCACTAAGGGTCTGCAGGGCGGAGTTGTCTTGGTACACGGTCTTGGTCTCCTGGTAGTCCTCCATCAGAGGTCTGCAGTGGATACCACTTTTAGTTAAATTAGCTGTAATATTATGCGTCCCAAAGGTTCGTAATGTAGGACTTTTGGGACGTTACGTAACAGCTTGGTTTAACTAGATTGAACATTTTCTCCCATATTATGCATCCCAAAAGTCTGTAATGTAGGACTTTTAGGACGTAACATAACAGCTAGTTTTAACTAGATTGAACCTAACACTTTATCCCTGAAATCTATCTTACCAATATGGAAAGTAAATGGTCTAAATGTGGTATACGTTCTTGGAGATGAACCTCCTTTTGGGACAACCACAGGGTTTCAGGGAGCATAATCAAAAGCTGCAATGTATGTGGTAAAGCTCATAACTAACCTAAGCCCTTCTGACTTGAGTTTTCCCGTGATGAACTCTAGATTACACAAGCATTCACTCATCAGTAGCTTCTCCTGTCCCGCCCTCAGTCGGTGGTAAGGCAGATTGTTCAACTTCCGCCGGTTGTAGTTTTCTCCGAATTTGATTGGTTGGGAGGTCACGTGACGATCAGCCGACCCTGAGTGTCCATTTGGATCTGTGAATGGCTTTGATGTCCCTGAAGAGCGAAAAATGTTTCCAAACATTTCCAAATATGTTCTTCTTTTTTATGCTAAAATTCAATTGTTACTTAATTACTTCATTCACGAATCGTTGAGGACTTATCCCGTGTCATCACCAAAATACCATACAATTGAGTAACCAGTCAATGAATGTAAGAAATTAAGCATTTCAATGTTATCAAGTATCAAAACGAGTTTGACAACATCCTCTGCATTACCTTAATTATGAATGCAAGTCTACCTCCTTCCTCTCATATGCTTATAAACATATATACAAGACACCCCACATTCCCAATGATAGAAAAGGACAAAGTCTATCGCTCTCACCATTAGCCCAAGCCCCGGAGAAGAACTGAGCTAGGGCAGAATGCATGTCCTGTTCCTGTTTAGGACTGCTGCAGTATTTGTCAGTTGCAGCTTCAATGAACTGTCTGTGGTACCAGTAGAAGACCCTCACTCCATCAGCCCCTCTGTCCACCAGGTACTGACCGAGGTCAGCCTTCAGCCTGACCAGCAGGAGAGGAGGAAGTCTCCGGACTGGAGGTGTCCAGTACATGTAGACGTCGTTCAGGACATCGTCATCACAGGACAGAATGTCCTCCAGCTCGCTCTCAGAGAGACCCGACTTGCCTGCAATCAATTGGGTTTGTTTAGCAAGGTTGAAGCTAATGAATGATGTTTTCCAAATGAAAAATGTAAAAGAATATGAACATGAAAATACAGTCTGATTAATATCGACCGTACTCCGAGGAAAAAAATTGCAAAATATTGTCTCCATCGGGGTTCGAACCAGTCTGGACATCCTCTCCGTCTCGGAGAGGATGATGAAAATATAGCACGTTTTCAATAAGCATCGTAGGTAGTGTTCGATAAGCAAGTGCGAAACAATGGCCACTTTGCACTCCTTCCTTTAAGTGGTCTTCAGCTGAACCATGCTTTAATAACGTTTGCCAATATATTATGAAACATCAGCTTAACCTGGTGTGATTAATTGTAAATGGATGTTGAACGGGTTGATATCAAATCCTGTCTTTAGTCAACGTTATCACCCACTGAACTTAACTGTGTTGAATGGGCATCATCGGGAACTATCTTCACTTAAGCCATGATACAACACAAATCACCCGCGAACTCACTCAGCGTCAAGTATCCCAGCGCCCTCTGTACCAGTACTCGCCCATGGAGGTCCTCCAGCCTGTTGAAAAGGGCATCGATACAGCCTCGCACTGTCGTCTGCAACTGCGTCACTTCCGGGGGCGAGTAGGACCGCCATCTTAACGTCTGGTCAAACGAGAGTTTGAGGAAGAGGGGTAGCGGACAGTTCTTGAAGGCTTCGTCCACCACAAGCCTCTGTTTACTGGTCAGTGTACGTCCAGCCTGGTCAAGCCATGTGTCCAGGATAGAGGAAGCTTCCTCCTGCTTTAGTACAGGGACTTCGATGAAGTTCTTGAGGGCCGGAAACAATGCCTGCAAAAATGATTTGATTACTATTATAAGATTGGTTTTAGTTATGACGTTGCTATTGTTTGGAACGAAACTGTGACAAGACTTGGTTGACTTCATCAAAGTGGCTTTTGAAAGGGGATTTTGGTGCATGATTGTGATAAAATAGACGGTTAGTCGGCAAATGCATTACCATTCGCCTTAACAAGAGGACCATCTAGTTTTATGAAAAGGCAATCAGTGTTAAACGAATTAAACAAATGAATTGAAGAAATATATAAATCGAATGATAAAATTCATGTTGAGCATGTATATGAAAATGGTAATGAAATCCAAAATAGTTATGATAATTGATTTGAGTTCTTATCTCTTATAGAAAAGTTTTAAAACATCAAATCTTACGGTAAACGCGTGTCACGCGATTGATAAATAGTCAGTATATGAATATCAAAATCAATAAGTTTTCTTTCTAAAACAGTTTTTTCAGACAACTAACCTGCAATCGAGGCAAGATCTCGTACTTTTCTTCTGGCAACGTTGATAAAATAAGCTTAACATTTGGTGGCAGTTCTCTTGGTAACCATGACAACTGTCTGGCATCACCGGAAGTGTCCAACTGGTCAAGTGAGTCCAGGAACAGTACAAGGGGCGCGTCTTTGCTGGCCTTCCGTAAGGATGATCTGAAGAATTCTCGAAGTTCTTTGAGTGTCTGTGGAAACATATTTGAATATGTTGAAACTTTTTAAACCTCTTGCATGACGAATGTTTAAATCCTAACGACTTCAATATCAGCATTATGCACGTATTTAAAAAATAGATTCTTGCTGAATTTGGTCATGTCAATGAAAAAAAAATTTGGTCTCTGTTGGGAATTTCTTTGAGTCTCTATGGTAACATAGCATTGAAACTGTTGAAACTTTTTAAAACTCAATTATTACGACTTTTGTTTTGCATATGTTTAAGATAAATATTCACTGAATTTTGTCCTTGTTGGAAAATTCGTTGAGTGTATATGGTAACATATAGCTTTTACTCTGTTGAAACTTTTTAAATTTAAATTATAATGGTTTTTTTAGCGTGTGTTATATAAATATAATTTATGTTGAATTTGGCCATTTCAATGAACAAACCAACGTTATGCCTGTTTGGAAATTAACCTCAACAAATATGGTAACATGCCCGTCTTAGATTATGCAGTTGACGTAACTCGTTTATTTCTGGTCTCTTTCCTATCAAAATCTTGTAATAAAACGCAAACACGTAAGTTAAGAAAAAGATAACTGGGAAAAAATGAGGATATTCCGAATTTAACTATCTATTTTCTATCATGTAAAAAAACTTACACGTTGACAAAGATATAGTTGGGGAAAATAAGTATATACTTAATTTAACTGTCTTTATTCTATCATGAACATTTACCATAATGTTGTTATTGTCTATGCACATTTCTGTGATTATTAAAATGTTGTTTACACGTCTATTGTTGTTACTATACTTACAGGAGGTAGATTTGTTGTATCAAACTTATAGATCTTCCCCAGCTGTTTGATGATACTGACGAGAAGACTCCCAATGTTGGAGCTATCAGGCGTTGTTCCTATAAACCTGAAACGCAAAATATAGAATTTAACAAAGGTATATGAACAATGTTTTTTCCGTAACATGTACACTAAATTAATGTTGACAAACGTCTTGACAAAGTCGGTATCAGCGCCTTGAGGAGCTCTTTTAGACAGCTGAGATATATTACATGTACAATGTGGTTTGAGATATAAAAACATATTTTTTTTGCTCAAATACATTTTTTATTTCCTATATAGATATCCATTATGTATTTTTTTCCATGGAAAATTATTGCAATTCACAATTATCCTTAAATTATATATTCATTTAGAAACTGAATTTTGGTTGACATTACGTGTTGTAATAAGAAAGGAAAAGGCAAATATTGAATTTTGATTAGTGCAAAATGTTTGGATAATGTATTCGTTTAATTTTGATAACCGGCACCAATACTGTGTATACAAAAGAACGACACTGGTGGAGTTTGGTTATCATTCAGACATATTTTTGTTAATGTTCGACTGTCAAAACTAGAAGTCGAAACCCTTTGGGGGTCTAAATACTAAAACTAGTACTTTAGGATAACCATTCCATTTATCTTTTAGAATAAATTGTCGATGTTGCAACAATGTTGAAATGCTAATATACGTTTTTCAGTGAGAAACGCTTGATAAAAGCCATCAAGTTACATCCGGTTGGTGCTCTGAAAAGTTAGGTTCTGCAAGACTTTGGTAAATAATAATCATCTCGTTTTCACGAGCGATATTCAGATTAAGGTGAGGTGATATGTGGTTTAACGCCGCTTTCGAGATTATTTCACTTATATCGCGGCTGCTAGATATATTGCAGAGAGAAATCCCGCAACACCATTGTGGCTATGCATTGTGGGGAAACCTGCAAACATCGGCTGGAACTAGCGAACCATGGGTAGAACTGCGCTGAAATTCAGTGTAGCATTGCACCCAAACCTTACTATTCAGATTAAAGGAAAGCATCTAAAATGTCCATTACCTTATAACAATAGCAGCTCTGGATCTGAAAGTGTCCCAAGCTCTAGTTGCTGCAGTAGCCAGTATTGAAGTCTTCCCACTGCCTGATTTGCCGTACACAGTGAGGGGCTGCCTATTGTCGCCATCTTGGAGGTATGACTCTATCAACTGGAGAGATAGCAGTTATCAATCACGATCAATTTTAAAGTGCATCATCATATTCAGAACTGGCCTGGGTCTTTGCAGAGGTGAAGAAAACAGCAAAAGACAGGTAAGTAAAGATAAGGTACCTTGAAGGTATTCGTTGTATCGATTGGAGAGAGTTAGAGGGTTATATTATCTCTATTGTAAATAATATACAGTGCACTCCAAACATCGCTTTCGACTAGGAGTTTCTGGCATGAAAAGGGCAGCTTTTTCTAAACATATATAAGGTAGAAGAAATGATAAAATTAGAAAGGTGTCGGATAAGAGGATTGGTACAAAAAGTACACAAAATACACCTTAATTTACATGTTTATTAATAAAAATAATAAGGGCATTTGTAGAGCGCTAAATTCCGCACCGCAAAGGGGCACTCTCAAAGCTCTTACATAAAAAGTTAAACTCATCACACCTGTAAAGTCTGCTCCCTGCCTTGAAAGGCTTTACACTTCTCCTGACAGAAGAGAGTGTGTTGCAGCACCTCCTCAACGACTGGACTATGCAAATCAGCGTCCTGTTTGGCTTTAATTGCGGAGAGTATCATGGCGGACAGCTTGGACCGGAAGTCCTCACAAAGTCTTTCAATGTAGTCCCGGTGCTGCTCCACCTTGCTAGGATCAACTCCTGCAGGAGTCCAGGCGATCTCGTACTCCTGAATGTTCTCTCTGGGCAGCAGCTGACCCAGAGTCCGGTTCCGTAGAGTGGTCAGTCTCTCACGTGACTCTCGATCTCGCTCCTCAGGGCCAAGGCATTCTGGTGACGTGACCATGAAGGATAGTGCTTGGATTTAATATGTTATGATTATAATTTTATGTCAGAGTTATATGAGAGAAATCGATTTCTTATCACAACTATCAAGAGCTTTCCTTACCACTGTCTGTTTGAGATACACCACGAACTGATGACATCATGGACGATAAAGATTTAATACTGTAATTGCAAAAATGCTGTGTGCTCATGAAATCGCTTATGGTTCACAGAATAGATAAAATTAGTTAAGTTACCGGTGTATCTACTGAGGAGGTAGCTGGCTTCCTGTCCGTCGATGTCCTGTATCCTGCGGTCGAACCACACGCACCTGTCTGAGACTTCACTGCTACCAAGGGCCTGGTCGATCTCAGCTTCAGTCACTGGCACAGAGAGGGTTAACATTCAGGAAAATTTATATATAAGTTTATAATACATCGTACGTTTATTATACATTGTTCTTTACTCTTTCATATCTCTGGTAAATAAATAATTTGATTTGAATTTTCATTATGGATTTAAAAAACCTATTCAAGCCTCTTTTTTATGTTGTAGTTTATATCTAGTAACATAATTTTCTACCGTTAGTCGTGTTCGGTTTCTACATTTCAGAAAGTTCGTTTCATGTTTTAGTGCCTAACCCTATCATAATTACAAGCCAGAATTCAGGCTAAAAATATATTTGTTAATGGTCTTCTAGATTTAAAATGGGCTTCGAACGTTTCTATTGTTCTGGTTCTATTTCTAAAACATATAAAATGTTTGATGAACGGAGTATTTGTCAACACCACGCGGATATTAATGCCTGAACAAAAGGTTTCCAGGTTATATTTTTTAGTCAGTTTTACGATTTTATGATCATATATTTATGGGTCATCTACTTATAGGACCTTCTTTGAGAGGCATTGAGAAGCTGGTTGATGAAGAAGAACAAGTTATTATGGATAGTCAACTTCTTGCATGGTTGCATGTAATGCGACGTTTCGGTATAGATATACTAGCACCGTTATGAAGCACTGGACATGATGATGGGGAGTTATATATACATAAATGGATAAGAAGTTCATACAATTGAGTAGTTATAGGAAAACCTGAAATAAGTAAATTGTATGAGCTTTACAAAACTTTATATCAACACTTTGCACAAATAAAAATCTACCGAATTAAGATTAAATTTAAGACTCTTATTCACAGACACCTGGTACCAGTTAATGGTCTGCTCTGTTTTAACTGAGGATCTTCCTGGCAGCCCGAGCTAGGCTGATTTACCTATATGGTGAACATTGTTTATTTTATTTAAATTTGATTATCTTACATTTGCTATATTTGACTGCATCTGTTCCTAATTTGATTAAACATTATATATGCAAATGAATTATATTTTCAATTTTTATTATTGTTTTTGCATATGTTTGTATTAAAGTATACAATTAATCACTATATGGCGACATTTCATGAGATAATAGTTATAAATAGATGAAATGGAAGTTCTATTTTCCCATCAAAAGGACAGTTTTATCTTTTCAAAACAAGAAAAACCCAAACTAAAGAATTAAACTATGCTTTTCTAAAGTTATATTTCGATTTCAAAGTCTTTACCTAGTTAAGAACAAATTTGATATAAATCTAATGAATTTCAAAGATTTATGAAGCTCCCTTTCAAGAACTGTGTATTTTGACCATAAAACTACCCGTGTCATTGCTAAAACAAATAAGAACATAAACTATAGATACAAATACACCAACCTGATATCTGGTACCGTTCGGCTCTGTTTGAACTAAGGATCTTTCTGGCAGCCCGAGCTAGGCTGTTTCGCATTGAAGAACTCTGTTCTGACCAACTGTTCTTTGCCGTTTTCTTACGCTCAACGTCATTGGCTTTGAAGTCTGGAAGCAAGGCGCTGATTGGCTGCAAGACGTAGTTTGCTGGGATAAGGTTATCATCTTTCTTGAACCACCTTCAAATATTAGAAAATCAAATTAATGAATGTTTTTGAATCATTGTCAGAATTAAACAGAAATGTCGAAATAACGTTGAGAACTCTTTAAAAACTATCAGACTGATCTTTCCTCGTCAATCTTATTAAAATAAGATCATTATTTTTACTACGTTACGGAGACGGCATATCGTAATAACAGTGATCATATGTTAATGCGATTGTTGCCTCGCTTAAGTTTTCTTGTCTTTAAACATTGACAATGTATATAACACTCAACAATTTCACATCCACCTTAAATGATGAACTGGTTGATTTCGTCTTTCAAACGAAAATAATTAATACGTATGACAATAGTTTCAGTTTTTACATGAGATTTCACTTCAATATTATTGAACGGGGTATACTCGTGAGGCTATTTACTTAAGAGTATGATGGTGATTAAAAATGTATGTCTCTGATAGTTGATAAGAAACGCATGCGTGAAGATATTCAATGATTTTAGTTATGTAGAATATAAAGTATAATTGCAGAATATCACTTTTACCTTTGCAGCAATACAACATCAGACGAGTCTGTTCCTTCCAACAAACTCTCAAACTCTGGTGCCTCAATTTGTCGAGGAAAACTTCTGTATCCATATTTGTGAGAAAGAAATGTCTGAAAAAGAGTTGAAGTGGCATATGAAGCGACATTCATTACATAGATACAATGTATGTGCGTAAATACTTGAAAGATCAGACTTGCATATTACCTGCATTTATGCAGTTATGACGTTCGTCTACTTTCATATAAAACGTAAAATGTAAACTAGGAGGACTTCGTGTGATTCAAACGCCGAAAAAAATATCTTTCACCCAATAATATATTCGTGAACCAAAATCTTTGAAAGACTTGAAGATAACGGTATACTCACGACAAAGAATGGTCCAATAGAGAGTTTTTAATCTTTGGAGGTTTGAAGATAATGGTACACTTACAACAAAGAATGGTCCAGTTAAGAGTTTATAATCTTTGAAAGACTTGAAGACAACAGTCCACTCACGACAAAGAATGGTCCAGTTAAGAGTTTATAATCTTTGAAAGACTTGAAGACAACAGTTCACTCACGACAAAGTATTGACCAGTTATGAGTTCATAATCTTTGAAAGACTTGACGACAACAGTCCACTTACGACAAAGAATGGTCCAGTGGAGAGTTTCTTGCAGAGGTCGACCTCCCTGAGACAGAGTTCTGTGGCCATGTGGTCATCTGTAGCCTCGTCCCTGATCCCCCACCTCATGTCCACCACCTGGAACTCGTAGCCCTGCTGCTGACACATCTCCTTCAGGGCCGGGTACACCCGCTCCATCAGGGCATTACGTTCATGGCGGGTGTCTGGGGAAATAATACATATATAGTACACCCGCTCCATCAGGGCATTGCGTTCATGACGGGTGTCTGGGGAAATAATACATATATAGTACACCCGTTCCATCAGGGCATTGCGTTCATGACGGGTGTCTGGGGAAATAATACATATATAGTACACCCGTTCCATCAGGGCATTGCGTTCATGGCGGGTGTCTGGGGAAATAATACATATATAGTACACCCGCTCCATCAGGGCATTGCGTTCATGACGGGTGTCTGGGGAAATAATACATATATAGTACACCCGTTCCATCAGGGCATTGCGTTCATGACGGGTGTCTGGGGAAATAATACATATATAGTACACCCGTTCCATCAGGGCATTGCGTTCATGGCGGGTGTCTGGGGAAATAATACATATATAGTACACCCGCTCCATCAGGGCATTGCGTTCATGGCGGGTGTCTGGGGAAATAATACATATATAGTACACCCGTTCCATCAGGGCATTGCGTTCATGACGGGTGTCTGGGGAAATAATACATATATAGTACACCCGTTCCATCAGGGCATTGCGTTCATGACGGGTGTCTGGGGAAATAATACATATATAGTACACCCGTTCCATCAGGGCATTGCGTTCATGACGGGTGTCTGGGGAAATAATACATTTATATATCACCCGCTCCATCGGAGCATTGCGTTCATGACGGGTGTCTGGGGAAATAATACATATATATATCACCCGCTCCATCAGGGCATTGCGTTCATGGCGGGTGTCTGGGGAAATAATACATATATAGTACACCCGTTCCATCAGGGCATTGCGTTCATGACGGGTGTCTGGGGAAATAATACATATATAGTACACCCGTTCCATCAGGGCATTGCGTTCATGACGGGTGTCTGGGGAAATAATACATTTATATATCACCCGCTCCATCGGAGCATTGCGTTCATGACGGGTGTCTGGGGAAATAATACATATATATATCACCCGCTCCATCAGGGCATTGCGTTCATGGCGGGTGTCTGGGGAAATAATACATATATAGTACACCCGTTCCATCAGGGCATTGCGTTCATGACGGGTGTCTGGGGAAATAATACATATATATATCACCCGCTCCATCAGGGCATTGCGTTCATGGCGGGTGTCTGGGGAAATAATACATATATAGTACACCCGTTCCATCAGGGCATTGCGTTCATGACGGGTGTCTGGGGAAATAATACATATATATATCACCCGCTCCATCAGGGCATTGCGTTCATGGCGGGTGTCTGGGGAAATAATACATATATAGTACACCCGTTCCATCAGGGCATTGCGTTCATGACGGGTGTCTGGGGAAATAATACATATATATATCACCCGCTCCATCGGAGCATTGCGTTCATGGCGGGTGTCTAGGGAAATAATACATATATATATCACCCGCTCCAACGGGGCATTGCGTTCATGCCCCGTGTCTGGGGAAATAATACATATATAGTACACCCGCTCCATCGTGGCATTGCGTTCATGCCGGGTGTCTGGGGATATGATACATATATGATACACCCGCTCCATCAGGGCATTGCGTTCATGACAGGTGTCTGGGGAAATAATACATATATATATCACCCGCTCCATCGGAGCATTGCGTTCATGGCGGGTGTCTAGGGAAATAATACATATATATATCACCCGCTCCATCGGGGCTTTGCGTTCATGCCCCGTGTCTGGGGAAATAATACATATATATATCACCCGCTCCATCGTGGCATTGCGTTCATGGCAAGTGTCTGGGGAAATAATAAATATATAGTACACCCGCTCCATCAGGGCATTGCGTTCATGCCGGATGTCTGGGGAAATAATAAATATATATATCACCCACTCAATGTGGGCATTGCGTTCATGGCGGGTGTCTGGGGATATAATAAATATATAGTACACCCGCTCCATCAGGGCATTGCGTTCATGCCGGGTGTCTGGGGATATAATACATATATGATACACCCGCTCCATCAGGGCATTGCGGTCATGGCGGGTATCTGGGGGTATAATACATCTATATTACACCCGCTCCATCAGGACATTGCGTTCATGGCAGGTGTCTGGGGAAATAATACATATATATATCACCCGCTCCACCGGGGCATTGCGTTCATGCCGCGTGCATGTCTTGGAAAATAATACATATATATATAATCCGCTCCATCGGGGCATTGCGTTCATGGCGGGTGTGTGGGGAATTAATACATATATAGTACACCCGCTCCATCGGGGCATTGCATTCATGGCGAGTGTCTGGGGAAATAATACATATATATATCACCCACTCCATTGGGGCATTGCGTTCATGGCGGGTGTCTGGGGAAATAATACATATATATATCACCCGCTCCATCGTGGCATTGCGTTCATGGCGGGTGTCTTGGGAAATAATACATATATAGTACACCCGCTCCATCGGGGCATTGCATTTATGGCGGGTGTCTGGGGAAATAATACATATATATATCACCCACTCCATTTGGGCATTGCGTTCATGGCGGGTGTCTGGGGAAATAATACATATATATATCACCCGCTCCATCAGGGCATTGCGTTCATGGCGGGTATCTGGGGATATGATACATATATGATACACCCGCTCCATCAAGGCATTGCGTTCATGACGGGTGTCTGGGGAAATAATACATATATATATCACCCGCTCCATCGGAGCATTGCGTTCATGGCGGGTGTCTAGGGAAGTAATACATATATATATCACCCGCTCCATCGGGGCTTTGCGTTCATGCCCCGTGTCTGGGGAAATAATACATATATATATCACCCGCTCCATCGTGGCATTGCGTTCATGGCAAGTGTCTGGGGAAATAATAAATATATAGTACACCCGCTCCATCAGGGCATTGCGTTCATGCCGGATGTCTGGGGAAATAATAAATATATATATCACCCACTCAATTTGGGCATTGCGTTCATGCCGGGTGTCTGGGGATATAATAAATATATAGTACACCCGCTCCATCAGGGCATTGCGTTCATGCCGGGTGTCTGGGGATATAATACATATATGATACACCCGCTCCATCAGGGCATTGCGGTCATGGCGGGTATCTGGGTATTATACATCTATATTACACCCGCTCCATCAGGACATTGCGTTCATGGCAGGTGTCTGGGGAAATAATACATATATATATCACCCGCTCCACCGGGGCATTGCGTTCATGCCGCGTGCATGTCTTGGAAAATAATACATATATATATAATCCGCTCCATCGGGGCATTGCGTTCATGGCGGGTGTCTGGGGAAATAATACATATATAGTACACCCGCTCCATCGGGGCATTGCATTCATGGCGAGTGTCTGGGGAAATAATACATATATATATCACCCACTCCATTGGGGCATTGCGTTCATGGCGGGTGTCTGGGGAAATAATACATATATATATCACCCGCTCCATCGTGGCATTGCGTTCATGGCGGGTGTCTGGGGAAATAATACATATATAGTACACCCGCTCCATCGGGGCATTGCGTTCATGCCGCGTGCATGTCTTGGAAAATAATACATATATATATAATCCGCTCCATCGGGGCATTGCGTTCATGGCGGGTGTCTGGGGAAATAATACATATATAGTACACCCGCTCCATCGGGGCATTGCATTCATGGCGAGTGTCTGGGGAAATAATACATATATATATCACCCACTCCATTGGGGCATTGCGTTCATGGCGGGTGTCTGGGGAAATAATACATATATATATCACCCGCTCCATCGTGGCATTGCGTTCATGGCGGGTGTCTGGGGAAATAATACATATATACTACACCCGCTCCATCGGGGCATTGCATTTATGGCGGGTATCTGCGTGGGAAATAATACATATATCCTACACCCGCTCCATCAGGGCATTGCGTTCATGGCGGTTGTCTTTTGTCTGGGGAAATAAAATAGATATATTAACCCCCTCCATCAGGGCATTGCGTTCATGGCGCTGTCTGCAGGGGAAATAACACATATATTATACATCTGCATGCATTCATGTCGGATGTCCGGAGAAATAATATAGATATGGTACGCCCGCTCCATCGAGTGTCTAGGGAAATAACACTAATTTATTTCACCCGCTCCATCATTGCGTTCATGGCGGGTTTCTGGGGAAATAATATAGATATGATACGCCCGCTCCATCGAGTGTCTGGGGAATTAACACTAATTTATTTCACCCGCTCCATCAGGGCATTGCGTTCTTGTCGGGTGTGTGGGCAAAGGACATTTCTTTATCAATCTAGAACACCTTAAACATCCCTTACCTGTGAAAGTGCTGGAGGTGAAAATACGGACTATCCTGGCTGTTGAAGGACATTCTATGGACAGATGTCCTCTCAGTAGCTCGTCCACCTTCACACCGCTGGGGAAGAGTCACAAGACTTGGATAAAAGGTATTTCTTTGCCTTACCCTCTCTATCTCATCATTTAATATTCTTATATCATACTATAGGAACTTGACGTCTTTCACACTGCTTGAGAAGAGTTACAAATCGTGTTTTGAACAGGATTACTTTGTCACATTTTTCTTCATGTAAAGTTACATTTCATGTATCTGTTTCCAGATACTTCTCTAAACTGTACTTGATCACTTTGTATACTCAATAAATTATAGACCATCCAAATGTTCAATATTTAAGTATTACTTGCATCGTCTAGGGAACTAAAAGGTTAACAAAAAGGGTAGTCATAAACTCTTTATTCTGAGTATACATTGAGACATAACACACTTTTAAATTCAAGAGATACGGTGCTAAATGTTTGAATCAAAATGTCTCCAAACTATAAGCTCAGGATGTCGAAAGAATATCTGTAATGTTGTGTGCGGAGCTTATGGTTTAGTTTTCATTACGAATTATCCTGAATCAAAAATAAATTAACGCTGTTTATAAATTCGTGAATGTTCGTGTGCATTTTGAAACACTGCAAATTAAGAGCACCAATTATTAAAATACGGATTTCAAAGAACTGTGAATGAACTTGTTTAGACTATACGCTTGTTTACGAATAGCTTACGAAGCCGTGGTGGTTTATGGAAATCGTTTTGACAAAAAATAATTTCGCGAATGTCAAAGGCAATTGGAGGATTGATGCAGAACTAACAACGTTATGATTTTCAATAAGTTATTTCAAATTTCAGTAAGTCATTACGATTTTCAATTAGTCATTACGAATTGACTACAGACATTCATGAATGTGAAAAATTCTTTTTTCATTATGATTCGGGATAATTAGTGTCGTAGTTAAAACGGTGCTAAACGAAATGTATGCATCTTAAAAAAATGTATGTTGTCTCACTGAGTGCATCTTTTACAATAAACGTTGGTAAAGATAAAGTAAAATTATCTTATCTCTCTGAAATATACAGTTCTAAGATAAACGTTTGTAACAAAAGGCAGCTACAACCTAGCCTCAATAATACTCGCTTCACTCCGATATTGAGTCTAGCAAGGTTCAGTTACTGGTCGCGTTAGCCGATCTATCGAATTGACCAATCACATAAACCGTGACCTGCTACTACGTCTTGCTAGACTCAATATCGGAGTGAAGCGGGTATTATTGAGGCTAGGTTTACTTAGACTGTAAGAAAGACATACATACCAAAATTTATGAGAAATGTTTACACATGACATTTCATTCGAAGGTAAAGAAGAATAATCTTCTTATCCCTTTTATTATTTGTAGACAATAAGCCGATTTGTGATATACCATAACAGAGATACAGTGATGAGCAAACAAAACACATAACAATACACAGATCAACAAATAACCACTAATAAATAAACAAAAAGTAAAACCACCTAGTTATCTTCAGAGTCAAACACAATGTAGTGTTTCCGGATTAAGTTGATTGTGTCATGAATAAACCTATGATTTGAAAATTGAAAACACGTGAACTCATCGGGGTATCTTCATATTTTTTCAGCCAAAATAGAGGTACAAAATCACAAAGGTGTTTTAAACAGAACTTCTGGGAGTTGAGAAATATGAAGTATGAGTAGTATTCGGTTTATAAAGATTTTGTCGACAGACTTAAATCCGTTCACGCATCTTTGACGTTAAAACACATGTAATGTGCACCAAACAAATTATTTTTCTATTTCGCCTAGCTAAAGAGATTATGTGGATTATATATTACCTTGCATTAAGGTGTTACCGTTTCTTTTGCTGTTGAATGTATATTTAGATGATGATTTAACATTAAAATATACGGTGTAAGAGAAATAACGATATATTTTGGATAATGTATTTCCTGTGATATTAAAGGTGTGATGTAATGCATTGTATATACGAATGACCGTTCAGTATTTACATTAACTTTATATATTGAAATGCAAAGAGCATAGAATAGAAAAATATACACTTTAATTAGGCTCGATCCAATATCAATTTTTGTATCATGATCTGAACATTCAATATACTTTACATTAAAATACATGGAATATCATGCAGTACATAATGTATCATATGTAGTATATCTATATTATTTTCACAATGATTTTCAATGACACATAATGGCTCAATATGTGTGGTGTGCATTGTGTTTGCTTTTCAGTTATGCGATTTAAGAACTATTGTACCTTCATCATGATGTTATGTTTTGTTGTATCCCGGAGCAGTATTAACATCAGCCAAAACGGCTTGTTTACCAATCCGTTTCCTTTTTTGGAAATAAATGTGTTTAAACCATATATTTTCTGTATTTTTGTTGATACTACTATACTATCATAGGATGAATAACATCAGTGTCGTTTATCGCAAATTATTCCGAGATATATTGCTACAGCTTGTAAAATTTGTATCTTTGTTTCAAGTGCGCTCAGTGACTATAACCCAACCCGAGCTGTGTTGGGTATAATTATAGCATTGATCTGTATGGTTCTTCAACTATAACACCTTTACACATACATGTACCTATCCATTAAAGATACCTTAAGATACCTACTGTTTGTGTGTTTGTGGTTTAGAGTTACCTCCCTGGATACCTCTGGTATCTGAGGGTATCTGGCTGGCACCACACCCCATTGTTAGAGATGAACTACTCGGTATAGATACCAAACATCTTCAACTGTCAAAACACGTTGTGTTCTCGGTCGCCATGTTTGTTATGGTCGCCATTTTGAAATCGGTCAACCATATTGTGCCGTAAAACTGTTAATTAGAGAACCGTTCTTCCCTATCGAATACACTGCTCTGCTATTGATTTGTACGTGTCATATATTGTTTATTGATTATCGATTTTGACGATTGATTATTTGACACAAACACATAAATCTTGCTGACATTAGTCTTTCGGTTGAGAGGTTTTTATATATAATGATAATAGATAACGCTTTGACTGAGGGCGCACTAGTGTATAAATACGGTTACCGTTTAATAAGTAGGTGGATATGGTTGTCGCTAGGCGACCAGTAAACAATGCTATCAATGCGAGACTAGTGGTATAACGAGTACAAGTGATATAGCGGGGATTTATCTCCTGCTCGACTGGTTTTGATAATTGAAAGATATTTAAAGATTTGCTTTTTGGTAACCACAGAGTGCTACTTTGTCATATCAACAATAGTCATTATGAATTTTTGAATGTGTGAGCGAATGTGTTGTCTTTGTATAAAAATAACCAAAAAAATGTATAACAAAATATCTAAAATATTCTATACTTTTATTTTAATGGGACTTTTACCACCCTGGGTTGATGTCTCAATTTTTAACAGAGTTTCTGAAATAAAAAGCTTATTAAAAAATATTTACAAACATCATGTTATTTCTGTTATTTCTGATATGGAGTTAAACAGAACAGAGTTAGTAACTATACTTATTTTGACCTCAATTTTTGACTCCGGCCGTTACAAATTTTTCACTGCCGTCTGAGGCTAGGCTATAGTGACTTAAATTGCGACAAATATAAACGACATATATACGACACGCCCGCCTGCTCATGTGGTCACAGTAATGAGGATGCAGTTCATTTCTTTCTAACTTGTCCAAATTACTCCGCTTTGAGATCTAACTGTTACTTTTTTAGACAGGGATTCGATATTAAAAGTGTATTATTTGGAAATGCAAATGTGGAGAAGGATACAAATCAGAAATTATTAGAGTCTGTCCATTTCTTTATAAGTTCATCCAAAAGATTTAGCAATTTATAAGATGATTCTACAGTAACTCATTATCTCACTCACTTGCTTATCTACAGCTGGAAACCAGATTTATCAGAGCATATTTATTTTATCCATTGTATTTTTTCAAATGTTCATGCCATTCTCGTGTAATGTTTTATGTATTATGTTGAGGGAAAGGTATTTATATAAGCCATTTGGCTTGTTTACCGATCCCATTCAATGAATAAAATACGTTTAAAACATATGGAGTTAATATTTTCTTTGTTGAATGACAACATTGGCGGATTTGTTTTCTTACGTTTTTGCTTTGAGATCAAATATTGATGAAATATGACTTTCAACGCATCAATACATTATGTTCTTTCTGTTGATATATAATCATAATATTTTAGTGATGAATGACTATAAACAATAATGTATGATTATAACTATGATCAAACTTCTATGATAAGGTAAGTTATATAAAATAGAGAAAACACTTCTATAAAAAAGTAAAATTCCTGATCAAACATTGATGAAATACAATTTTCAACACATAACGACATAAAGATAACAGGTATATTGATAATTTCTATTGTTTTCTATTTTATTTCAACGTTACACAATCTCGATTTCCAACGTTGAGGCTACGAACATACATCTGTGAATAAAAGAACAACAGACATCATTAACATTTTGAATAAGGATTTTATTTATCATTAACTACTTTCAGAATATAAAAAATAAAAACATTAATTTTAATATGAGTTGACAATACATGAGAAAATAATTTCATTCGGTGGAGAAATTTATCATCAGATTTGGACATAATACCTGTTTATCAATTAATGGTGTCCAAAAGAAACGCTACCACAAATTGGAATCTCCTGAACTAGGCGAGATAGCAGAAAGATATTGAAATTTTTTGCTTGTTTTAAAGGGGCAGTAGCACGTTTTTTGATAATTTTATATTTTAAAATTTTCACTGATAATTGAAAGTTTATGTTAAGTGTATTATTTTGACAGTGTCAAAAATCTCATTACAAAAGCCAATCATCCATAGTCAGAGGACAAAATATGAAGATTCACATAAAATCCATAGGCGGCCATTTTGTGTGAACACCTTTTAATTCATTTTGTGTAAGCAATCGCATGGCTAAACTTTACGTTATATATTTGAATTATTACTGCTCCATTTAGTTTAAATACATTGTCTTTCAATTGGATCCATTAATTTTAATTTTCCTGACATCACCTTATATCCCCCCTAAAAACGTGCTACTGTCCCTTTAACACGTTCTTGAGCAAGGACGCGGCAACGAATTTAACTTACTCTCAATGTTCACTGTCCCATGCGGGATTCGAACCCACACCCTAAGAGTCAACACCGCCAGCAATGACCATACCAACAGCTAACCAACTCGCCCTTTTCGCCATCCACAAATATGGAGATCCAACAAGCGGTAGTTAAGCTGTTGTTACATTCATTACGGTGTTGCCTGACTGAGGGTGTGGGTTCGAATCCCGCATGGGACTCGGCCCAAAAAGTACAAGAATCTTGACTATTCAAGATATTGTGATCCCAAATATAACATTGTTACAAATTCAACCTTTTAACTTTTTATTAATTTATGACAATGACAGTGAGAGTAATTGTGATGAGCGCTTATAAATGGGCTAGAGACGATTATCTAACAAATTCAAATTCTTTAGGGCATAAACATACATACATGCAAATTAGATATATAGTTATATACAATGTGAAGGTCGATTTTACATCATTTTCTTCAGTACAGAGTTTACAATTTGTTATAAATCTTGACATTTTTTTTATAACTGCTAGTCTTTTAGAACTCATCAACATTTTCATTTTATGAATGTTAACGAAAACATAACAATATTCCGGTATGTAATTTTTCTCATATCAGCAAAAGCTAAACATCGGGAAAGATAGTGAAATTCATCTGATATTGTTGGTGATTCACAGAAAGGGCAATTTCTATTTTCACGTGCGATGCCTTTCCAGCGGCCGGTTTCAATAGGTAGATAATGGTTGATTGTTCTAAATAGCAGTAGAGGGTAGGACATAGATTAAGAAAGTAGGAGATAAGGTTCAAAAGATAATGAATTTTTGATAAATTTATAGTAAAATGCTTTAGAACTGCTAGAGACATCGCATTGCCAGCTCTGTAAGAATTGATCCTCTAAAACACGGTCAATCATTGTAACAATATAATTAATGTGATAGTACATGGGTTCATGAAACATCAAAGTCAATCCACAATGGTTAAAAGCATCTTAATGAAACAAAACCAGGGATTACAGGAATTGAGTGATTCATTGTTTCGTACAAGTCTATACATGTTAGTTGCAATTTTACATGGAACAAGTTTATAACAAAGTTTTACGAAAACGCTGTATTTTACCCAATGTGTGATTGTTGGAGTCGATGGCGATACATTTGTATTTGTGGTAGCACGGGGCGCTCTTCACCACGTCTGGTCGTGGTATTCTTGTTCCATTGTAGAGGTCGGCACGGCACTCTGGAGCATTTTCAACAACATGAAATTTTTTTTTTTTAAATCTTGCAGATTGTGTAAAATGAACGATTCTGAATATTTGCTATGAGTGGCACTTTAGAGGTTTGTAAAAATATGTAAGTCTATTCTATTAATGTTATAAATATTATTATGATTTATATTGCTATACCACGCATAAAGTAGTGAAGCAAAACTTTTATTTCATTTTAATAAGATTAATGAAGATGTCAAAGATGAACTCGACGGCTATAGGGTTAAATGACCTTGTGAAATCTATAAACTGCGTAACGTAGTGAAGCAAAATTATGAACTTTATTTTTTGAGATTGTCTTTTCTATGGATTTACAACAACGTGCGTTGCATCCCTTTGCAATAAAGAAGTTGTTTATCAACAGGATATTAATTTCCAAGAAACTGAATCGTTTTTTTAGTAAGAATTTTAAGAAAAGTTAATTAACTAAGATTTTAATCCATATACGATAAGTAAAAAACTTATAAGACGTTATTGAATACCAAGTGATTAAAGGGGCAGTAGCACTTTTTTTTGCAATTTTAAAAATTGTATGCTTATGCTATATGTATTATTTTGATAGTTTCAAAAATTTCATTACACAAACCTTTCATCATCCATTGTCAGAGAACAAATTATAAAGATTTACATAAAGTCCATTGGCAGCCATTCTTGTGTGAACACCTTTAATTAATTCATTTTGTACAAGAATAGGGAATCGCATGACTGAACTCTACATAATATTTTTGATTTATTAATGCTTCCATTTGTTTAGATACATTGTCTTTCAAGTGGAACCATTTATTTTCCTGACATCACTTAATATTCCCCCTAAAAACGTGCTACTGCCCCTTTAATGTTGGCGTAATGCAGTTCATTGGCTAACCAGAATAAACGGGTATAAGAGGTTGAAAGGTGCCGGGATGTCTGGAGTGTCGCCTCCTGCCGAAGACTGGGTCGTGGTTCCACTCCACACAACGCTCCAACTCCTGACAGTCTGAACCGTCCTTACACGATATGTTTGTGGGGCCCAGTGCTCTTGTCAACGGTGGCAGTATACAGAGATCTATAACATATCTTATTTCTTATTCTTATTTCTTATATCTTTTTTCCTCTAATAGGCACCCGGTTCTTTAGCACCCCTTTACCCTACCCCCTCCCCCTCAGAGCGCGTGAAAACACCTGCAAGGAGGAGCAGTCTAAGTAAACCTAGCCTCAATATTATCCGTTTCACTCCTATACTGAGTCTAGGAAGGCCTAGTAGATGGTCGCGTCAGTCTACGTTTCGAATCGACCAATCAGAACCCATCTTACCAAGCCACAATAGTCTGACTTCGCACGTATAACGTTGGGGGGTCATAGGTCGCAGAGAGGTCGGCTGACGCGACCCTCTACTAGGCCTTGCTAGACTCAGTATATATGAGTGAAGCGGATAATATTGAGGTTAGGTTTACTTAGACTGAAGGAGGAGCGACTCCAGTTAGGATTAGGCTCGTCCACATGCGTACAACACTCGTCCACGTGTTAATAAACCTAGTTCAGATTCTGTCTGTTGTGTTGTAGGTTCCTTCTTTTCTAGGAATAACCTATTAAGAGGTTTTACTTCCGAGAATAACCACTGTTGGAAGTTTTACTTGTGAAAGAAGACCTGCCTGCAGGTTCAAATTAAAAGTAAGCCCTTAAATGAGACTTAGAATAATTTATCAGACCTACAAACCAATTTCTATCATACAACAAATATAAAAAAAAAGTATACAAAATTACAAAATACAAATTTTCGTAGTTGAGATTGATTGATTCGTACCTGGAACTCTCTAAAATGAACGCACTTCCATCAGTCCATTGAGGACTGGCTGTTCGGGACCGCTTGAATTCTTCTATTTATAGTCACGCTTTCTCTTCCTCGATATAACACAAAGAAGGGAGACAGACTCTTTGTAACGCAAATTTGGGAATAGATAGTTTTAAAAATGTAACTTTTACAATTTACCATTTTTTTCCCCTCATAAATCCTGTTACAGATCGGGGCTTCCGCCAAGGGTAGTACAAACCCCACTTGAATATAAAAAGATTTTTTTGACATTTGACCGTCTATAAATTTGAGAAAACATTACTCTTCGGTTTTCATGCTCTCAGAATACCCTTATATATATGTCGGGATAGTCCCTCGGGTAGTCCTACTTCATGACTGTGTATTAAATAGGAGCCTTTTATATAGTCTAGATCATATTTCTGTAAGTCTAGATTGACTGAATACACAAAATCAAATTAAAAGCCCAAAGAAATAAAATAACATAAATGAAGGTACAGTAATTATTTAAAATATTTCATAGACTAAAATTAAGTCTATCCCTCGGGCTGACGCCCTTGTGATTTAATCCCTCCCTTAAGGTTATTCTGATAGCAGAAAACCTCAGAGCCATGTTTTCCCCTTCACATACAATTTAACACTCGTCCGGATCCACAGCCGTCATATCAAAATTAATTTTAGAACAATTTATGAACATACAATTACAATTTTTGAAGGAAAAAACCCATCACTTTAAAGTACTCTTTGGACGACAATTTTGATATTGTTCTTATCAGTTTAAGAATACGACATTAAAACTCGCAATAATTGTAAGTGTAATATCTTACATATGATACAATTTTACCGAAATGTGTACTTTTTTTGCCTGACAGTTTATGTAAGTCAAAAAGGAGAATTACGTCCGAGTGCGGGTAAGATAGTGAGGCACTCAACTGACATTTATTGAGATTAAAGCAGGATTGAAGTAAAGCAGGAGACAATCACTCGTAATTGAGGCTTACCAAAGAAACATCAGATTGGTCGAAAAACATGGAACAATTCATATTTGCATGCAACACTCATCACAAGGTGTCGACAAAAGGGACACACAAGCAGTGTTAAAAATAAGCATTTAAAAACTGCATTTCAATTACTCGCAGATAGGAAAAACTGTGGACCCAACTCAGAAACTGTCGGCATTCAACATCATTTGACTTATTCTAAAATAATAATATTCTTGGTACCAGAATGTTATAAAAAACACAATATTTAATAATTATATAATGATAATTATGGGGGAGATGGTGTAAAGAGACAAAACTACGGTTTATTACCTACGAGGGCAGTCATACCGAGGTTCATATTATTCATATGTTGCCCTAGGGCGAAATATCACTTTTTCATTGTGACGTCAGGTTATTAACAATGTATTGACGTCACGGTTCATCTTTGACGTCACAATGTATACGGACCCGCGGCGGCTATTCCGCCTATGGTTAGAAATAGGTTTTGAGTATTTTCTTTAATTTGGGAGCTAGGATAACAAAAAATATCCTTTTCGTGTCGATGACATACTATATGTTTACGACACTCGTGCCTAAATATCAGTATATCCCTCGCTCCCGCTCGGGAAATACTAATATTTGTGTCGTAAACATAGTATGTCATGGACACTCATAAAATATCCTCTTTATATTTCACGCTGGTAGCCCTCACAAACGTTGCTAGGATTCAACCTTTAACGTGTTAGGAAAACCTGTAGGTGATCATGAACTGAAAAGATGGAATTATTGAAAGTTGTGCACTTACCTGATGTAATGTAACAAGTTCAACTACGTTTGCCAATAATATCAATCGAAACAAGATTTTAAACAAGCAAGTTTTTCGCGTGTTTTCTTAAACAATTTGGGACAGTGTCGAATTCCTTATCAACAGTTCGACTTTTTGTTATCTGAAGGTAAAAGAACATATTATATGCGAGTTATAGTTACAAGTTTCTAAACTAGTTTTTTGAAGAAAAAACGCCAACATCTTGACAAATACACCACCAAAAGAGTATACATATATCGGCAACTGTTGAATGCACAGATCGTTAAATGCATACATATAATAGTGTGTAGCGTCGTTTGAATTAGGATTTGTTTTTCATAACGAATTTTATCGTTTAGTAATGGCGACTGTAGATTTTATATCATTTTAAAGCTTATCAAAGGTAAAAAAATGTTCCTCATTAGTCAAAGAGTCGGCACACAAGATTTCAGCGTTCTACGGCTTTTGGTTCTGGAGAAGAAGTCGAAAATGCACAAAGACGGATTAACGGACGGACGCCGGACACAATGCCATAACCCACTGACCAATTGATGGCAAACTACTAGTGGCTTGGAGACACCTGAGTATGTCGGATCGTTTTTAATTCAAAAATGGTATTTCAATGACAATATATATATTTAGAAAAGCCAAACAAACTTTAAAAAAGGATTTGTTATTATCGAACTTGATGCATATAGAAAATCTTAAATGTTCCTCGGGTTACCGTCATTCAAAATGCGTCTTGTTTTTGAAATCAGCAACTAAATATGTCAGTCAAACCGGCAAACACATTTCAAGATTTTATTCTTCGTGTATACTTCAATCAAGTCGACAGGTAAAGCTTTAGTCAGAGTTTTTCAATCAAATATATAGTATTGACGAGTGTAGAGTATTTCAAAAAGTAAACTTTCAAAGGATTTCATAGCATGGTACTTAACCTAGTCAAATGAAGGGTAAAGCGCTTGACTCACGAATTTAGGTGAATTAACACTGATTGACATGTTTATCTTATGTTAAACGTGTATATATACAACCGGATTCTAAAGATGAAGTAGATAAAAGTCTTATTTGTCAAGAAAAACTTGTTTGGCGTTAACAAAATATCAACGAGAAATCCGAAGAAAAATAACGTTACAAAAATATTCATACTTGATTTAAAAATATAGATATGTTATCATTTTTCTTGATATGGTATAAGCAATAAGTTATGCACGATAACCTATTTTGTCATTCAGACCCCAAAGCAAAAAAATTCAATTGACGACCAACCAAGTCTACTAAAGTATAGCAAGTCTAGATCACTCAACTTTAGAAGTTGTTTTAAACATATTTATTTCTATAAATATACAGAAAATGGATTGGCAAACAAGCCAATGGCTTATATTAATGCCTCTCTATAACAACATAATATATGCGACGTACATAAAGTCTTATGATTACAAAAGTATACATAATAACAAGCACAAAATCACAACATGCGCATGTATATAATAATTTTTATACCAACGTGTGTTAGTTCAATAAAGGGCAAGAATATAATAGTTAAAAAAATACTTTAGAAGTTGAAGCATCTTCTTTTAATAAATGGATTGTTTAACAATATTGTCAGTACTGAAAAGACCACCTTCTGAGACTAAATGTTAGTATAACGAAAACCGTCTAATCAACCTTTCAGAGAAAATGTTAAGAGGAAAACACATTGTATTCTTGGTTCTTGACTATCCTCAAAAAGATAACAACCCTCCCCTCTCCTCTTTATGATTATTAAATATGAATTTTTTCTTTAAAACTGTGTTTCAGTGTAAATATCTATAGACAACAGCTGCAGTATTTACAAAAACAGCCTCTATAAACAGCTCATTATATATTTTTTTTTATCCTATTGTTGTAACACGAAAACATACAAACCATATATTAAGACATGATTATTGAGGTATTAACACTTATCCCTTAATTGAACAGTAAACCTTACTCAAACATGAACACGAATCAAATTCAAAAGCATTCAGTCAGCAACACTGTCACAAAGAGCGCAATTCAAAGCCACAGTGGAAATACAGAAGCTCTCGTACACCCGACTACCCATAACAAGTCGTGAATAAAGCTCTATAATACAGTCTTTAATCCCCTCTCATTACATGTTGAAAGATAAAGCTAGTCATTGTCAGAACAAATAGGGGCATTCCACACCCGTACCGCCAACACCGGGTAGGAAAGCGAGAGATATCGGGTGGACGGTTATCATACTTGATCTGTGATCGGGTCGCTAGGCTAGCCGTGCTTGTCACTGAAGTAGAGTATTACTCGACCACGCTTCTAGTAACGGGCCGCTTTGTGCCGTTGAATTTTATGAATTAAAGGGATAGTAGGACCGATTTTTTTCTTAGCGTACGAAGACGTACACAAATTTGTGTATTTCTGATCTGTCGTGTAAGATGATAAGAACATTATAGGACATGTTTAAAAGGGGACGTGTTTCGGAATCATCATGAACTAAACAAACTTTATGTTACTAAACTGATGTTACGCACACACTGTCATCGCAAAAACCTCTTGAAGAACTGGATATAAATATTCAACCCTGAGTTGTTTGCAATTTCTTGAAGTTGTGCGACTATCCTGTATGGCTTACTTGTAACAGAGATAACGTGATAATAAATGAATTGAGTAGCATATTTTAGAAAGCATTGGCCGAAACTTGTATTTGCCCCTCTCAGTTCGACCAAATATTAATGCATTTTATCATTCATCATTAGACATACAATTTATTTTCAAAATCATATATTATTCTATTACGTATGCAATTATTCAAAAGCATTGATACTTTGAGGGAAAATGTTAGATTGGAACAAACCTTAAAAATGTCATCATCAGATTAGGAAAAATTAATTGTTATCATTAATAAACGAACAACAGGCCGAAGAAGTGGAAACTAAATTATAAAGTATCGATATCATTCCTTTTGTTAAGTAGTTTTGGAAAAAGCACTTTCATCTTTTGACATAAAAGTAAACATATTATTACGTATATACTTATTATTTATGTAAAATGATTTATTTTCGTACATTAATTCTATCAACGCCACCAAACCCACTTTTCAATGCATCCTACGAACCAAGCGGAAGTAAAATTCTAAATAAGAACTCAAACCAAACTTTACCACTGCCAAGGAATCATCCTTATACTTATACTCTTTATAAAGCAAACACGAGCGAGTCCCTCGTAAAGCGGTAGAGGGGTAGAACGGTAGCCTAACTGGTGACAGGTATAACGGGATAGTAATCGCACCTGTTGTCGGTGATACAAAGGGGCTGGACATTTCAAACATACAGGTAAACGTAGTTTCTTACGTGATTGATATTCTTGATATATATTCTTGATTGGTTATTTTGAATAACTTTTGATGAAATATAAATCACTTAAGGTTGGAATACTTTTGAAGAACATGTTTCATTGACACGAATAACGCCATAGAAATCTCACCTTTGGTGTCAATAAGGGGACTAGACGCTACATACCTTTCAGGTAAGTTTTTATCCCCTTTCAGACTGTTATATGTTTAATTTTATGATCAGTTGAAGTCGAAAAGCTATTCAGGTTGATTAAAATTCTTTCCCCAAATAAAAGGCACTGTGGTATTTACTAATGGAGTTTATTTGGTTATATTTTACACCTTCATCATAGACAAAACACAAGGTAAGTCATGCTACGTTTAACAAGGGATACAACGCGTATACACCTTTTCATTATGCAACCCTTTCAGCGATTGATGAACGTAAAAACACGTTCGATTTGTTGTAATCAAACACACCTTATTGTCTATGTTAATGTCTGTCTATGACAAAACATGTTTCAGGGGTCTCATACAGATCATACACAGATCAAAACAGACCTAATTTTAGAACAAATGCCATCAGTTAATTTGGCACACCAAATCAAAAGGTTTGTTTGACGATTTTCCTTTGGTAATAATATTTAATGTTTTGAGTAAATATACAAGTCGAGTGAAATTATTTGAAATCTAATAAAACACATTTGTCTTTTGGCGGTAATAAATTCCATGTTGAGTTTTCTAAAATCATTCTTAAGGTGACGAGAGTGATTGATACTCAACATTACAAATGTATATCTCGAATACAACAATTGTTTACCGTCAAGTACTTCCTAACGTTCTCGCTTGTTTGATAGGCACGTTTATATTTTACCATAAACATTTAGCCTCAGAAGTATTTTTTCCAATATTTTTAAACAAATCATGTATTATAACAAAATGGAGCCTCGAAGATGCTCCAACTTCAAAGCTGAGCAATCTAGACTTGCTATACTTTTCTAGACTGGGTTGGTCATCAATTAAATATTTTTGCTTTAGGGTCTGGATGACAGACTCCCTAAGTTGTATAATTTGTTTTATTCGCGTACATGTATGTCGCTATTTATTAAATGGTGTTCCTATATCAATACATCTTCTCTTCTTATCATTATTTTCTTCAATCTTACGTTTTCTTTCATCAGTAATGTTTTGCAACGACATAAAATACATATAAATTCTAACTAAATTCTAATAATAAAAATGAATTTGAATATTGTTTTCCCTTTATGGAAATATTCTAGCGACAGTGACATACAGCCAGGTATAAATACATATTGAATAAGGGGTATACCGTTAACCTTTATGCCGTTAATAATAACTCTTGTGATCTGCAAATCTACTGTTATCAATAACGCCAGTCAACTCATATATACTTGAGAACAAATACTGTAAACTTGTAAAAGCAACAGCAATTATCTCAAGTCAACAGATAATCGAACGCTATCGTCAGCGATAAGAGATATATTTCACTACCCCACGCGGAGCAATTAAAGTCATTAAATTCATAAACATATTTACATAGAGTAAGTAGGTATAACGGTGCTCGATAACGTCAATTTCGTGCGTTTCAAGTTTCATAAAGTGTTTCAAAGGGTCACGTTTTTTCAACAACTAGTGTTTACTTTCCTACAGCACTGTGTAATTTGAGACAACCCTGAATGAACATAATCGCGTACGGGTGAGGTGATGTGATGTCATGAGAGGTTTCCAAGAGTATTTCACTTATATCAAGGCTGCTAGCATTATCGCAGGGAGAGCCTGCACCATTATTGTGGTTATGCATTGCGGTGAAACCTGCGGGCATCGGCTGAAACTAGCAAACCATGGATGGTATTGAGCTGAAATTCAGTGAAGAATAATCAAACGCTAATGCGTGTTCTCCACAGCAGACAAAGTTGCAGAGCCGGGATTCGAACCACCACCTCTCGACCCGAAGCCGATCGCGCTAACCACTGCGTTACCCAGTCCTCTAGTCTGTCATCCAGACCCCTTAATTGTTAAAGCGCCTAGGCAAGTCTACAACAAGACTCTGAGCTCAGTTTAAGGAAAATGAACACATCTCAGAGGCTCCTTTTTATTATATTTTTTTTCTTTCAAATTTTGAAATTTTACGAAATATTCATTTCAGAGTCTAAATGTTAGACTACCAGTCCTCTTGAAGAATGGGGAAAGAGTCTATTGACTAGGAGCCCAGATTATAAAGCCTAACAGCCCCTGTATGGGTCTAAAAGGGGTAGTTGCCTTGTCTTCAAATAAAGTACAATGCAAAAGAAAGTATACCAATCATGTATAATGTTAGAGCACAACATATACGATGTGGAGTAAAGGGGTAGTCTAATTTCAGTGATGATTCTCGGATGATAAGTGATATATAGCAGTTTATAGCGTGATCAGATAACTTAAGTTATCCAGCCCTCTTAACGCGTACGGGAAGTGGGGGAAGAGTCTTAGGACTATGAACCCCAGATTATTAAACTTGACAACCTCTGTTTGGGTCTAAGAGGAGTATTTTCTTTGTCTTCAAATACACTACAGTGCAAAAGAAAGTATACCACTCATGTGTAATGTGCAAGCACAACATATACGATGTGGAGTAAAGGGATAGTATTCATTTTTGGTTTTAGATGGTAAATGATGTATGGATTCAAACATAGCAGTTTCTGGTGTGACATTAATAATAATAATAATAATGGGCATTTATAAAGCGCTTTATCCATACACAAGGTGCATGCTCAAAGCGCATTAACTGAATTGCAAGGAATGTAAGTTGATTTCTGAATAAGTTGATTGGTACCACACGATGTCAATCCATACTACAAATTGGATTTATGCTATCAAGGCCATTACTCTTAAAATATATGTTCTGTTTGATTTGTATGTGAATTCACGAATGTCAAATAGTATTAGGTCACAAAATATAATATATTGTCTGTTAAACTACTTAAAAAAGAAAGACATTGTCAGTGATTTTCCATGTGAGGTATTTAAATATTTAAATGTATAATACCTTTTGATCTAAGAAATTGACAAAACAATGTCTCTTTAAATTCGCTTTTATTCCAGCTATGCGTTTCTTTGTTTGAGTAGTATATACGTGTACCTGTACCTTATCGCAAATTATCTTTCTACAATCTTCATAAAACGAGCTTATGAAATGTAAGCACTAGCTGTTTTTAAGAAATTCTAGATTTGAGCTGCATAATCGAATGTAAAAATCATTATCAAAACGTTGGTACAGTTCAATAAATAAGCTTCAACTTCATATATATGCATATCTGAAAAATTGTTGATTTTCGCCACTTATTAGAAGTATTTGTTATACAGGTTTTGTGTTGATTACAGAACTCTGAATCATCTGACCTGCACTGATTGATTTCCATGTCCCAAAGGTTATCAGCACTGCAGTAATACATCAATACTACAACGTTATTAAGATACAATCAGGGCAACCGCAACGTGAACAGCATGTGTAATGAATTGGCTTTGTGGTGACAAGGTAGTTCACGATCCAGCATAATGGCCAATAGCTGATTAGTCAAGGCGGTAAGTCTTTGATTTCTTCTGAACCATGTTCAACGTGAATACATCCCCATTCTCCCACATATGGTCACAATTTGATATTTTCTTATTTCTATTCTTTCTACGGTTTACGTAGTTGATACTGTCTTTGTCTATATTTAAATAAAGAAAAATATGTTAGAAATTGTCTAATGCAAATATTTCTATTTAGATGGATGTTAATTCAAAGAAATATCTTATGTCGTAAATAAATATATATAATTCAAGTAAAATATCAGTTAATGTCCAGTGTTTAATTTATCATGCTGTTGTCATGGAAGTAACGACAATTTTAAGGCATGAAGTAAGCATGTCAAGTCATTTGTTACAGATTATCAAATCTATATGTTGTTTCTTCAGAACTGATAAAACCATCTGCAATAATGTCCCGGAAGACCAGTAAACAAGGTCAGGCGGTCTCCCTTGAAGGTGAGAGACGGAAAGCCATGATGTTAGTCCATTCCGTGGAGAAAGACATCGTATTATTCAGAGATAAATATTTCAAGAAACCAAGAAATCGTTTTAGTGAAGACACAAACGACTTCATAGCATTTGTCCTGGAGAAAACTGGATCTACCAAACGACAACCAAAGGACTTCCGGGAATTCGCCATGCTTGTTGATAAAACCCGGACAAGTGCTGCCCTTCTTTACCGGGAAGAAATGAGCATGGTAGACGGTGTTATAGAGAGGCAAAGGGTGTTTGAGGACTTGATCAATTCAGGTCTTGAAAGATTAGACGCTGCTTTTGCTAACCATATTGCTAGATTCTGTCACAGTTTCGCTTCTGAGGCTCAAGGAGTGGACATCAAGTGCGTGCAGGAGTATGAAAACAATATCACAAAATGGAAAGATTCAATAAAAGATGCCAAAAGTCTAATAGCAGACATTCAGAAAAGTCTTAAAGATCTAGGAGCCCCTTTTCAACATTTTGTAAGGAACTACAGCAAAATTCTTCATTACATAGGATTATCCCTTGAAGTCTTTCCAAGGATCTACAACCCTTTGAAGGACTGGGTAACAACTGACGAGGCCTATGCACGCAAATTGAACGACGAGTACAACATGCTGACTCAGATCAAAATGGATACCATAGAGACGAGCAGACGACAGCAACTAAGGGCAGATAACTTGCTGCATAAGGAGCAACACCACAGCTACCAGACCAAGAAGTTGAAAGGTCGACTGGTGGACACAATGGATGACAGGAAGTACTGCAGAAAGAGGGAACTTGCCTTTGCTGATAGCTATGCTAAGGTAAGTTCTTGTACTTGAGGATCTTGTCATGTTCCTTTCAGCCGTCAGTGCATTGTTAACAAATGTGTTTTAAAGGGTGTTTCGATACAAGATACATGGACACGTTGTGAAACTATTACTGAAATTGCTCTTCTCTTGATCAAATCCTGTTTTTCCTAACTTAATGCAAACAAATATTTTACTTTTCTAAAAATTGTCAAAATATTTTTTCAAGTAAAATTGAATGCAAAATTGAAGTTTTCTGTTAAAGGAATTCTTATTCCTATGTTTAAAGATTATGTTTTCTATCAAATAAGTGTTTACAATTGCACGCTATTTACAATTTCAATTAACGGTTAAATTGCTTTGCTTAAGATATGAAAAATGTACAATATGTTCATATTTTACTTGAACAATCAATTTTGGTTTAGATATAGTTCTGTGAAGGTGAGCCTTGTCCTTTCATTTTAAAATAATATAAATGTTGGTATGAAACGCAACCTTTTAACCTAGAACATTTGCGCATGCGCAAACCACGATTTTCCCTATATGACAGTTACACAGATAAAACCGTAAGAAAAGTTAACAATCGCTTTAGTACATAATCTATTACATTATAGGTTTAATATGACGCATGGGAGTTAGATTTGCAACGTTCATGGTTGACTTATTCCATTTTGCCCATTTGACAGTGACTAAATATTACAGTTTACGATACTTTAATTACTATAACACTATATTTTCTGTGAAAATACCCAGTTACATATTTCACTAAAGTGCAGAGATGATGTTACATGAAGAAGAATATTTAACCAACATCATGATATTATGCTGCCAAATATTGTTTTGCTCTTTTGCCTTTATATCTGAATAACTGTATTAGAAGGGTAACTCAGCAATTTTCATCACCTGTATTGTTTTGAAACGAACGTAAATGGTATAATTCATGATATATATATTCTAAATATCTCACATATTCATTTTCTAAATGGCAATTCATATATATTCGCGTGAATCCAAATCAGATTCGAAACCTGATGACACTATTGGTAAAGTCACCAGTGGCTCTTGAATACCAAATATTGATAAAGATTTCATTCCTTCTTATTCCCAGGTTCAAGCCCAGCTCCAGCAGAAGCGAGCCTACCTTGACGAAATCCTGGGCAAGATCTATCTTCGAGAACCCAACCACCGAGCTGTGTACGACAGACATATGTCCAGTGTGACGTCACTGCAGGAAGAGATTGCGAAGCTGGAGAAGAGAGAAGCCATAATACAGAGAAGTCTTGATGACATCAGAAGGGAGAGATACATGGTGTCCAAGGAGGTTCACAAGCTTCAGGTACGTTAATTCATTGATGTGCTTACTTGATAATATCATTCGTATCAGGGTAGAGCGATGTCTTCGTGGAATATTGGGCAAAGCTCCAATGATACATAGGTGTACCGTGTAGTTCAGGCGGGTGTCATTGATTTCCTTACTAGATATCTTAAGAATCAATGATACAGAGAAGAGAAAAGCAGCGATAAAGAGCTTGATGACATCAGGAGGGAAAGATACATGGCGTCCAAAGAGCTTCATACAGGTTTGTGGTGTTATGTCGTAGTAAAGTGATGGAACCGTTACTTGATATTGTCATTTGTGTCAGGGTAGAGCGATGTCTTCGTGGAATATTGGCAAATGGGCAAAGCTCCAATGATACAGGGGTGTGCCGTGTACATCAGGCGGGTGAGGTACAATATGTCCATAGAGATTCACAAGCTTCAGATACTAGAAGTAGTTATTTCATCGGATTCGGTCAGGGAACAGTAACGTCTTCGTGGTATATGAACGGACAAAGATCTAATGATGCAGAGGGGTGAAAAGCCATGTTACCGAACTTTGATGACATGACGAGGTCATGGTTTCCAAGGACGATCACAAACTCAAGGTTGATGGAAGTGTTTTGAATAGTAAGATTATTATGTCCTTCCGTAATTTCAATATTTTTTAACAAAACTTAGTATGTGGTTAGATCTAGTACTGGAGTGATGCCTTTTGCTATTTTGGTTATTCTGAATTTTGCATTGTTTCCATGGCAACAATTTGAACTCAGTGCATATTGGGGGATGCTTTCGTTTCCGGACCATATCTCCAAAACCATTCAATATTTTTTAACGAAACTTGGTATGTGGTTAGATCTAGTGGTGGAGTGGTGCCTTTTGCTAGTTTGGTCATTCTGAATTATATAGTTTTCCTGGTTTCCATGGCAATAGTTTGAACTTGGAACATATGGAGGGATGACCATTTCCGGGACATATCTCAAAAACTATTCAATATGATTTTACGAAACTGGGTAAGTGGTGGAGTGGTGCCTTTTTCTATTTCAGTTATTCTGAATTTTTTTCTGGTTTCTATAGAAACAGGTTGAACTAGGTTTATATGGGGTGTTTCCGTACTTTAGCTTAAAAACTATTCAATTTTTTTACTAGACTTGATATGTGGTTAGAACTACTGGAGGAGTGGTGCCTTTTGCTACTTTGGTTATTCTGAATTGTTATTTTTCTGGTTTCCATGGAAACAATTTGAAATTTGTACATAATTGGGGTAGGGTCACTTTCGGAATATATGTTAGCTGGGGACATTACAGTGCATCACATGCACATATTTCTAGTTTAAGATAACATCATCTTAATTTGTGCAATGGCAAACGACCTAATACATCAAATAATACAGAGAAGATTTGATTACGTTAGGAGGGAGAGTTACATGTTGTCCAAGGAGGTTCACAAAAAGGTACATTACTTAGTGAAGTGGTGTAGTTATGCCGGGGATGCTTCATGATTCCATTCCTGGGTCCAATGATACGAAGGGGTGTTGATGAAATCAGGAAAAAAGAGATGCATGTTTTCTAAGGAGATTCACAAGGTGCAGGTACGTTACTTAGAGATATCAGTACGTTGCAGAATAGCTTTACTGTAGTAATTAACCTGGTGTTGGCAGAAGTACCTTGAAGATGAACAGGACTTGGTCAATGACAGCTACAGTTGTACAGTACTTACTGATAGGGACTTAGAGGGCATCACTGCGATGGAGGGGTAAATGGTGTACAAATTGGTCAACGAAGTTACGGAGTTGATGTGGTAATTAATAAATGGTTCATGACCTAATGTCACATCTTCATCGAACGTTCGCTTTATTTATATATTCTTTATCTTCTTCTACCTGAATGAAACATTATTTCACCTTTGGTCGTGTAGTAATCTCCTCATCTACATATTCCAAATGTTTTTGCACGTTTGATAATATCTACTTGTTAATCTCCTGCCGCAGCTTATGAAAGAAATCCTATTACTCCTTTGCCCGTGTAGTAATATATACATCTTCATGTTTAAACTCGTACTGCAAGTGATGTGCGGCAGAAGCAATATGGTAACTTTGCACATGTACTTATCTCTACTACAATACTTCAGGTGATGTACGATCTATATGTATCAACTCATAATACAGCTACGCCGCTGATTGATAAAATGTTGCCAAAGCGGCGTAAACTCCAACTCATTCACTCACTTACTGCAGGTGATGTACAATAGATCAGTATTTCACCTCTGCTCGTGAAGGAATAATAAATCCGCGTTTAACTGACACGTTGTACTATTTAAACTGAACGTGCATGATGTACAATAGATCAGTATTTCACATTTGCTCGTGTAGGAATCTTGCATCCTTGTTTTACTGACACATTGTACTATTTTAACTGAAGGCGATGTACAATAGATCAGTATTTCACATTTGCTAGTGTAGGAATCTTACATCCTCGTTTAACTGACACGTTGTACTATTTAAATTGAACGTGGTGTACAATAGATCAATATTTCACATTTGCTCGTGTAGGAATCATAAATCCGCGTTTACTGACACGTTGTACTATTCAAACTGAAGGTGGTGTACAATAGATCAATATTTCACATTTTCTCGTGTAGGAATCATAATTCCGCGTTTTACTGACACGTTGTACTATTCAAACTGAAGGTGGTGTACAATAGATCAGTATTTCACCTCTGCTCGTGTAGGAATAATAAATCCGCGTTTTACTGACACGTACTTTTCAAACTGAAGGTGGTGTACAATAGATCAATATTTCACATTTGCTCGTGTAGGAATCATAAATCCGCGTTTTACTGACACGTTGTACTATTCAAACTGAAGGTGGTGTACAATAGATCAATATTTCACATTTGCTCGTGTAGGAATCTGCTTCACCGTTAAACTCACAAATTTTACTATTGTAATTGCAGGTGATGTACGACAAAAGCAGCAAATCTGATGAACAGATACACAACAACGCTGAGGCGGAGGCGGCGGGTCTGAAGGTGTACCAGGGGGAGAATAGAGTCCTTGCTGAGAAGATCGAGATCACGAAGAGGATTCGAACTCTGAAGACACACCCTCACACCCTCAGACACATCCAGATAGAAGGCTACAGTCCAGGCAGACCTATCAATATCTCAGGTTGGTTAGTTACCATTGTTGGAACTTAGGGGCAACTTCAATTTCATGACTTAGTATATTTGGTAACCAGAATGACTAATTAGTTAAACTGGAAAGTCTTTAAATAGATATAATATATGATAACATCATATATTTAAGAATTCAGATATATTGTTAGATTCATGAGAAATTTGCACACCATTCAAGAGCACAGTACAGCTCCTGAACTAAGTTTGTATAACTGTGTAAGAGTTCCATACAACATGATATTTGCCCTAAGTTCCAAGGTATGAAAAAACTCTCAACATCCAAAATAGTCGAAAGGAAATACGCTAAGAAATACAACGTCAATGTATAGTATACTTGGAACTTATAACGTTTACCAAAAGCTTGTATAGTTGGTGAAGATACAATGTAAATTTGTTTGAAAATTTTATTTTGCGATCCCATCCGTTTCATGTTAGCATTCCAGTTCTTTACTACTTCCGGGCAGCCTCGTTATCACAACAGCATGGCGAAAAACACAAGCAGACGCTATAAAATATAATTTCAAAATAATCTATCATCTAAAACATCGCGGGAGATGATTGGAAGGAATGAATAACCTTTGAACTCGCTGTTTCCCTTTTTTCAGACCAAGTTAAGTTTGTATAAGTGTGTAAGAGTTCCATATCACATGATATTTGCCTAAAGTTCCAAGGTATGAAAAAACTCTCAACATCCAAAATAGTCTAAGAAATAACAATCATCAATGCATAGTACACACAAAAAGCTTGTATGATTAATGAAATAAAGCGCAATAAAATTTAAAACATAGCGGGAATGATTGGAAGGAATGAATAACCTCCTAACTCGCTGTTTTCCATTTTTTCAGACAAACTATCGACGGCGTTTCATATAATCAGCCCCGAGATAGGTCGAGATTGGGCCTTCCTGTACCAAAAACTACCATTCACCCCTTACAGGGACTTTGTAGCAAGAGCCCACGACATAGAAGGCGAGTTCTGAAATGACTTTTTTCCTCCTTAGTTCAAGGCTTGAGTATGTACGAAACTCATTCTTTCATGTATTCGAGGTTACGTAGTATTGCGGAATAAGATGTGTTTCACTTAAGAAATGATGATTATGTAAAAAAATATAGTTCCAATAAAATGAAGTGAATTTGGGTAAAAAAAGGTCTATTTTTTCTCTCTGTAAGTCACTTCGTGTTGTAAATGCTGTGTTACAACTCATTTGATTAATTTATGACAATGTTTTCTCATTTGATTCTAGTTATTATCTATAATAGTGATATATATCATCATCTTAACAATCGATAACGTCATATTTCAGTGATCGATCTCTCTGCCCAGCGAAACGACCTCAACCTAAGGGAGATAACTCTAAAATGTCTTGACCGATGGAAGCGGCTCAGTCACGACGCCTCGGTGGAGAATCTCGTGCGTGCTTTAAAGGGTATAAAGAAGAGGGATGTCGCTAGGAAACTGGAGAGAGAACTACTAGTTACTAGCTAAAAGTACTAGAGCATCGTCAAAGGAGTGCATTACGTTAGAAAAGATTAAATAGCTTTTCATACGTTCTGAATTGTTGGGTACAATTTTATTATAAAACTCACTATTGCAATATTTATGATGAACTGTACTATACCTGAATAAACTTGCAGTAAAATGCTCGAATAACTTGTTAGCTTGTTTAATTGACACAACAATCTAGTAGCTCACATTTAAAAGAATATTTTACACAACTCCATACGGATAAGGACATGTAACAGTTCATGCAATAATAATGTCATACAAACAATGATTAACAGATATACATGTTAATAAGAAATATGAAAAGCCTTTAATAAGACATGCTTTGTGCCACATGATGAAGGGGATTGTGATTTGTCGACCAATTTGGGTGATTAGTGAACAGTAACTACACTGGGTAACAGCACTAATATTAGCACGATTATCAATCAATCAATCAAAGTTAATTTCACAAAAATAATCTACACGAGTAAATGAAAGTTAAGAATATTTTTACATTAATCAACGAGTGTTTGTATATTTCATATCAGAAGACACGAGGATGATATTCTATTTATTATCCAAACTCAATCTTTTCATCTCAGAGAAAAAATGTATATCTCTGAACACATCACTATATGTATGATGTTATGGAAGTGTGGAGTAATTACTTGGTGACGTAAAAGCACTATGTTGTCATGTAGCGTTGACACTGACAGGATATTGTGTAAAATGTACTGCCAAAACTATATCTCCTAGGCGCTATCGCTCGAACTCTCACAAGCCATAAATACTAAAAAACTAAACAATTATTTCCCATGAACTGACGAGATTCCAACCCCCGTCCTAATGAACCGAAGTAAAAAGCGCCTTATCCGCTGAGCTAAGCCGGCTTGATAGCAAATGTGATGAACCAAAGATATATATGTGATATTCTAAATATAGCATGTGTCATTTTCAGTAGCTCTGGTTATAATAACATGTTTTCAACGTAACCATTTAGTGACATCGTTATGTATGACTTGTAACTTTGTCGTAAATGTCCTATAAGTGAACGTAAGTCTTATTTCAATGTCACCATCATACTTACAGAAACATTACTTTTAATTCGCCAGGCGAGCCAAACGTGAAATTAAATTGCGTGGGTTATAGAAAAAGGATTCTGAGATTAATGAATGCGGAATAATGCTCTTATCTCTCCATATGAAGTCGTTTTTGATTGAATCTGTTTACATTTATCATCGTCTTGGATAGAAAAATATTATAACCCTTTAATATGACATTTAAAGCGAAATCATATTCCACAGTTTAATGTGCCAAATATTGTGTATTACCAACATGGTGACGTAATCCATTTTTTTTTAGATCTGTTCATTGGTCATTTGATTTAGTAACAACACATGTGATTTGGCACCAAGTTTGGCACCAAGTAATAAGAACAAAGGCTCGATTCACATTCATGGCTTCGTCTGCCTCTGTGGGGAGAAAATGAGAAAGGGGGAGGGGAAGGTTATTGGAGGCCTTGTACCAGCTCCTAGCTGCAGGATTGTTTATTCTTTGAAACCCTGCTCACTCTTGAACAATTCTATGCTTTTGTAGGTGTTAGGGTGACTTTCGACTTTCGAGCCAAGTTTTCTGAGCGACCGTTCAACGTAGTTGGACGTGGTCTTTCAGTTGTGTATTGGTTCCATATCGTCCTTCCGTGAGCTCCTAATTTCCAGGAAGTTGTGATGTAGCTGTGAAGTTGTCAACACCAGGTAGAGCATGTTCCAGGCCAAGGAACCATGACGTCACTCATGTCATCTACAGGAACTAGTGGAAGGGGGATAGCTAGGGGGTAACGATAGACCAAAGTCTCTTATCGCGATAGTTGCTATGCCGATAGTACTTTATCGATAATCATTTTCGAAATGATCGAGAGTATCGCTGGTACGTCTAACGATCGATAGATCGACATTCTAGTCACTTCAGTTGTAAAGTTCAATTTTAGAAGTAAAAGTCACACAAAACTCAACTTTGTTCATTTTGAAAATACTAAAACACATTGTACCCTGCCAGCAATAGTCCCATGCATGGTTGTCAATAGTCACCACCAGTCTAACATCTTGGTTTTCCCTGTAACTACAAGCTACAACAACTTTCTGCACTTTTGTCTGTTAAGATCTGACGGTGTCTTAAATGTTGAATTATCAAACTGAAACGCATTAGAAATCCCTAAATGACAGATCTTTTATTAAGTTTAACTGAGATAATCTCTATTGTCCCAAAGGGGGAATTTGTTTCGTATGATTACAATTCTTCGGCAATGTGTTGATAACTTATAACACAATATTCAAAACACTTCATGTCAAGACAATTTACATAGACTAGAATAGTTGAATGGTACCCCACAAGTCAAAATTTATTTCTCTAGTGCTGCAAGGAATGAGTGGTTGGGGGAACCTGATCGAAATGTCGGCATACGCAGACTGCGTTCAAGTAATGTCGAATATTTTAAAAAAAGAGGATGAGAATCACTTTAAATTTTGTTTCCTTTTTTGTTAATTGCTGATCATAATAACTGCCGATCGTTTCAATAATCCAATAATCTTAGATAGATTACTTACAATTTGTTCTATTTTGAACAGAGAGGCTCCCAAACCAACTTAAAAAGTTAATGTAAGGACACTTTGAATGAAGGTTCTGTAAAACAACATCATGATGGTTTGATCAATTTCAAAAGTATTTCAGTTTCCACAAGAAATGTAAACGCTGCTGTCCTTTGTTATGAATTGTCTCATTCCAAGATAGATAATATTTCTATATCATTTCCATCAATAGTGGAGGGTGTTGTGTTGCCTCGATTCTATAATTGAATAAATCGATTATATCCATTTTGTCGAAAACCGTCATGTTAAAAACCTCAAATCCAGACGTCCCCTTTAAAGGGGCAGTAGCACGTTTTTAGGGGGAATATAAGGTGATGTCAGCAAAATGAAAATAAATATTTCCAATTTAAAGACAATGTATTTAAACTAAATGGAGTAGTTATAATTCAAATATATAACGTAAAGTTTAGCCATGCGGTTGCTTTTTCTTACACAAAATGAATTAAAGGTGTACACATAAAATGGCCGCCAATGGATTTTATGAGAATCTTCACACTTTGTCCTCTGACTATGGATGATTGGCTTGTGTAATAAGATTTTTGACACTGTCAAAATAATACATTAAGCATTAACTTACAGTTATCAGTGAAAATTTTAAAATATAAAATTATCCAAAAAACGGGCTACTGCCCCTTTAAAGATTATGTTCTGCAAGATTTTACGCCTGCAGGGATGTCGTTGAAGAGGTCATGGACATGATCTGAAAGGTCAAAGTCATGGTCTTAAGGTCAAGGTCTCAAGGCCAAGGTCAATGAATGAAAAGATATGGACAAAATTTGGAAGGTCATCGCAATTGTCTGATAGTCAAGTTTAATTCAGATGACCTTGTCAAGGTCACAATGAACCATTATTTCGCTGATAGTTACTGACCTTGTCGAATAACGAACTGATGATGTATTATCAAAATTTTACAAATGAATGTTCCAAAAGCAAACACCAATGTGGTAAATTAACGTTATTATCAAAGTTATCATATCATCGTGGCAAAACGATTTAATTGTTAGGTAGACTTTTTATCGTAATACCTTACAAATAAATATACAGATCTAAGAGACCACCCATCACATCCTATGGTGTTTATCAGAACTATTTATTATTCGGATCGTACACGCAGGGGGGCAGAAGTATTAATTATTCGGATCGTACACGCAGGGGAAAAGCTTATAAGAGGCCCCGAACATTCGAAAACATATGGCGCGTCACTTGGAAAAAAATAGATAAAAAGCCCGTTTAATTTGTTGTTAGTTATTTCCTGTTGTACGATTCGTTGTCAGAAAGAAAACCATCACCAGCTATTTACGTATCTGTCAGATATATTAGTTTTGCAAATATCAGTAAGTAATTGGTTTGCAGTGCATATTTTTTGCAGTTTCGACAACGGGAGGCTTCTGATAACAAAATCATTTCATAGACAAGGAAATTTCCTTCCATTTTTAAAGATGTTTTTGCACATAAGAGTTTAGTTTTAAGATTCTCAGGAGAAAGTTCTAATAAATGAAAACCAACGATAATCTAGAAGAGTAATTAAGATGGTATTTTGTCAGTAGATGCATTTAAATCAGTTTCGTCAAGTTCTTTTATTTTCACCGCTAATGTAAATACTATTTAATGTTGTTTTCCAAATACCAGGTTTATTTCATCGAGTGTCATGGGTTAAGTTGATATTCACGAGTGGCGCAGCCATGAGTGAAATATTAACTTTACCCATGTCACGAGATATTGATACAATGGTGAGACCCCAGGCCACTGCCTTATTAGAGATAGTTAACTTTTTAGATAAACATATTAGATAGTATCAGCATATAAAGGAAGGATTATTCTCTTAAGTGATGGTGATTTTAGATGTTGGAAGCATAATTTCTCTCTTACGAACACCAACTCGCGGAGTGTCTCTTTAGAAAACCCGTGGCGAATTCAGGATTAAGAGGGTTAACTCGCTGTTACAGTTTTCTATTGTGGTGTCAACGTCACGAAATAATTAGATAAAATACAAACGGTCTTTATACACACATCATGAGTCTGAATGTTTGTATATCAGTTTTACATCGAATATACCCTTTGCATTTTACACGTGTTTAATAACTGAAATATTGTTCAAAACACGTTAAACACCAACTCACTTTACATTTTACACGTGTTTAATAACTGAAATATTGTTCAAAACACGTTAAACACAACTCACTTTGCATTTTGAAGGGAAAATGCTATAGGCTTCTTGTTAGTTTTGGACAAGTTAACAAAAAAAATCTGTGCTTTCTTCAATTTTATTATTTTTTGAAAATCAATTATATGTAGGCTATTCATTGGATATCCTCACATTTGATTTAAGACGATTAATGATCAGACTAACAAAATGCCTCGTAATGTGGTAGTAATTTAAGGCTTTCACGCTCTCAGCGACGATGAATGACGTCATTTCTCATTCTTGTTGCTTTTTACGGAGTGTGCATTTTTCTTTATCAGGTTTTAAATAAATGCAGAGGAATATATGGATGACAACTTCTTTATCCATTGTCATCCATATATTTCTCTGCCATATTGCCATTCCAACTTCTAAAATTAAAGTTAAGTTTTCAATTAACCAAGGATGTGCAATCCTTGAATTAACAAAACAAATGCTGCCAGTAACATGTTCCAACTCGGTTGTGTAAGCATGTATTTATAACATTCTTGTATAAACTGGGATGACCCATTTTATTTTCGTTCCCACTCAAAACAGTCCGATAAGAGTGTCCCATTAACGGTCATGGTAAAATCAGAAAAAGACAAGGGATCTTTTTTCACCAAACGGATATGTTATCATTTGGACTGAATGTTGGTAGATTTGGATTACAACAGTTGACCCCAAAGTCAAATAAAAACATGTGGCTATAAGAACGCAATAACAAATGTTTCAAGTTACCTCTCATAATTACGTCCTGTTGGATAAGCGTGTAGCACTCTTAAGATAAATTTCTCGAATTCTGATTGGTTATGCAGTAGCCAATCCATACAGAGTCCTGTTGTCGTATTTGGCATGGCGTAGATCAACCGTATGACCCGTCAGGCAGGTCACTTGACAAGCCAATCGGGTCTTACAGATGAAAAAAGATTTGTTATTCGATTTGCAATTGTCAGTGTGATATTTTGCAGTTATAGATATTAGTTGAGAGAATTCAAAGTATGGACATTGTCAGAATTATCTGCATCTTAAAATGCATTCAACTTTTAAAAAAGTGTCCCGGGCCTTGTCGCGTTTTTTGCGTTTCACACTGCACTGAATGTGTACCAATAGCTCTGTATGACTCCATGTGGTAGACAATGTGTACCAATAGCTCTGTATGACTCCATGTGGTAGACAATGTGTAACTGAATAAGTAAATAAATGAAGAAAAATAGATCTTAAGGGTTTTAATGAGATTGAGATCGTTGCTATGGGAAACCAGAAACCATGTCACTGGTTTTTATGAGATTGGGGTCGTTATGCACGATAAGAAACCTTTCCAATCATTTCAATGAGAGTGAATTCGTTGGAATGAGCAACCGAAAGCCTTGTCACTAATTTAATGAGATTTGGGCCGTTATGAACAATCAGAAACCTTTCCACTCATTTCAATGAGAGTGAATTCGTTGGAATTAGCAACCGAAAGCCTTGTCACTGATTTTAATGAGATTGGGGTCGTTATGAACAATCAGAAACCTTTCCACTCATTTCAACGAAAGTGGGTTCGTTGGTATGAGCAACCGAAAGCCTATTGACTTATTTTAACGAGATTAGGGTCGTTGATATGAACAATCAGAAATCTTTTCACTGATTTCAATGAGAGTGAGTTCGTTGGTATGAGCAACCGAAAGCCTTTTTGGTCTGATTTTAACGAGATTCGGGTCGTTGATATGAACAATCAGAAACCTTTTCACTCATTTCAATGAGAGTGGGTTCGTGGTATGAGCAACCGAAAGCCTTTTTGGTCTGATTTTAACGAGATTCGGGTCGTTGATATGAACAATCAGAAACCTTTTCACTCATTTCAATGAGAGTGGGTTCGTTGGTATGAGCAACCGAAAGCCTTTTTGGTCTGATTTTAACGAGATTCGGGTCGTTGATATGAACAATCAGAAATCTTTTCACTCATTTCAATGAAAGTGGGTCAGTTGGAATGAGCAACCGAAAGCCTTGTCACTGATTTTAATGAGATTCGGGTCGTTATGAACAATCAGAAACCTTTCCACTCATTTTAACGAAAGTGGGTTCGTTGGTATGAGCAACCGAAAGCCTATTGACTTATTTTAACGAGATTGGGGTCGTTATGAACAATCAGAAACCTTTCCACTCATTTCAACGAAAGTGGGTTCGTTGGTATGAGCAACCGAAAGCCTATTGACTTATTTTAACGAGATTAGGGTCGTTGATATGAACAATCAGAAATCTTTTCACTGATTTCAATGAGAGTGAGTTCGTTGGTATGAGCAACCGAAAGCCTTTTTGGTCTGATTTTAATGAGATTAGGTTCGTTATGAACAACCAACAATTTGTTGACTAAATTATGATTGAAATGAAATGAAATTAGGATTGTTTAATGAGCAACCAATAGCTTCTTTAGCACGATTTTAATGAGTGAGGTCGTTATGAGCAGCGGAAAGTCCGTTTACCTGATTTAATGAGATTTAGGTCGCTGTTTTTAACGAAATGCGTGAGGGCGAATAGCCCTGATACAAAAGTTCATATGACTTTTTACAGTTGACCCACAAGTAAATTGGAAAGATTGTGACGTCAGTCATTATCTGTTCATATAGTGTTCACGTTACATTAGACAATTACCAGTTTTCCATTTAAGGACACCGTTGTATGCAGTTCTCTCATTCTTCTTCAACCGCAAATATGTTGGCAGCTGTTCTCCTGGTCTTTCTTGGTGCAGCGTCAGTGAAATCGGGTAAATATGCATTTATCATCTTTATTTATCATCCAAATTGCTTAACGAACCAGAATGAATCGAAATCGCAGACATTTTATGAAACGATTTCGCTTCATATGAATATAACAATTTGCTTAAAGAAATGTAATACGCCTTAACGAAATTTCGCCCGATACCTTGCAACTTGACAATTTTCGAATTCAAAATGAAACGAAATGAAAATTTCACTTTCCCAATGAGATTTTCTATCATTTGATTGCATAAAGGTTTTCGTGGCCAATTAAAATTGTTTGAGGAATATAGGTTTTGGTTTTTCTTGAATGTCTCTGCCACTGCTTAAAGACACCTATCTATCGGCTATTATGCGCCATTAATATTTTTTCAATATTGACAATATCTTTAAACAATTCATGTATTATAAAAATGGAGCCAAGATGATGCTTTAACCTTAAGCTCAGTGATCTAGACTTGCTATACTGCAGTAGACTTGGTTGGTCGTCAAGTGAATATTTGTGCTGGATGACAGATTACCTCAAGATGTATAACATTTAGTTTGGTAGTTAATGAGCATACTGTTTGGCTTCATTTCACGATTTGTTCTCCCTTTTTTGAGTGATCCGCTCTATTCTTTTTCAAAGCTCGACCAACTAAAATGAAAACTTTAAGATCATTTTTGAAATAAAGTGTGAAATAATCATGCTTTATTAGCATAAACAGAAAAGTCCTCCCGAATTTCGTTTCCACAAAAAATACTCCGATAGGACTGTGACTTTAGTTGAAGATTCATAAATGGATTTTATGGTAATTTACTGTAATGTAAGGAAATATTTTACTTTAGGAAATATATGGAGAGGTCACGTTTGATAATAATTTCATGATACGAGTAGTTAGTGAAATCGAAACATGTTTGTATGAATTGTTGGTCGCGGATTATTATATTAATAAAATATATAAATTGATAAACATATATATCACGAGTACTAGACTTTATCAACTTTTCTGTAGAAACAATGTACCCTATACTGTTATGGAATTACTTTGTTACCATGGATGTTTACATGTATGTATACCTATAAAAGAGCAAAATATATAAAATTATTTATACACACACATATATATATAAACTCATGTCCAAAAGAAACGATACCAAGTTTTCAAAGTCGTCCGAAACAAAATTCTATAACCTGACAGAGTCGATTTTAAGTGTGTCTAACAGGCATATATCTTGTAAAAAAGTATGCACATTTTCATTCTTCAGGAAAAGATACTTTTGATTTTGTGTCTTTTCAAATGTACATGGACAGCATAAATCGAAATTTCAAATTGTTTTATGAACAGAACTTTGGTCATTTCACTTTAAAATTGATAAAGAATTGAATTTATGTCAGAAAAAAATGTTGTTGATATAATACACTTTATTTGACATAAATTCGTTGACGCGTCACTGCACTAGAACGTTTTAAAACAAGCGAAAGTGTCCAATTTCTCTCTGCTATCTCGCCTAGTTAAGGAGATTCCAGATCGATGATTTTTTCAAATGCATGTTTCTCGCAAACATGAAAAGATAATGTTTCCAAATTTTGCATAGACGTAAGTTGACTACTGAAGAAATGATATTACTATGTTTTAGTCTTATTAATCTGCAGTGGATTGAGTTATTTTGGGATTTGTATGGTATCGTTTCTTTTGGACATGAGTTTATATCACGACATTTTAAACAAGTTGGACATTTAAAAACAGGCCAATGGTCGGGTAAATGGCTAGCTAAAGTTGACAGGAAGTGCTGGTGTCGTATTCACCGCATTTACTGGATTTTTAAAAATTATAATGAAATGCCATTATTACTTTAGGGTGTTGAAGCTCGAGTAGACAATATCGTCGCTTTCTAGCATCTGTACATCGTGAATGACAGTCAGAGTGAAACATGTGTGTCATATTTAACAAAAACGCATAGCAGCAAATATTGAGATTGACAATGAATTTCATATTTACTTCAAAGAAATAATTCATTGATAATTTTCTTTTCAAAATTATAGAATTTTTCAAGATATATTAAAAAAGAATAACATTTAAAATACCAAAAAGCAGGGAATTAAATAAAAATGTCACTCTATTGTAAGATTATTAAGTATTTGACGTCCAGCTGCTTTGATATTTACAACTACATTTTTCACAAAATAAGAGTTTAATAGTCCATTACTCATTATTCTTTTCAGTTGAAATATTTTGCTCTTGTTTGATTCAATGTGTAAATAGTGATTTCAACTAAGCACAAATATGTAAAGAAAGTTTTTAATTAATCGTTACTGTGTTATTTTAAGTATATTGGCCACACCTAGGGGTATTTTTAATTCAATGCATTATATTTATATCAGATATTTACAACACAGAAATTTGTAGATATATATCTTTTACTTCTTCATGTTAATTTTTTTTAAACATATCCTTTATTTTTTTGTCCAGTATACATTAGTCAATATATGTTACCAATGGCATGAAACTTTTCATTATAACTTTTTGGCCCAGTTCACATTTCCTAGGAACATAGAGGCGACGTGATCTCTAAAGATAACCCCAAAATAAACCTTATTCAATTTTAAAAAAATGCACATTTAGTTTTATTGCTTTATGTATTTCCTTATGTCAACATAACGATAAAGCATTTCACAACCAAAGCAGTGACACAAGTTCAACGGCGAAACGGTATGCAGCTTGCTTCAGCACTGTTGTAATTCGATACAGCTCTCTTTAACATACTCCGCGCAGGGCCGCTAAAAGAGCACTCGCAGAAACCGAGCCCTATAGCTCCACACAGGGTTATTGCAATACTTCGGCGAGTTCCGTGGGCAGATTCGGCTCCCTCCGCGGCGCCCATGCAACCCTCAGAGCGTCATCCGTAATAGGTACAATTATCATTCAAGGCCTGCAAATTTATATATAATTAGTTTCATACTGAAGATGTTAGTGTTTTTAAACACTTAAACTTGCGGGTTCTTCTCAAATCAACCTATCGGATTTAAATAAACTGCCAAGTCTTGTTTCAATTGCAGTTTAATGTTAGTGAATTATTGTAATAAACGGGGCGCTTGACTGGCATATCTGCCGAAAACGCTAGAAAATGCTTTTTTGAGTTTATTCTGATTTCTACGAAAATGAAACATTATTCTGTTGATAAACATACATGTACTTTATACATGACTACCTATCTAAATTAGATCAAAACACATATGCTTGTAGAACATTTTAAACGAGGGTTTTACATATAGGGGGAAACTCATTGGACATGTGTACCCTAAATATTTTCAGAGACATACAACAGAAAATAGACAACACTGATGCGGTGTGATGACAACTAGATCTGCCTGCACATTTATTACTCTATAATCGATACTCTACAGTCATTAAAGACAAACAAAACGTCACATCTTTTATTTGCAAAGGCTTATTTTTCACTTTTCCAGCGCACTGGTCGCCATCTTGGAATGAGTGAACACCCGCTCACTCCTCCTTTGGCCGGGAGTAAACTCGTGTTACCCATGTTGGACACTAGTGTTCTGCACGTGACGTTCTTTTTGGCGAGTGCGCAACACGGGTTACCAGTGTTGTCTAATCGAACGCAACCCTACAAATAATGTCAATTGATCACACACTGCATTATGAGCCTGAGTCGTACTACCTTCGTGTTTGTAATCTAAAAAATAGGCGGTCACTATAATGTGTATTTTGATCTGAGACAGTTTACTCTATGCTTAAAAGTATTCCTTTCATAAATCTGCCTTCCTTTAGTAAGTGGTCGTGTATCGCTGCACGATAACGGGACAGCGGAAATTCAATTTACAAACTTTCTTCTGATTGTCCCAATTGATTTCCCTTCCTCACCTGCTTACACATAAAATGTGGCCCGTGATGTCAAGGGCGAAGCGAGGAGAGTTGATGATGATGCAAATGAATATATGGATGACAACTAATTTTTTCATGGTGTGCGACGTTTCGACACAGATTCTTGTGTCGTTCTCAAGCAGAGGAGATGAGATTTGAAGCTGTCCTGATGGGTAGTTGTTGGACAAGTAGATGGTCATTGTTATCCAATTATCTGTGTATATGTAAGGTCTAATTTCAGGTCGAAAAAGTCTTTATCTAGTATTTCCGACAGTATTTTAATTTGTAGGCAAGCAAGGCAGCATCAGATTATATCTTCAGTCTAAATAAACTCAATTAAACTCGCTACCCTCCCATATTGAGTCTAGCTAGCTGCAGTCACAGGTCTCGCCAGCCGACCTTTCGGCGACCTCACCCTCACATCATTATGTGAGGTGGCCGAATGGATTTATCCAATCAAAAAGCGGCTACAATTAGATTTTTTTGTTTTTGTTTTGACCGTTATGTGCGAATGCAGACTATTGCGGCTTAGTAATATAAACCCTGATTGGTCGGCTTACGCGACCAGTTACTGCATCTTGCCAGACTCAATATTGGGGTATAGCGCGTAATATTTAGGCTGGGCTTGCGACCGGGATTCGTAATCCAGGCTTACACGTCCTACAAACTTAGCTGTGCCTTATTTCTTTCAGATATCAAATCTATCAACCATTTTGGAAACTGATGCTTCAGTGAGATTTTCTGAGTATGTATTGCTTTAAAATAGGAAAATGAGATTTATTGAACTTTACTTTTCTCTAGAGGATGGCGCTGCTGTTTACACAAGATGGGGGAGAAACGACTGTCCTTATGGCAACGAGATGGTGTACAGAGGTATGGATATATTAAAGGGGCAGTAGCACGTTTTTTTAAATTTCATATTTTCAATTCTTCACTGTCAATAACTGTCCGTTAACGTTAAATGTATTATTTTGATGGTGTCAAATATCTTTACACGAACCATCGTCCACAGTTAGAGAGAACAATAATAAAGATTAAGATAAAGTCCACTGGCGGCCATTTTTGTGTGAACACCTTTAAAAATGAAAATATTACATTTTTAATAAACGTGCTACTGTCCCTTTAACTACTGCAGGACCATTTTGATAAGCATTAATACACCACAAGTTACTAGTTTGAAATCGGGACTATGATCGAAAACCGGACAATAGCGCACGTCAATCGGTCAGCCAGAATGACGTTTATGAGTTGATAATGTTTGGTATGCTATATAACTAGTAACCATCTAAATTGAATGTTTGAATTTTGCTTCCGTGAATATGTATGACTGTACATGTGTTATGATATTCAATGAAAACAAACTTCTATTCATCATGTAATTGCTATTTGGGGATGGACACGTGAGACTTTTTAAATTTCTATGATAAATGATGCCATTTATATTTACGTCAGTATCAAAGCAAAACTTGTGATGAAAACCATGGTTTGGCTCTTCTAACCTCGACTTTACCAATTCTCCATGTTCGTTCAAAGAGTTTTTAACAAAATTAGAACTGGGCTTTATTTTTGTTAATTTGTCCAATAAACACCTTTAATTAGCCTTTCATTAAGACAGCGTAATTATCGACTGTGAAAAACCCACCTGGGTTAGGGGCCATAAAACTCGCGCGGGTGTGACGTAATAGACAGACTATACAGAGTAACGCATCATTATTTCAACTGATAATTGCTTCATTATCATTAATGTATAGCTTTTATACATCAAAATGCTTAGAAGTGTTACATCGTCAAATGATTTATCTAACATATTCTGATAAGCGTTAATTATTGGGTTTTTTTTCTGTGGTATTGTTATATAGATGTATTAAAAACGAGGCTGATTCTGTTTATGACGTCACAAAAAGGGGACGTGACCAGTCATACATTCTCTGGTTTGTGGCCAGATAGGTCTAAGCGGCCCATCAAAAGTGGCTTTCATTACCAAACTGAACATATTTGAGTAGCGACCTTTGACACACTATACAATATTGTAATCAGACTTTCATATATTCCAAAAAAAATAGTTAATTTTGTTTGTGGTAATGTGAACTTTAAGAACTTCGGAATGTCGAACCTTCTTACTTCAGGTTATGCAGCCGGGTCTTCGTGGACCGAGCAAGGCGGATCTGCCCAGCTTATATGTCTGCCAGAAGATCCAATCTACCACAGATCAACATCCGGGTTTCAGGGATACAGTTACATTTACGCTACAGAGTACGAAAGCGAACAAGCGCAGCCGGCTGTTCGAAGTCTGAATGACCACGATATGCCATGCGCGGTTTGTATGAAGCAAGCGCACAAGACGACCCTGATGGTTCCGGCTCGTAACCAATGCTATGATGGTTGGACCCTCCAATATAACGGGTATCTTTGGGGCGGTCCCACCAACCGTGATAATAGAAAGTACGCCCCCAAGGATTACATCTGTGTCGATGTTGAGCCTCAGTCAGCCGGGGGCCGCCACAGAGGCGGGTTGCAAAAAGTGTCCATGTATGTTGTTGAGGCCCACTGCGGGAGTGGCCAAGGACCGCTGCCCTGTCCCCCGTATGTTAATGGCTGGGAGCTGACCTGCGCCGTCTGCACCCGTTAAATGAATCATGACGTTGTCAACTTTGCAATTTTTTGTCTACGATAATCCGCAAGGTTTCAAGTTTTTGTACCCTTTGAATGCTTAATGATTTACATCAGAACTCTTACCTGTTAACAGGGCAATGAAGCCTATGAAATATTTTCCCTTTTGATCGTGAAAATTTACAAAAACTGTTTTTGACGAAAGAAAATGATGACATTTTCGTATAAATTTATCAGGATTGATGGTACTAACAAAAACATGAGACATTGCTATGAAATGAATCATGATGTGCTCGGGTGAATAAATGAATTTAGAAAAGATCATCTTATGTTTTTCGTTACATCAACTTCAACCTACTTTAAGGAAAACATTCGTCGTCAGAATTGAGCTCATAAGTTAAACTTTGACCGCTTCCTCTTGATGCTAACCAAAAATATGTTTAAGAACCTCTGACCTCGGTGTAAATATCATGTTATGGTGAACGCTTGAATGCGACTCATATGATCAGTAGTGAACCAAATGTGATGATTTTTTAAAAAAGGAAATAAATATCAATCTCCCATCGAATTCTGAAAGATGATACTAATATTACTAGAGGAACATGTCTTACAGGGATTTAAATCTTTCACAGTTAAACAAACTTTAGTTAAGTGGCTGTTTTTCGACGTGAAAAGTGAGGTACCTTCTGCAAATTGGCCGAAGCATTTAACGAACTGTTTTCAGTGACGTCATCATTATGTGTGTAGAATTACACATAGTCTCAGTTACAGCAATTGCGTCCGATGGGTATCAACTTGGGCGCAACGAGTACGTGATTCGGAGAAAAAGAAAATCTAGTCGTTCGCGACAAAGACGGCTTTCAAGGGTATTTTAGTAAACGCAATTATGAGATGGCAACACTTGATTCCCTTTCATGTCGACGTGACGGAGCTGCCCGTTTAGGTCATTTTGGTAAATTGTCTCTATTTAATGATTTTTCGTCCGATTTCTGGAGATTGAATATACACTGAATTCATTAAAGTAATTTTAGAAATATTGAACATCATTACATTTTGAATTTGGATCTTTAAACAAGGCAATATTTATTGATAGCATAAACAACGAAAGACTCTCGTTGAAAAACCCTTGCACCATGAACTTTGATAACAAACCGTATGGATTGTCAGTCTATTATCTGTTATACCCAGGCCTTTAAGCCAAAAATTATTAAGGAACCGTCATGAGTCCAGTAAGTGTTGGAAGGTCTAGATACCTCAGCTTTATCTTCAGGGATCCTCTTTAACAAAAATTCTAGGAATCAAATTACTCACAGACTTTTATTTTGAGGGACTATATGTAAGTCTGCTCTGTCTGAAGATTGTCGTTCTCCTCCTACTTGTCCCTTTGGGCCATTGGGCAAATTCTGACAATACAACAACTGTTATCTAGCAATGCCTCTTGCGAAAATCTTATAGGAGGCTGACCGAGACGCATAGGGCTGCGTTCGTTTTGACTCACTCGAGTGTAATCTCGCGCATGCTCGGATGGCACTAAGAGCGAACGACTTGTATGCTCTACTGAGTGTCGCACTTGGTTTCCTGGCTGTAAACAATATGGCCGAAAAATTTTTCACAAAGATTTTATTATTAAAGATGCTGTATCATACTTGCAAGCGGTTCAAGATGAAACTTAGCTATTGAGAAATGGATTACATCACTTTGTAGAAAAATCTTTCGTCGAAATTTTGATATCATATTTAGATTGTTTAATCAACAATAATATACTTATTTCGACGCGCAAAGCACAGTACCCTCGTAGAAAGGGCATGCCTTTTTACGAACCCGCTTTCGGTGACGTAATCATTATGTTTGTAGGATTTACACAGTGTCTCAACTACCGTAATTGCGTTCGATGGGTATCAACTTTGACAGCAACGAATACCTAATTCGGAGAAAAAGAATATAAAATCTAGTTGAGCGCGACAAAGACGGTTTTCAAGCGTACATTTAGAAACCGGAAGTTGTGAAATGGCCACACTTGATTCGCCCTTATGTCGACTGCCGTTTGGGTATTTTTTGGTAAATTATCTCTTATTTTATGAATTTTGGTCCGATTTTCTCAAGGTTGGTCGCTAAATTTTTCTAAAAATACAACGTATACATTAAAAATACTTTAAAAAATATTGCAAGTATGATATAGCATCTTTAAATTTTAACAACACATGGTCTCCAAAATCAGAGATATGTTATAGTTTTCCTTTAACCAAATCTAAACCTCACATTGGCATATTGCTAATGTGTTAAAACAGACTTATATTTAAGTAAGTATGCCTGTGGTATGTTATAAACACTGTGTCAATTGACGTACTTCCGTTACTCTCACGACCTCCCTCCCCGATTTAGCAGGAGGGACATTGAGTGACTCTAGAGTGCACACGAGAGTGACACTATGGTCGTTCGATTAGGAATTTCATCGCTCGGACGACACACTCTGTGCAAAACGAACGCAGCCTAGAAGAAACGTACGGTGGGAAATATGATCTAATCGTACTCTCATTGGCTGATTTGAATCACACTGAGAGCAGGCAGAACGAGGCCCGGGAACCAGTTTGCTGCTATCACTGAAAGGGCATTATTTGATTGGCTTGCTATATATAGCGATACGAGATATTTTGCTGGATGGATATCAGGACAACAGGATGCAAAATACATTTGTCATTCGTTTCACATTACATTTTCTAACACAGGCTACTCAAGTTAAGTCATCCGTTTTTCTCTTTCTATTTGGGGTTATTCCCAAGCTAGAAATACAGAATCATGATTGGTTGAAAACAAAGTCAGTGGCGCAACCACAGGCGTTGTTTAAAGGGACAGTTCTATCGAGTTATTTTTTGTGGAAACCAAATTCATGAGGATGCAGTTATTCTATACTGTGTCTAATTGTTTAATCTAGAACAACTCAAATGGTACCGTCACTAACATAAATTGAACTATGTGTGAAATAAGTATAAATAGGGAAGAACTTTTAATTTTGTTTCCACAAACAAGAACTGATAGGACTCTCCCTTTAAAATTCAACACAAGATATGTTTCCGTACCCGTCGAGAAGACTAGAATCTTCACTTGTGTGGGGCGCACATTCTTCATGCACAACATGAGACAGTCACGGAATTAAATGAAAATTTGAAATGTTTTAACTAGGAACAGTATCCGTGTTGCAATATTACCGCTAGAGCTTCCAATAAAAAATATGATATATAGTTAACCCCCTTGGTGCCAACCTGAACGATAATGTACATAAATAGCACCCAGATGCCGAGTGTAGATAAAAGATAAGAGGTGTGTAGGGAGGATATGAGTTGTACGTATAGAGTTACCTATTGAAGTGAAACAATACAATTTTATTTAACAAAATATTGTATCAAGACAGTTTCCCTTACTAAACATCGTTATTTCCAGTCATCTAAAGAATCAAACGTGTTGATGCTAGTTCAACTGCTGGTCACTGTTATAATCGCTAACTACCGTAGAGGCGAAGGGGGGAAGGCGCCCTAACTTGGAGGTTGGGGTTAATCAGACAATTCTGGGTCTGGGTAATGGGTAATGTTCCGATGGATTACCATGGGTATTGTCTCAACTACAGTACAATTTGAAAGTGATGTCCGCTCCATATCCAAATGTGTCCCCTCCATATCCAAAAATGTCCTCTCCCTTATCCGACCTCCTGGGTCCGCTCCGCCGATTATTCGGCGAGTCCACTCCGCTGCCATGTTGATTTGTTATTTTGTCAATAACTTCGTAGTTTCTGAACCAAATCAGTTCAAGTTGCACAGAAATCTTTATTATAACCACACACTGATATGCGCTACAATATGTATGAGATTCAAGGTCGTTAAGGGCATGAAAAAAGGCATTTAAAAGTCTCCTCTCCGCTTCGAAAATTAAAGTGAGATAAACATCAACTTGACATCTAAAATACGCAAATTTCTTGCAGTTTGTGAACCAAAACTCGTAAGGAATGTATTCAAAATTCTATTCCTGATTACCACAGTTAAAGGTGACCATCTAAACCTCGTCGATTAGGAGAAATTAGCACTGAAAGCAGACACCTACCTCTGTTGACCTGTCACGTCCACCATTTTGAAAAGTCCCCTCCTTACCGGGTACACGACAGTGTTATGGGAGTTATTATTTTTCAGAGCCTGAATATTTAAGTCTTTTTTTGGTCTGTAAGATCCTGTCAGATTTGCAAACTTGCTACTTTTAAGTCTAGACTGAACTTTTATTTTTTTATTTTTTATTACAGAGCTCCCTGTTACTCTGAAAAAAAAAGAACTTTTATCTGTTTAACTGAAAAAAACTATATGTAAAGATTGAATATCCACACACATTAATTATGGTTAAATTCACATTACTTTGTCATAGAAGCAAGGCGTGTCATACTCGCAACGCCGCACGTTTTTATGAAGTCGTCAGATATAAATTAACAAAAATATAACCCCCTGAAGACGCTTCAACCTGGCTGTGTTATAAACATGTACTGATAACGTTTTAAGTGTGAACTGAAATGTTCCCTTAAATCTCGTTCGACAAAACACACACCCAAATAATAGTCGACAAAGATACGAATATAGCCTACTGTTCTTTTTATTTAGATGGAATTAAATTTGTGGAAAAAATATATATGAAAATATCTTTATGAGGGTACGTCGATTAACTATTTTCTATTCATTACGAATGGAAGATGACGTCACTTCATTGTTAAAGACAGAGAGATAAAAGAGAGATAAATAGTTTATTTTTGTGTCACGCATAAAACTCATCGATTTGTACAAATAAATGACATAGCTTAAGAGTAAATTGCCCAGCCAAAACTGGCTAATGAGACACACATATTACACATATAAGAGTCGTGGTTTAAATTGATATATATATATATATATATATATATATCAGAAATATAAATATCGGATGGTTCAGACTGGATCAATCTTCTTTAATACGATGAATTCATTTCGACCATTATGTGGGTCTTGTCAAGTATGATTACAAATGGAAGGTAACATATATTTATACAGGAACAAAACAATAAGTCATATAATCCACACATAGTTGTGTGCTCAGATTGACAGTTAAGAAATCAGTCATGTGTTGTCAATCACGTAATGATTGCCTCAAGCTCTAATTACCGGGTGCAAATTGAATACAGTAATGTCAGCAATGACGAATCCGTGTTGTCTTATCAATCACTTGATGGTCAGAGAGGTGTAATCAAACAAGCATGTACTCTTGGGGAAAAAGACTTAACATATTTTTCAGTAAGAGGTGCGAGTTTAAATGTTTGATATGTGCGTAACTTGTTGCCGTTAGGATTGCCGTTATCGTTCCATAAACACTGAAACCACTTTGTGTTATCATACTTTAACAACATATCTTTATCAACGGCAAACTAAGATGGCTGTCAGTGATATCAATATTAGCATGTACAAAAAGAGCTTTTACACGTTTAAACCAAGAATTGGGGATTGTGACAGACCAATTAAAAATTGACTGTAACATATTTCGATTTGAGGGAGGGCTTTTAGCCTAAACCAAAAACGTGCAATTACAGCTGCACCCCGATATAATGGAGTTGTTTTTATTATTATTCGCAGATGATATTATCCTGTTTTCGTCAACTGTACTGGGTCTATAGAGACAAGTATATGAATAAGAAAAAATACTCTGATTCATGGAAACTTGCAGTGAATAGATCTAAATCAGAAGTCATGGTATTCAAAAATTCAGAAATAATCCCAAATTAGAACATGGCACTTTAAAGGGCAGCATCTTGAGACGATTCATTTTATAAATATTTTTGTGTATTTTACAGCAAAAAACCTTCCTGTGACAAACATTTTAACCAGGCTGCAGCCTAGACAAAAATGGTATTTATCGGAAACTGTAAACAAACACATATCTTTGGCGGTCTCTATTCCCAAACATTCTTCAAAATTGTCGATGTTAAAATCAAACCAGTATTATTGTATGGGTCAGAAGTATGGGGTTTGCAAAATAAGGACGTTATTGAAAAAAATCACCTGTTTGCATGCAAGAAATTTTTAGGAGTGAAATTAAATACACCTAGTGTTATGGTTTATGGTGAATTGGGGAGGTTTCCGCTACATATTTACTCGTCTGTAAATGCTGTTAAGTATTGATATTGATATTAAATTTTATCTGTCTTCTGATAGAATAGCGAGAATATGTTATAACATGATGTTTCTGTATGATAAGAATGAACAAAGAAATTGGCCATCTAACGTTAAGAGTTTTCTGTTTTCTATTGGCTTTGGAAAAATTTGGATTGAACAATATGTAGAATCTGAATCATTATTCATTAAGTCACTTACTGTTAGACTTAAATACGTATTTATGGCTAAATGTTAGTATTTCCCGAGCGAGAGCGATACTGATACTTTTACATATATATCCAAATTATCAATGTAAATGTACTATAGGCCTTGGGCTTTTTCAGTGTGAAAATAAAAATTGATTGTAACAGCAAAACCAGCGACGTCGCAATCAGTGAATTGTTGTAACGTCAAAATCACTGTAATGTAAACCTCTCAAAGAATAAACTTGAAACATGCAGGAGGAAATCATCGCTGTTATTCTTTTAACACTCATTTTGAATATATAATATATTACATACATGTAACTAGTATCCATGTGAAGTGGACGTGTGAATTAGTCTTTCGAGAACATAAATGTTTGTAGATTTCTATTGAAAACAAATATGTATCTCATATTTGCCATTTTAAAGGGGCAGTAGCACTTTTTTGACAACTATGTATTTCCAACTTTTCACTCTTAATTGTACGTTAATGCTAAATGTATTACTTTGATAGTGTCAAAAATCTCATTACACAAACCAATCATCTTTATTGTCAAAGGACAAATTATAAAGATTACCATAAAATCCATCGTCAGCCATTTTTGTGTGAACACCTTTAATTCATTTTATGTAAGTAAAGGAATCGCATGGCTTAGCTTTACATTATATATTTGATATTTTACTGCTTCATTTAGATTAAATACATTGCCTTTAGATTGGAGCCATTTATTTTCATTGTCCTGACATCACCTTTTATGCCCCCTAAAAACTTGCTACTGCCCCTTTAAGATGAATGTGTGATATTTATATTTGAAATTACAAATGTGATTGAAATCACAGAATGGCTTTAAACCACACCAAGTAATTGTCCCCAAGAAAGATTGGCTTTAACTATTTTATCCTTCTGTCAATGCTAGAAATAGAATTTTAGTTCATCTAACATCTGTGCAATGTAAATACTTTAATGATAAAATAATTTTTGACACTCATATTAAGTGTAAATCAGTTACAACTTAATATTATTCAACCTTTTATATAACTAGTATCTGTGTGAATTAAACATGTTAATGTGCCTTTCTGGAACATAAATCACTGTTTTTAGATTTTCATTGAAAACAAGTATATATCGTTTATTTGCCATTTTGAGATGAATGTGTGACATCTTTTTCAATTAATATAATTGATAATGCTATTTGCCAAAAACATATGTGATGAAAATCACGGAACAGCTCTTTAAATCTCACCAAGTAACTTGTCTCAATTAAGTTTGGCTTTAACTATTTTATGCTTCTTTCAATGCTAGAAATAGAATTTTAGTTCATCTAACATCTGTGCAACGTAAATACTTTAATGACAAAACTTATCATTAAGATTAATTCTACACGTATACATTCATGAGAGTGATATTGGTATATATTCCACCAGAAAACTGTACAAGTGTTTTTGAAACTTTCAATTAGACCGAAAAAATGGTGACAAGCTAGAGGCAATATTACATACACATGTCCTGAATGTGTAATCAAACACTCTTGGTTATCTATATTTGGATGTTTTCCAAGTAATGCAGCCATGGAGTGGGGATGATAATTCTTGGCACTTTTCCATTAAAGATATCAGTAGGAAAACGTTTAGAGGAAAGAGAAAGACTAAGCGAAATATAAGTAACGAAAAATCTCAAATACTCTCTCAATATGGATGTGTCTTTTAAGCCTTTAATTAGACTGATAAAACGCTGACAAGCTTGAGACAATTACATGCACATGTTCTGAGTGTGTAATCTAACACTCTTAGTTATCTCGAACTTGGACGTAAGCCAAGTTATGAAGACATGAAGCCTAAGAAGGGGGTGTTATTTCTTTGCTGTTTTCTAGGGGAGATAGTGACAGGAGACGTAACCAAGAGAGAGAGTAAGCCACATATAAGTTACAAACAACCTCAAATACTGGCGGATGTGCGTTTACTCTCTCTATCTGGATGTGTTTGTTTCTGATAATTCCTTGCAGAACTGATGTTTGCGATGATGTGAAAATGGTTATATTGCTTGGCTATTAAAGGCTATCTAACCGAAATAGTGAAAGACTAAATGTTTAAAGCAACTTTCATCATGAGCGGACGTGTGTTTATTCTCTCCATATGGATGTGTTTGTTTCTGATGATTCCTGGAAGATGTGAAGAAAGTCTTCAACTTTTTCGTGACAGATTGCAATTTTTGGAAACAAATTATGACGACCTGAAATCTGATGTTGCTTCTAATGAGCAGAGGTTGAGGAGAAGAATATACAATGCCAAGATTTCTGTCCGGGACGAACTTAAGAATACCATGAAGAAACAAATTAAGGATACTGTGTTGGATATTTTGAGAAGTGATTCTGTTGCAGATATGATTACATCCAGGGTAATTTCTGAGACAAGACATATGAAACGTGTAAACCAGCAGATGAGGAGAGAGCTGCATCAGTTAAGAAGTTTTCTCGTACATGTTCAGAGCAACAATATGTTGTACAAGGAATGGTTTGAGGAAAGTGAGATTAAAAACAATGAGATTTGTTCTAAATGTCTGGAATCGAATACATTGGCTTCGAAATTTGCTGAAATACACGACAACATTACCAAACTGGATGAAAAGATAATTAATCTAGACAACTTACAACATCAACATAAAGAGGACTCTTTTAAGCGATCAAGTGGAGCATTTGTCTTCCATGGACCTGTAGCAGCATCATCGTCAGTTGTTTCAACCTCACCTTCTACAATCTCGTTGTCTTCTACAAACTCTACTTCCACCTCAACGAAACACAAATATATAGGTGACACTCTGAAAACATCAAGTGAACAGGAACCTTTAACAGCACCAAAGTCTCTTGTGACACCCTCGCCTTCTTCCTTGACATATACTTCAACAACTTCAGCAACATCAACAACACCAACAGCTTCACTAACAACAAGGAAAACATCAACTTCCACAACTGCTGCCTCATCGGCTCCATCAACTCCTCAAGGAGAAAGAAACAGGATTCTTGTTTTTCAATATGATTCAAGTGCTGTAATTAAGGTTAAACAAATTGATATTAAGAGCCAAGCTGTTACCATCTTCCCTAATCTCAAACTAAAAGAGGTTTTTGATGCTGTTTATGTTTCAAAACTGAACTCTTTATTGATTGCTCAATTTGTGCCCAAACGGATTCTCTCATATAACATGGAGAGTTCTTCTACAGATACTCTTAGAGATAATTTAGTGGTTAGAAGCATTGCAGTTGATGAGGGAAGAGATTTCGTGTTCCTTGCAAGAGATCAGCCAGCCAGAAGTATCTGTCGCATGGATCTTTTAGGTGAACATTTGACAGTCTTGTTTTATACTTCACGTGTCCCTTATGTTGTTGTAGTGAATCCACAGACAAGGCACATTTATGTGAGTACGAGGGGTAGATTGTTTTCAATGACGTATAATGCTGACAATGTTCAGACTTTGGCTACAGGGTCCGTATTCACCTTTATCAATGCAGCAACTCTAGACGTTTCCAAAGGATATCTTTACTATAGCAGATATAAATACCTCTATAGGTATTCCATTTCAGAGAATTCAACAATTAGAATAGCTCGCTTCGAATTCCATCCTTTCCAGTTGGAATACTTCAGTGACACTATTTACGGCAGTTGGTCAAGAAATGGTCCTGTCCAGGCATTCGATTTGAAAACAAATATGTTACACAAGCTTACTGTCAGGTCGAGTTTTGATACTGCAATAATATGCTTAGTTCCTTAAGGAGTGACTTTCCTTATTAGCTTGTCTTATCCCATATATGTTAGACACTTAGATATAATGTATATAGAACTATATTCAAAATTATGACCTTTCTTTCATATGGTCTGTTTTTGAAATGGCCGTGGGTTAACTATTTATCATGACAACAACTTCAATAGTTTCAACATTAGCTTCAAGATTTGATGTAGACTTCTGAAAATGAAATGGATATGTTAATAAAGTTAGTCAACATATCAGACTTTTGAGTGTCATTGACTCATTCAAAGGTAATCAGAACTAAACGGAAAGGAGAAAGAAATTACACCCTTCAGAATCATTTATAAGATTTTTAATTATAACTATTTAGTTTTTGATGTCGAATTTTTGAACTGAAAAGAAAAGAGTTATACACGTATGATTGTTTAAAGAATATTTTAAGTTTTTTGTATTTAAAAAAGTTAATTAAATATTTTCAATTGTCAAAGATTTATTCTGATGTGACGCAAACGTTCATCAACAAAGAAGACATATTCTTTGTGAAAATTAATTGGCTTGGCTTAGTTTTAACATATTGACAACATATTAAACATTTAATGGGTAATCTTAGTGAATATTCTATTTCTTATCCCTGCGTACATTAAGCAAATATATTTTAACAACACTTTAACAAGACACTAATATTATTATTCAAACTACTACCTATTGGTGGCGTTCACAAATGCCTACAAGGAAGAATGCCTTCAGTCAAAACATCTTCATGCACCAGTGGCTTGAAGACAACCTTCACCCTATTAGCAAAGTAGAATGTTCCACCTATGCATGCAATGAAAACAAAACACAGTGTTGTTAGCATAATCAATTTTTAATGTGACATAATAAAACTGTCTGTACATGTTTTAAAAAACAAAATTTAAACAGGATTTATCACAACATTTCTATGATTTTTGTAGTTATTTAGTGTTTCTAATATTAAATAATATTTCCCCAGTGAAATTTATTGTTTTTTAATTTATAATTTTTTCTATTCCGTTCCATCCATTTCTTCCTTGTAAGTAAATCATTTACTGGCAGAAGTCTATGATTTACACTGTACTTGAACCATGCCTGTTTAACACTATAATATGACTTCAATATTCATTTAAATTTTTGTTGAAGTTTCCTCGTCAACGTTTTCATCTAGTTCATTTGATTTTTGTCTTTTAAAGCTTTTTGTTTTTTTCAATATGAGAATGTTAATATATCCCTCCATCCTTTGAGTTTCAATTTTCTTTTCAATATGAACTTTCGTCTTTAATGTGAAATTGTCCATATTTCAGAAATTGCAATAATATTTTAGCAGATAATTTATGTTTGTTATCCCTCGAGGAGTAATGTTAATGCTGAACTATTTTCGGTACCTGCTTGTAGGACCCAGCCTTACACAGTATAGACCGTGACCATTTTATCCGCAAAGAAAGCTATTTTCATATTAATCAAATCACGTCAAAAATTACAAACATGCTAATAGAAACTCACGAGGAAGAATGTAGAGCGTCGCTGGAAACCAAAATAAACTATCTGTCTGTCTCTTACTTTCTTAATCTATCTGTTCGTGAATTCTCTACAGTAGTCATAATTACAAACTAATTGGAACAGTACACTTGTGTGCAGGTACGCGTGTCACTGTCATAACATTCAGTGTAGGCATTATTCCCTGTAGGCGTTTTTCCTTGTAGGCATTATCAACCCTAACCCTTATGTTATGGTTAACATGACATAAATCAGATGTCTCGTAGATATTTAGTAGATTTAAACAAATTGTGGTGTGAACTTTCTTATGCTTGGCGGTTACATTGTCTGATATTTACTACCCACATATATTTACTACTCATCTCCTTGTCATATCCAGCTGCTTCAGTCATTCACTTCGTGGATGGATAGCGCGGTGGCTTCAGATCAAGAGGTCTGTGGTTCGAACCCAACGAGGAGCTCAGGAACTTTGTCTGCAGTAGAAAACTATTCAACACACACTATGGTTTGGCTGCCATGATATACTGAATTAAAGTGCAGTACCTATCATGGTTATAACCATATATTACACACCGAGGAAAACATAGTTAAATTATTGTTTTTATCATTATTTAAACTCAGTAATGTCAACAATTAAAGGAATAAATATAGGAATTTATCACATTTTGCCCAATACATATGCATGAGTAAACCTCAAGAGCATAGCTGGCAGGGAGAACGAAATTTCCGTGTACAATACTTTGCACAAGATTCACGAGCTTCACTGTTATCGTAAAGATCGAATTGTCCAATCAGCAAGCAATGTCGCTGTGACGTATGCATGTGCGTGTTAAAGCACATGCTCTTATCATTTGACTTAACAAAGCAAAGAGACAACCAGGATGGTCTCAAGATGGCCAACACGTGCTTGTCGGAATACTCTTACAGCGAAGAAAACTCAGTGGATAATATGTATCCAGATTCCAGGGCCATCTTTCACAAAGCCCTAAGGTGATTGTAAGTCCATAAGGTAACCTTATTGCTATGTTAAAGTATGCGAGTAAGGTTAACCTTAGTTAAGGTTGCTTTGTACAAGGGAGCCCAGCTCAATAAAACGTAACAGTAACTACAGACGTCTGTGAAATGACGAAACAATTTTCGGATATTTGCTGTTGGAGGGCAAGTGCGTGAACAGTGAAATGTGCCAGACTATCCATAATCAACGCATATTTTATTACTTACGGGATTATATTGCCATGCAGTTCAATACACGTGGAATGTAAAAAGTATCAGCGACAAATTACTGTCAGAGTTTTCAACTATTTTTTGTAAGCAAATATGGTAAAATAGAATTGTAATTTTCATTCTTTAATTTTCCTGTATTTTATATTTATATTTTTATTTTTAAATTTATATTATTTATGAAACATCAACATTATATCATAGGATTTTTGTTTAATTTAGAAACACATATATTTTCTTTGATTTTTTAACATTAGTTTGATATTCATTTTATATTTTGTTTTTTTCCTAAACAACTAAAAAGATTGGCCATATGAGCAAGCCCGACTGAGATTAGATGTTATGTTTGATGTTATATTTGTCTTTCAAACCAATTAATTTATATATTTCTTTCATAGATTTATTGTTTCAGATAGTAAATGAGTTAAATTGTCTAGACTCTCAGTTTTCAGAAACTCGTATTTGGTAATCATGTCAGTTTTTGGCTAAGAACTTTGAAAATCTAGGTCCGTGACATATACAACATATCTTGTTCTCCTTTGCGTACTGAGCCTAGGTTTTTGTTTTTTGTAAAGTTTTCATAAGGGTTCCTGTAAGGGCATATGATGTGAGTGTCCATGTCATAAACAAATTACAAAAAGTGTGTCTAATTTCTGGATTTTCGGAGCGTAATAGACGACATAGATATGAAAGAAAAATGTTCTGTTTCTTTGGAAGAGATTATTTTAAGGAATGAATATATCCCAATATCCTTCTGAGAATATGTCAATTAACTGTACTTTATACATTTATAATGGAAAAAACGTAACGTCATTGTTAATGACATGTTATATCCTGATATATATCTTTTTCTCCGGGTGTTTAATTGAGAAAATAAACCTGATAAGATTAAATTTTAAAGTAAAGAATGCCTGCTTTAGTGAATGTGGCCATCTTGGTTAATATCCGGAAAATTATCATTATGAAATTTACGTTACCATTACATTATAGATAATGTGCAGTGTGTTTAATACTATACAAGAACCCTGTTGTTAAATAAACCAATGTACTTAAACCTTTAAATCATTGGATTAAGAAACGTCAAATTAAATGCAATCTAACCGCTTTATTTTGCATTTGAGTTTACCATAAAAGGGCCACTCCGTGAGGTGTCAGGTTTCACACAGTCTCATCTGATCAAGAAGTATCGACTGTTGAAGGAAAGTATCATTTCAAAGCTAATCAACGTTGTAAACTGACAACAGGAGGGTTTGGAGTCAAGATAATGATGAAACCCGGATAACGACTCGCATCAATCAGTCAACGAGTTATCAGTTAAATGAGTCAATCAGTTACGAGTTGACACTGTTACACAGATTATATAATTAGTATCCATGTTAATTGGACGTGTGAATTTGCCCTTCACAAACATAAATCACTGTTTTCCACTGATTTTCATTGGAAACAAGTTTCTATCCTATATCTACCATTTTGAGATGAATGTGTGATATTTATATATGGAATAATGCCATTTACGTTCAAAACGAAACAAAAACAAATGTGATGAAAATTTTCTCTTTAAATTACACCAGGTAACTATTCTCAAGACAGTTTGACTTTAACTTTTTTATTTGTCAATGCTAGAAATAGAATTTTAGTTCATCTAACATCTGTGTAATGTAAATACTGCCTTTAATGATAAAACATATCATGCAGATAAATTCCATACGTATACATTCATGAGAGTGACATTGGTATAAGTATGTTCCCGAGAAATCTGTACAAGTGTTTTTGAAACTTCACATTAGACTGATAAAATGGTGACAAGCTTGAGGCAATATTACATACACATGTCCTAAATGTGTAATCAAACACTCTTGGTTATCTCTACTTGGATGTTTTCCAAGTAATGCAGCCATGGAGTGGGGGTGAGAGTTCTTAGCAATTTTCCATTAAAGATATCAGTCAGAAAACGTTAAAGAGACACAGAGTATGTTGATAGGATCACATATGTCAAATTTTGAAATCGATGTTATAACATTGGGAACCAATAACTGTTATTGCAAAAGGTCAATCAGTCCACTAGTGCAAAAATAGGGCAATTCAAACTCGGGATTTTAAACGCAAACCGGACAATGTGGCTCTAGCGGCGTGTGCAAATTTGTCAAACGTAATTTTGAAACCTTGTCATAAGCTAACAGGAAGATTTTTTATATGGCGAGCAGTGAAATACTGGGATTTATCAGTGAAATAAACTGTCTATCAAGCTACAGTGAAAATAACTTATATTTTCACTGCGAACGGTGACTGATATAATTTGATGTCATAAAACAATGGTCTCACGCGGGGAATTGGCTTATGACGTCACAGTGTTACTGTGGTGACGAGCTGTTCCTAGCCGCCGCTCGGCGTGAAAATTACCCTTTTCGGACGTAATTACAATGGTAAAATCATATAATAAATAGAATATCCGTCAATTCTTGACAAATACCATGTTTATCTCATCTCATGAGGTAGAAAAGTTATATGTTTTCACTCGTGGCTGCGCCACTCGTGAAAATATAACCTTGAGATAAACATGGTATTAGTCAAGAAAAGACAGATATCCTCTATATATTCGATTCGATAGTGTTTATTAGGTATTGTAATTAATAGGTAGATATATTGAATGCATAATTTCGAATATTTTCAAACGTATTTGAGATGTTTTTTTAATTTTTTTTTTATAAAATCAAGCATAATAGAGATGTTATGCATTAATGGATATATTTGCAAGTCCAGTGATGAGATATGAACTTCAATCAGCATTTTATACATTTTATAGCTTATCAAAACCAAATAAGATTTTAAGAAAGATACTCTGTGTCACTTTAACAAGAAAGAGAAAGACTAATATAAGCCACATATAAGTTACGAACAATCTCATACATAATATGTATACGGACACATATTCGTTTAGTCCCTCAATATGGATGTGTCTTTAAAACCTTTAATTAGACTGATAAATTGCTGACAAGCTTGAGACAATATCACATGCACATGTTCTGAATGTGTAATCAAACACTCTTAGTAATCTCGAACTTGGACGTAAGCCAAGTTGTGTAGACATGTAGCCAGAGAAGGGGATGTTATTTCTTTGCTGTTTTCTAGACTGTAGACGTAACCAAGAGAGAGAGTAAGCCACATATAAGTTACGAACAACCTCAAATACGGACGGATGTGCGTTTACTCTCTCTATCTGGATGTGTATGTTTCTGATAATTCCTTGTAGAACTGATGTTTGTGAAGATGTGAAAATGGTTATATTGCTTGGCCATTGAAGAACATCTAACCGAAATTGTGAAAAACTAAATGTTTCAAGCAACTTTCATCATGAGCGGACGTGTGTTTATTCTCTCCATATGGATGTGTTTGTTTCTGATGATTCCTGGAAGATGTGAAGAAAGTCTTCAACTTTTTCGTGACAGATTGGAAATTTTGGAAGACAATTATGATGATCTGAAATCTGATATTGTTTCTTATGAGGAGAGGATGAAAAGAAGAATATACAGGGCCAAGACTTCTGTCCGGAATGAAATAAAGAATACCATGAAGAAACAAATTAAGGATACTGTGTTGGATATTTTGAGAAGTGATTCTGTTGCAGATATGATTACATCCAGGGTAATTTCTGAGACGAGACATATGAAACGTGTAAACCAGCAGATGAGGAGAGAGCTGCATCAGTTAAGAAGTTTTCTCGTACATGTTCAGAGCAACAATATGATGTACAAGAAACCGTTTGAGGAAAGTGAGATTGAAAACAATGAGATTTGTTCTAAATGTCTGGAATCGAATACCTTGACATCAAAATTTGCTGAAATACACGACAACATTTCCAAACTGGATGAAAAGGTAATTAATCTAGACAACATACAACATCAACATAAAGAGGACTCTTTTAAAAGATCAAGTGAAGCATTTGTATTCCATGGACTTGTAACAGCATCATCGTCAGATGTTTCAACCTCACCTTCTACAACAACTTCGTCGTCTACTACAAACTCTACTTCAACCTCAACGAAACACAAATATATAGGAGAATCACTGAAAACATCAAGTGAACAGGAACCTTTAACAGCACCAAAGTCTGTTGTGACAGTCACACCCTGGCCTTCTTCCTTGACATATACTTCAAAAACTTCAGCAACATCAACAACATCAACAACAACATTAACACTATCAACAACAAGGAAAACTTCAACCTCCACAACTGCTGCTTCAACCACTCCACCAATCCCTCAAGGAGAAAGAAACAGGATTCTTGTTTTTCGATTTAACGGAGGAAAAGCAATTAAGGTTAGACAAATAGATATTAAGAGCCAAGCTGTGACCATGGTCTCTAATCTCAAACTGAAAAAGGTTTGGGATGCTGTATATGTATCAAAACTAAATTCTTTATTGATTGCTCAAATTGAGCCCGAACGGATTCTCTCCTATAACATGTACAATTCTTCAGCAGTAACCCTTAGAAATAATTTAGTGGTTAGAAGCATTTCAGTTGACGAGGGAAGAGATTTTGTGTTCCTTGCAAGTTTTCAGCATCCCGGTAGTATATGTCGCATGGATCTAAAAGGTGAACATTTGACTGTCTTGTTTAATACTACAGCTGTCCCTTATGTTGTTGTAGTGAATCCACAGACAAGGCACATTTATGTGAGTACGGGGGACAGATTGTTTTCAATGACGTATAATGCTGACAATGTTCATACTTTGGCTACAGGGTCCTTCTACTCCTATATCACTGCAGCAACACTAGACGTTTCAAAAGAATATCTTTACTATAGCAGATATACATCTCTCTATAGATATTCCATTTCAGAGAATTCAACAACTAGAATAGCTCGCTTCGAATTCCATCCTTTCCAGTTGGAATACTTCAGTGACACTATTTACGGCAGTTGGTCAAGAAATGGTCCTGTTCAGGCATTCGATTTGAAAACAAATATGTTACACAAGCTTACTGTCAGGTCGAGTTTTTATGCTGCAATAATATGCTTAGTTCCTTAAGGAGTGACTTTCCTTATTAGCTTGTCTTATCCTATATATGTTAGACACTTAGATATGAAATATATATAAATATATTCAAAATTATGACTTTTCTTTCACATGGTCTGTTTTGGAAATATAATGGCCGTGGGTTAACTATTTATCACGACAACACTTTCGAAGGCTCAAGGTTAGGTTCAAGATTGGATGTAGACCTCTGAAAATGAAATGAATAAGTAAATAAAGTTAGTCAACTTATCAGACTTTTGAGTGTCCCCTTAAAAAGTAATCAGAACTAAACGGACAGGAGAAAGAAAGTACACACTTCAAAATCATTTGTAAGATTTTTACTTATAACTATTTTGTTTTTGATGTTGAATTGTCGAACCGAAAAGAAAAGAGTTATATGATTGTTAAAATAATATTTTAAGTTTTTTCTAGTTAAAAAAAAAAAATTAAATATTTTCAATTGTCAAAGATTTATTCTGATGTGAAGCAAACGTTCATCAACAAAGAAGACATATTCTATGTGAAAATCAATTGGCTTGACAACATATTAAACATTGAAGGGGTAATCTTAGTGAATATTCTTTTTCTTATCCCTGCGTACATTAAGCAAAGATATTTTAACAACACATTAACAAGACACTAATATTATTATTCAAACTACTACCTATTGGTGGCGTTCACAAATGCTTACAAGGAAGAATGCCTTCAGTCAAAACATCTTCATGCACCAGTGGCTTGAAGACAACCTTCACCCTATTAGCAAAGTGGAATGTTCCACCTATGCATACAATGAAAACAAAACACAATGTTGTTAGCATAATCAATTTTTAATGTGACATAATAAAACTGTCTGTACATGTTTTTAAAAACAAAATTTAAACAGGATTTATCACAACATTTCTATGATTTTTGTAGTTATTTAGTGTTTCTAATATTAAATAATATTGAACCATGCCTGTTTAACACTATAATATGACTTCAATATTCATTTAAATTTTTGTTGAAGTTTCCTCGTCAACGTTTTCATCTAGTTCATTTGATTTTTGTCTTTTAAAGCTTTTTGTTTTTTTCAATATGAAAATGTTAATATATCCCTCCATCCTTTGAGTTTCAATTTTCTTTTCAATATGAACTTTCGTCTATAATGTGAAATTGTCCATATTTCAGAAATTGCAATAATATTTTAGCAGATAATTTATGTTTGTAATCCCTCGAGGAGTAATGTTAATGCTGAACTATTTTCCGTACCTGCTTGTAGGACCAAGCCTTACACAGTATAGACCTTGACCATTTTATCCGCAAAGAAAGCTATTTTCATATTAATCACATCACGTAAAAAAATACAAACATGCTAATAGAAACTCACGAGGAAGAATGTAGAGCGTCGCTGGAAACCAAAATAAACTATCTGTCTGTCTCTTACTTTCTTAATCTATCTGCTCGTGAATTCTCTACAGTAGTCATAATTACAAACTAATTGGAACAGTACACTTGTGTGCAGGTACGCGTGTCACTGTCATAACATTCAGTGTAGGCATTATTCCCTGTAGGCGTTTTTCCTTGTAGGCATTATCATCCCTAGCCCTTATGTTATGGTTAACATGACATAAATCAGATGTCTCGTAGATATTTAGTAGATTTAAACAAATTGTGGTGTGAACTTTCTTATGCTTGGCGGTTAAATTGTCTGATATTTACTACCCACATATATTTACTACTCATCTCCTTGTCATATCCAGCTGCTTCAGTCATTCACTTCGTGGGTGGATAGCGCGGTGGCTTCAGATCAAGAGGTCTGTGGTTCGAACCCAGCGAGGAGCTCAGGAACTTTGTCTGCAGTATAAAACTATTCAACACACACTAAGGTTTGGGTGCCATGATATACTGAATTAAAGTGCGGTACCTATCATGGTTATAACCATATATTACACACCGAGGAAAACATAGTTAAATTATTGTTTTAATCATTATTTAAACTTAGTTATGTTAACAATTAAAGGATAAATATAGGAAGTTATCACATTTTGCCCAATACATAATGAATGTAAGAGTAAACCTCAAGAGCATAGCGTGGCATGGACAACGAAATTTCTGTGTACAATACTTTGCACAAGATTCACGAGCTTCACTGTTATTGTGAAGATCGAATTGTCCAATCAGCAAGCAATGTCGCTGTGACGTATGCATGTGCGTGTTAAAGCACATGCTCTTATCATTTGACTTAACAAAGCGACGAGACTGCCAGGATGGTCTCAAGATGGCCAACACGTGCTTGTCGGAATACTCTTACAGCGAAGAAAACTCAGTGGATAATATGTATCCAGATTCCAGGGCCATCTTTCACAAAGCCCTAAGGTGATCGCAAGTCCTTAAGGTAACCTTACTGCAATGTTAAAGTATTGGAGTAAGGTTAACCTTAGTTAAGGTTGCTTTGTGAAAGGGAGCCCAGCTCAATAAAACGTAACAGTAACTACAGTCGTCTGTGAAATGATGGAACAATTTTCGGATATTTGCTGTTGGAAGGCAAGTGTGTGAACAGTGAAATGTGCCAGACTATCCATAATCATATCGCATATTTTATTACTTACGGGATTACATTGTCATGCTAGTGTTATAATGCAGTTCAATACACGTGGAATGTAAAAAGTATCAGCGACAAATTACTGTCAGAGTTTTCAACTATTTTTTGTAAGCAAATATGGTATAATAGAATTGTAATTTTCATTCTTTAATTTTCCTGTATTTTATATTTATATTTATATTTTTATCCCACCGGTATGTAACACCGTGGGATATAGTCATCACCCTGTCCGTCTGTACGTCCGTCCGTCCGTCCGTAATCATTTCGTTTCCGGAGCAGAACTCAAAAACCGGTCCACATATCTTTCTGAAACTTTACATGTGTATTGCCCACCTACTGAAGTGGTGCCTTTTGATATTTTCATATTTCTGAAAATTTAATTTTTTATTATTTCAATGGAAACGGCTCTTATATGGACTCGGTTCATGAAAGGTTTCGTTTCCGGAGCAGAACTCAAAAACCGGTCCACATATCTTTCTGAAACTTTACATGTGTATTGCCCACCTACTGAAGTGGTGCCTTTTGATATTTTCACATTTCTGAAAATTTTATTTTTTTATTATTTCCATGGAAACGGCTCTTATTTGGACTCTGTACATGAAAGGTTTCGTTTCCGGAGCAGAACTCAAAAACCGGTCCACATATCTTTCTGAAACTTTACATGTGTATTGCCCACCTACTGAAGTGGTGCCTTTTGATATTTTGATATTTCTGAAAATTTTATTTTTTATTATTTCCATGGAAACGGCTCTTATTTGGACTCTGTTCATGAAAGGTTTTGTTTCATATATATAAAACCGGTCCACATATCTTTCTGAAACTTTACATGTGTATTGCCCACCTACTGAAGTGGTGCCTTTTGATATTTTCACATTTCTGAAAATTTTATTTTTTATTATTTCCATGGAAATGGCTCTTATTTGGACTCTGTTCATGAAAGGTTTCGTTTCATATATACCGGGTATTAGCTTATACTATTATGAACCTTGCTTGAAAAATTTACAATTATCTTTCAAAGGTTTACATCTTACGATCATGTGGAACCGGTGGGATATGTCATCTTCTGATGACTCTTGTTAAATTTATATTATTTATGAAGCATCAACATTATATCATAGGATGTTTGCTTAATTTAGAAACACATATATTTTTTTTTATTTTTTAACATTAGTTTGATATTCATTTTATATTTTGTTTTTTCCTAAACAATTAAGAAGATAGGCCATATGGGCAAGCCCGACTGAGATTATAAGTTATGTTAGATGTTACATGTATATTTGTCTTTCAAACCAATTATTTAAATATTTCTTTCATAGTTTTATTGTTTCAGATAGTAAATGAGTTAAATTGTCTAGACTCTCAGTTTTCAAAAACTCGTATTTGGTAATCATGTCAGTTTTTGGTTAAGAACTTTAAAAATCTAGGTCCGTGACATATACAAAATATCTTGTTCTCCTTTGCGTACTGAGCCTAGGTTTTTGTTTTTTGTAACGTTTTCATAGGGGATCCTGTAAGCTGCATGGCACTTTTAAGAACGTTTTTTTAACAGGGGATATTATGTGAGTGTCCATGTCATAAACAAATTACAAAAAGTGTGTCTAATTTCTGGATTTTCGGAGCGTAATAGTCGACATAGATATGAAACAAAATTGTTCTGTTTCTTTGGAAGAAATCATTTTAAGGAATGAATATATCCCAAAATCCTTCTGAGAATATGTCAATTAACTGTACTTTATACATTTATAATGGAAAAAACGTAACTTCATTGTAAATGACATGACATTGTTATATCCTGATATATATCTTTTTCTCAGGGTGTTTAATTGAGAACATAAACCTGATAAGATTAAATTTTAAAGTAAAGAATGCCTGCTTTAGTGAATGTGGCCATCTTGGTTAATATCTGAAAAATTATCATTATGAAATTTACGTTACCATTTCATTATAGATACTGTGCAGTGTGTATAATACTATACAAGAACCCCCTGTTGATAAATAAACCAATGTACTTAAAGGGGCAGTAGCACGTTTTTTTATCATTTTATATTATAAATTTTTCACTGATAATTGTAAGTTAATGCTTAGTGTATTATTTTGATAGCGTCAAAAATCTCATTACATAAGCCAATCATCCATAGTCAGAGGACAAAGTATGAAGATTCACATAAAATCCATTGGCGGCCATTTTTGTGTGAACACCTTTAATTCAATTTGTGTAAGAAAAAGGAATCGCATGGGTAAACTTTACGTTTTATATTTGAATGATTACTGCTCCATTTTGTTTAAACTCATTGTCTTTCAATTGGAACCATTAATTTCCATTTTTCTGACATCACCTTATATTCCCTCTAAAAACGTGCTACTGCCCCTTTAAACCTTTAAATCATTGGATTAAGACACGTCAAATTAATTGCCATCTAACCGCTTTATTTTGCATTTGAGTTTACCATAAAAGGGCCACTCCGTGAGGTGTCAGGTTTCACACAGTCTCATCTGATCAAGAAGTATCGACTGTTGAAGGAAAGTATCATTTCAAAGCTAATCAACGTTGTAAACTGACAACAGGAGGGTTTGGAGTCAAGATAATGATGAAACCCGGATAACGACTCGCATCAATCAGTCAACGAGTTATCAGTTAAATCAGTCAATCAATTACGAGTTGACACTGTTACACAGATTATATAATTAGTATCCATGTTAATTGGACGTGTGAATTTGCCCTTCACAAACATAAATCACTGTTTTCCACTGATTGTCATTGGAAACAAGTTTCTATCCTATATCTAACATTTTGAGATGAATGTGTAATATTTATATATGATATAATGCCATTTACATTCAAAACGAATCAAAAACAAATGTGATGAAAACCACGGAATGACTCTTTAAATTACACCAGGTAACTATTCTCAAGACAGTTTCAATGCTGGAAATAGAATTTTACTTCATCTAACATCTGTGTAATGTAAATTCTGCCTTTAATGATAAAACATATCATGAAGATAAATTCCATACATATACATTCATGAGAGTGACATTGGTATCATCCTGTAAACCAGGCGTCTTTATTTATTTGCTTCTCTTCGAAATAGACCCTGTAGCCATACCCGTTATAGCCGCCGATTCAGCAAAATGGAAAGTCCGGTTTCTATAAATAGTACACCAATCAAGAAACGCGTCTCATTTAGATGCAAGGAGCTACTAGCTGGAGGTTATACACGGTGCAATAGCTTTCTCTGACTCGAGAATTTTTGTCTATACTTTCTTTATTATGTATATTATCTAATAAGTAATGGTTATATGACGAGTATTGGTCGTCTAGTCAACGACATGGTTGGTTATACGACTCGCCGCTCCGTGGACTAGACGACCAATACGAGTCGTATAACTTACTTATACCATGACCAACACACCGACATATATAAACAAAACATATCTTGTAAAATACCATACGCAAATTGTAAAAATGCGTTGAACTATGTTATCTATACCAAACAATGTGCCTCATCACGCTTTTTAGAAGCTACCAAATATTCCCTAAATGTGTTCTATAGTTATCTCATGCTTCGTGTCTTTAAAAACTGTCCATTGAGCAGCATTTAAGTAGAAAACTACGGTAACAACAACAGCGCGTAGATCATGCACCATCTTCCTACGCAGAGCCTAAAAGGCCAGTTTCCAAACTGCCATGTTATGCCTTGCTGCAGAGACTTTACTTTTCTGTGCTGCTATAGTGCCCCTACAGAGTAGAAAGCAAGCACAGAAAACTCAAAGCTATGCAGCAAGCATCTTCCTACGCAGAGCCTAAAACGCCAGTTTCCGAACTGTCATTTTATGCCTTGCTGCACAGACTTTACTTTTCTGTGCTGCTATAGTGCCCCTACAGACTAGAGAGCAAGCACAGAAAACTCAAGGTTATGCAGCAAGGCATAAAACTGACAGTTTGGAAACTGGCGTTTTAGGTTTTGCGTAGGAAGATGTGCAGCAAGGCATAAAATGACAGTTTGGAAACTGGCCTTTTATGCTCTGCGTAGGAAGATGGCGTTGCACGTGCACTCCATGATAAAAACGACTCGGGCTTTCGGAGAAGGCGACATTGTCACTATGTACATTGGAAGGTGAGGACGTAGGCAACATTTCTCTACAAACATGGATGATGCGCCCAAATGAAGGTGATTACTTTCCTCTCGAAGAATTTAACGTACACATTTAGAATTTGGAAGTGTTTCTACCGACAAAGGTGCAATCTTTAAGTAAATAAGATATTTAAGAGCATTAAATGGTCTTTTGTTGGAACTACGATAAGTTTGCAACTTTGTCTCTTCATTGCATATGTTTTCGTGTCGGATACACTTGAAGAAGAAGGCAGGAATTCATTTACTAAGATGTTTTAGTTATTACCTATGAGGAAGTTATCTCCTTTCGTGAGAACAGTCACATATTGACAGGTCATAGATTCTTAATTTTCAAAGAATGCATCAATTTGATTTTCAATAACATTTTCAAGAAGAAAATTAACATCTATTTTTTTACCTTATTTTGACATTCGAATGACCATGCAAGATGTTTTGAATGAATTACCATAATTATCACGGACTGTCAAACAGTACAGTTGTTTAAATGGTGCAATGTCCTTGTTTGCCATGGCTAGATAATGAGGTTTCTGTCACTGATCATTTAATTAAATTTAGATATAAATTTGCAGTAACTATTGTTATCTGAACTATGGAACGATCTCTCAAAACATCATAATTAATTATTTTTCCAAAAAATACAATGTTTATTGATAGGGCTGCGGGTTAAGAATTGTTTTTGTCGAACTATGGAAGAAGTCGCAGTTAATGATAAAGATATAGTATATAAGTCATCAAAGGATGACGGGAATTACAAACTTGTACAATGAAGAAAATACAGTTCATCATGTATTTAAGCCTCTGAAAATATTCTCTATCTCAATTCTCTCTTTGCAGGTTTTTTATGGAACGATAAACATGACGCCTGTCCAGGAGAAAAGAAAATTTCCCTAAAACGGAAAAGTTTCATATGGGTGAATCATTTGTTTAAAGAGAAGAGAATGATGTTGAAGGAGGAAATGGTGAGCAGTATTTCTCAGGTCAAAACGACGTCCTCCGGCTGTAACGACTCAAATGATGACAAGGCTCCCGACAGAACCATTAACAAAATATGAAAAATGTAAAAAAACAACTAATAAAAGTTGTCCCATTGTTGTTTGTCGTTATTTGAAATTGAATGTATTTGTCAAACCATTGCAGTTAAAAAGATCGTGATACATTCTTTTTTACTCTGTCATGAGCAGGGTTAAATGAAAGTAGTTCCGGCTGATTCTTGGGTGTAGTATAACGAACATTTTGGTTAGTTATACCACGGGTCCAAACAATAGAGTCGTGGTATAAATGGATGTTATTTTATTGAAATATCGGAAGTTTTATAAGCATGTCAGATATAGTTTTTATAGTCTTTAATAAAAGTGTTTCCAGTGTATTCCAAATGATTAACATGACTAGTGGAAGTTCAACTCAGATTCTTCATTGGGCCTCTTCCTCCTTATCGTACATTGATCACTGTCGTGTACCCGATAAGGAGGGGACTTTTCAAAATGGTGGACGTGACAGGTCAACAGAGGTAGGTGTCTGCTTTCAGTGCTCCCTTCTCCTAATCGACGAGGTTTAGATGGTCACCTTTAACTGTGGTAATCAGGAATAGAATTTCGAATACATTCCTTACGAGTTTTGGTTCACAAACTGCAATAAATTTGCGTATTTTAGATGTCAAGTTGATGTTTATCTCATTTCATTTTCGAAGCGGAGAGGAGACTTTTAAATGTCTTTTTTCATGCCCTTAACGACCTTGAATATCATACATATTGTCGCGCATATCAGTGTTTGGTTATAATAAAGATTTTTGTGCAACTTGAACTGATTTGGTTCAGAAACTACGAAGTTATGGACAAAATAACAAATCAACATGGCAGCGGAGTGGACTCGCGGAATAATCGGCGGAGCGGACCCAGGAGGTCGGATAGGGAGAGGACATTTTTGGATATGGAGGGGACACATTTGGATATGGACAGGACATCACTTTCAAATTGTACTTTAGTTGAGACAATACCTATGGTAATAAACAAACTCCTTTGTAAAGTTAGCCAAAAGAACCCCACAGAAGACGTAATCTAGTTTCATAAGCATTATCATCAACCTTTTCATAAACCAATGGTTGAAATAGAGGTTTTTCTTTTATTTGCAGAACTTACCTAGAGAACGTTTCCGTTGCTGCCGTTGTCAAATCAATGCAAAACAGCCGAAACACATATTATGTAGATGCAATAAAAAATCTGTTCTCAATCTCTCAGAAGCCGCAGAAAGCCCTTTTGCTGATGGCGACGTTGAACATTTCAATTGTTTTAGCAAAAGGGCATCCGGGTCTAATGAGTGATTGAGCACAGATTCCTTTAATGCATCTTCGGACTTGGTGATGCACAAACAAGTGACTTATCATCAACATTGAAAATCTCGTCGATGCCTAATATATCATAAGGAACTATTTGATAGTCTTTTTTGTTAAGTGTCCATTTTTCACTTGACGGCTCTAAACATTATATTTCCAATTTCAATGTTTGTAATGGGTGGTAACGAAAGCAGTGATCTATTATGAGTGACAACGGCAGCAACGGAAACGTTCTCCAGGTATGTTCTGCAAAAGAAAAGAGAAACCTCTATTTCAATCATTTGTAGATGAAAAGGTTGATAGTTCTTATGAAACTAGGAGTTTGTGTATTACCATGGGTATTGTCTCAACTACAGTACAATTTGAAAGTGATGTCCACTCCATATCCAAATGTGTCCCCTCCATATCCAAAAATGTCCTCTCCCTATCCGACCTCCTGGGTCCGCTCCGCCGATTATTCGGCGAGTCCACTCCGCTGCCATGTTGATTTGTTATTTTGTCCATAACTTCGTAGTTTCTGAACCAAATCAGTTCAAGTTGCACAGAAATCTTTATTATAACCAAACACTGATATGCGCGACAATATGTAAGATATTCAAGGTCGTTAAGGGCATGAAAAAAGGCATTTAAAAGTCTCCTCTCCAACTTCGAAAATGAAAGTGAGATAAACATCAACTTGACATCTAAAATACGCAAATTTATTGCAGTTTGTGAACCAAAACTCGTAAGGAATGTATTCGAAATTCTATTCCTGATTACCACAGTTAAAGGTGATCATCTAAACCTCGTCGATTAGGAGAAGGGAGCACTGAAAGCAGACACCTACCTCTGTTGACCTGTCACGTCCACCATTTTGAAAAGTCCCCTCCTTATCGGGTACACGACAGTGTTGATATTACTCTCAAATGCTGCGACTTTGGTATGTTCAGCAATCCGCTAAATTGTAAGTCTTGTATTTTCAAGGACAAACATTCGTGCATTTTAAATCATTTGCATAAAACAAATGTACAATGGTAAAAATTAAATTCAGCACTGAACCATTATGAAAATAAATGCAATGATTTATTAAAACAAAATGTGGACATATTTGTGTTAAAAAAATACATGAACAACGAGCGGGAAAAGGTTGATTTATGAGTAATGAGAGCAAGTTTATTCGAAACGGGGCGTCACACGACTATACAAGGAAAGCTTTGATTGGATCTATAGATAAGCCATAGACTTTACTGTGATTGGTAGCTGCCGTGTCGGAGAAAATAAAGGGTATGGCTACAGGGTCTATTTCGAAGAGAAGCGAAAGAAATAAAGACGCCTGGTTTACAGGATGCATTTGTATATGTTCCCGAAATCTGTACATGTGTTTTTGAAACTTCACATTAGACTGATAAAATGGTGATAAGCTTGAGGCAATATTACATACACATGACCTGAATTTGTAATCAAACAATCTTGGTTATCTCTACCTGGATGTTTTCCAAGTAATGCAGCCATGGAGTGAGGGTGAGAGTTCTTGGCAATTTTCCATTAAAGATATCAGTCAGAAAACGTTAAAGAGACACAGAGTACATGTATGTTGATAGGATCACATATGTCAAATTTTGAAATCGATGTTATAACATCCGGAACCAATAACTGTTACTGAAAAAGGTCAATCAGTCCACTAGAGCAAAAATACGGCAATTCAAAGTCGAGATTTTAAACGCAAACCGGAAAATATGGCTCTAGCGGCGTGCGCAAATTTGTCAAACGTAATTTTGAAACCTTGTCATAAGCTAACAGGAAGGTTTCATTATATGGCGAGCAGTGAAATATTGGGATTTATCAGTGAAATAAACTGTCTATCAAGCTACAGTGAAAATAACTTATATTTTCACTGCGAACGGTGACTGATATAATTTGACGTCATAAAACAATGGTCTCACGCGGCGAATTGGCTTATGACGTCACAGTGTTACTGTGGTGAAGAGCTGTTCCTAGCCGCCGCTCGGCGTGAAAATGACCCTTTTCGGACGTAATTACAATGGTAAAATCATATAATAAATAGAATATCCATCAATTCTTGACAAATACCATGTTTATCTCATCTCGTGAGGTAGAAAAGTTACATGTTTTCACTCGTGGCTCCGCCACTCGTGAAAATATAACCTTTCTACCTCACTCGATGAGATAAACATGGTATTAGTCAAGAAAAGACAGATATCCTCTATATATTCGATTCGATAGTGTTTATTAGGTATTGTAACTAATAGGTAGATTAATTGAATGCATAATTTCGAATATTTTCAAACGTATTTGAGATGTTTTTTATATTTTTTTTATAAAAACAAGCATTTTAGAGATTTTATGCATTAATGGATATATTTGCAAGTCCAGTGATGAGATAAGAACTTCAATCAGCATTTTATACATTTTATAGCTTATCAAAACCAAATAAGATTTTAAGAAAGATACTCTGTGTCACTTTAACAAGAAAGAGAAAGACTAATATAAGCCACATATAAGTTACGAACAATCTCATACATAATATATATACGGACACATATTCGTTTAGTCCCTCAATATGGATGTGTCTTTAAAACCTTTAATTAGACTGATAAATTGCTGACAAGCTTAAGACAATATTACATGCACATGTTCTGAATGTGTAATCAAACACTCTTAGTTATCTCGAACTTGGACGTAAGCCAAGTTGTGTAGACATGTAGCCAGAGAAGGGGATGTTATTTCTTTGCTGTTTTCTAGACAGTAGACCTAATCAAGCTGGAGAAAGAGTTAGTCACATATAAGTAACGAACAACCTCAAATACGGATGGATGTGCGTTTACTCTCTCTATCTGGATGTGTATGTTTCTGATAATTCCTTGTAGAACTGATGTTTGCGAAGATGTGAAAATGGTTATATTGCTTGGACATTGAAGAACATCTAACCGAAGTAGTGAAAGACTAAATGTTTCAAGCAACTTTCATCATGAGCGGACGTGTGTTTATTCTCTCCATATGGATGTGTTTGTTTCTGATGATTCATGGAAGATGTGAAGAAAGTCTTCAACTTTTTGTTGACCGATTGGAAATTTTGGAAGACAATTATGATAATCTGAAATCTGATGTTGTTTCTTATGAGCAGAGGATGAAAAGAAGAATATACAGGGCCAAGACTTCTGTCCGGAATGAAATAAAGAATACAATGAAGAAACAAATTAAGGATACTGTGTTGGATATTTTGAGAAGTGATTCTGTTGCAGATATGATTACATCCAGGGTAATTTCTGAGACGAGACATATGAAACGTGTTAACCAGCAGATGAGGAGAGAGCTACATCAGTTAAGAATTTTTCTCGTACATGTTCAGAGCGACAATATGATGTACAAGAAATCGTTTGAGGAAAGTGATATTGAAAACAATGAGATTTGTTCTAAATGTCTGGAATCGAATACCTTGACATCAAAATTTGCTGAAATACACGACAACATTACCAAACTGGATGAAAAGGTAATTAATCTAGACAACTTACAACATCAACATAAAGAGGACTCTTTTAAAAGATCAAGTGAAGCATTTGTATTCCATGGACCTGTAACAGCATCATCGTCAGTTGTTTCAACCTCACCTTCTACAACAACTTCGTCATCTTCTACAAACTCTACTTCAACCTCAACGAAACACAAATATATAGGAGAATCACTGAAAACATCAAGTGAACAGGAACCTTTAACAGCAACAAAGTCTGTTGTGACAGTCACACCCTCGCCTTCTTCCTTGACATACACTGCAACAACTTCAGCAACATCAACAACAACATTAACACTATCAACAACAAGGAAAACTTCAACCTCCACAACTGCTGCTTCAACCACTCCACCAATCCCTCAAGGAGAAAGAAACAGGATTCTTGTTTTTCGATTTAACGGAGATAAAGCAATTAAGGTTAGACAAATAGATATTAAGAGCCAAGCTGTGACCATGGTCTCTAATCTCAAACTGAAAAAGGTTTGGGATGCTGTATATGTATCAAAACTTAATTCTTTATTGATTGCTCAAATTGAGCCCGAACGGATTCTCTCCTATAACATATACAATTCTTCAGCAGTAACCCTTAGAAATAATTTAGTGGTTAGAAGCATTTCAGTTGACGAGGGAAGAGATTTTGTGTTCCTTGCAAGTTTTCAGCATCCCGGTAGTATATGTCACATGGATCTAAAAGGTGAACATTTGACTGTCTTGTTTAATACTACAGCTGTCCCTTATGTTGTTGTAGTGAATCCACAGACAAGGACAATTTATGTGAGTACTGGGGATAAATTGTTTACAATGACCTATAATGCTGACAATGTTCATACTGTGGCTACAGGGTCCTTCTACTCCTATATCTTTGCAGCAACTGTGGACGTTTCCAAAGAATATCTTTACTATAGCAGATATAAATCTCTTTATAGATATTCCATTTCAGAGAATTCAACAACTAGAATAGCCCACCTCGGTTTCTTTCCTTTCCAGTTGAGATACTACAGTGACACTATTTACGGCAGTTGGTCAAGAAATGATCCTGTCATGGCATTCGATTTGAAAACAAACATGTTACACAAGCTTTCTGTCAGGTCAGGTTTTGATGCTGCAATAATATGCTTAGTTCCCTAAGGAGTGACGTTCCTTATTAGCTTGTCTTATCCCATATATGTTAGACACTTAGATATAATGTATATAGAACTATATTCAAAATTATGACCTTTCTTTCATATGGTCTGTTTTTGAAATGGCCGTGGGTTAACTATTTATCATGACAACAACTTCAATAATTTCAACATTAGCTTCAAGATTTGATGTAGAATTCTGAAAATGAAATGGATAAGTAAATAAAGTTAGTCAACATATCAGACTTTTGAGTGTCATTGACTCATTCAAAGGTAATCAGAACTGAACGGAAAGGAGAAAGAAAGTACACCCTTCAGAATCATTTATAAGATTTTTAATTATAACTATTTAGTTTTTGATGTCGAATTGTCGAACCGAAAGGAAAAGAGTTATACACGTATGATTGTTTAAAGAATATTTTAAGTTTTGTATTTAAAAAAGTTAATTAAATATTTTCAATTGTCAAAGATTTATTCTGATGTGACGCAAACGTTCATCAACAAAGAAAACATATTCTTTGTGAAAATTAATTGGCTTGCCTAAGTTTTAACATATTGACAACATATTAAACATTTAATGGGTAATCTTAGTGAATATTCTATTTCTTATCCCTGCGTACATTAAGCAAATATATTTTAACAACACATTAACAAGACACTAATATTATTATTCAAACTACTACCTATTGGTGGCGTTCACTAATGCCTACAAGGAAGAATGCCTTCAGTCAAAACATCTTCATGCACCAGTGGCTTGAAGACAACGTTCACCCTATAAGCAAAGTGAATGTTCCACCTATGCATGCAATGAAAACAAAACACAATGTTGTTAGCATAATCAATTTTTAATGTGACATAATAAAACTGTCTGTAGATGTTTTTAAAAACAAAATTTAAACAGGATTTATCACAACATTTTATGATTTTTGTAGTTATTTAGTGTTTCTAATATAAGATAATCTTCCGCCAGTGAAATTTGTTGTTTTTTAATTTATAATTTTTTCTATTCCGTTCCATCCAATTCTTCCTTGTAAGTAAATCATTTGCTGGCAGAAGTCTATGATTTACACTGTACTTGAACCATGCCTGTTTTACACTATAATATGACTTAAATATTTATTTAGATTTTTGTTGAAGTTTCCTCGTCAACGTTTTCATCTAGTTCATTTGAATTTTTTCTTTTAAAGCTTTTTGTTTTTTCAATATGAGAATGTTAATATATCCCTCTCTCCTTTGAGTTTCAATTTTCTTTTCAATATGAACTTTCGTCTATAATGTGAAATTGTCCATATTTAAGAAATTGCCATAATTATTTAGCAGACCATTTATGTTTGTCATCCCTCGAACTCTCTTGGAGTAATGTTAATACTGAACTATTTTCCATCCCTGCTTGTAGGACCCACCCTTACACAGTATAGACCTTGAGCATTTTATCCGCAAAGGAAGCTATTTTCATATTAATCACATCACGTCAAAAATTACAAACATGCTAATAGAAACTCACGAGGAAGAATGTAGAGCGTCGCTGGAAACCAAAATAAACTTTTTGTCTATCTGTCTCTTACTTTCTTAATCTATCTGCTCGTGAATTCTCTACAGTAGGCATCATATTTGGAACAGTACATTTGCGCGCAGGTAAGCGTGTTGCTGTCATAACATTCAGTGTAGGCATTATTCCCTGTAGGCGTTTTTCCTTGTAGGCATTATCAACCCTAACCCTATTGTTAACATGACATAACTTAATACATCAGAGGTCTTTTAGATATTTAGTAGATTTAAACAAACTGTGGTGTGAACTTTCTTATGCTTGGCGGCTAACTTGTCGGATATTTACAACCCACATATATTTACTACTCATCTCCTTGTCATATCCAGCTGCTTCAGTCATGCATTTCGTGGGTGGATAGCGCCGTGGCTTCAGATCAAGAGGTCTGTGGTTCGAACCCCGCGAGGAGCTCGGCAACTTTGTCTGCAGTAGAAAACTATTCAACACACACTATGGTTTGGGTGCCATGATATACTGAATTAAAGTGCAGTACCTATCATGGTTATAACCATATATTACACACCGAGGAAAACATAGTTAAATTATTGTTTTAATCATTATTTAAACTCAGTAATGTCAACAATTAAAGGAATAAATAAAGGAATATATAACATTTTGTCCAATACAGAATGAATGTAAGAGTAAACCTCAAGAGCATAGCGTGGCAGGGACAACGAATTTTCCGTGTACAATACTTTGCACAAGATTCACTGTTATTGTAAAGATCGAATTGTCCAATCAGCAAGCAATGTCGCTGTGACGTATGCATGTGGGTGTTAAAGCACATGCGTTTATCATTTGACTTCGACGAGACAGCCAGGATGGTCTCAAGATGGCCAACACGTGCTTGTCGGAATACTCTTACAGCGAAGAAAACTCAGTGGATAATATGTATCCAGATTCCAGGGCCATCTTTCACAAAGCCCTAAGGTGATCGTAAGTCCATAAGGTAACCTTAGTGCTATGTTAAAGTATGGGAGTAAGGTTAACCTTAGTTAAGGTTGCTTTGTGAAAGGGAGCCCAGCTCTATAAAACGTAACAGTAACTACAGACGTCTGTGAAATGACGGAACAATTTTAGGATATTTGCTGTTGGAGGGCAAGTGTGTGAACAGTGAAATGTGCCAGACTATCCATAATCAACGCATATTTTATGACTTACGAGATAACATTGTCATGCTAGTGTAATAATGCAGTTCAATACACGTGGAATGTAAAAAGTATCAGCGACAAATTACTGTCAGAGTTTTCAACTATTTTTCTTACGCAAATATGGTAAAATAGAATTGTAATTTTCATTCTTTAATTTTCCTGTATTTTATATTTATATTTATATTTTTAAATTTATATTATTTATGAAGCATCAGCATTATATCATAGGATTTTTGCTTAATTTAGAAACACATATATTTTTTTTGATTTTTTAACATTAGTTTGATATTCATTTTATATTTTGTTTTTTCCTAAACAATTAAGAAGATAGGCCATATGGGCAAGCCCAACTGAGATTATAAATTATGTTAGATGTTATATTTGTCTTTCAAACCAATTAATTTAAATATTTCTTTCATAGTTTTATTGTTTCAGATAGTAAATGAGTTAAATTGTCTAGACTCTCAGTTTTCAGAAACTCGTATTTGGTAATCATGTCAGTTTTTGGTTAAGAACTTTGAAAATTTAGGTCCGTGACATATACAAAATATCTTGTTCTCCTTTGCGTACTGAGCCTAGGTTTTTGTTTTTTTGTAAAGTTTTCATAAGGGTTCCTGTAAGCTGCATGGCACTTTTAAGAACGTTTTTTTAACAGGGGATATTATGTGAGTGTCCATGTCATAAACAAATTACAAAAAGTGTGTCTAATTTCTGGATTTTCGGAGCGTAATAGACGACATAGATATGAAAAAAAAATGTTTTGTTTCTTTGGAAGAAATTATTTTAAGGAATGAATATATCCCAAAATCCTTCTGAGAATATGTCAAATAACTGTACTTTATACATTTATAATGGAAAAAACGTAACTTCATTGTTAATGACATGTTATATCCTGATATATATCTTTTTCTCAGGGTGTTTAATTGAGAAAATAAACCTGATAAGATTAAATTTTAAAGTAAAGAATGCCTGCTTTAGTGAATGTGGCCATCTTGGTTAATATCCGGAAAATTATCATTATGAAATTTACGTTACCATTACATTATAGATACTGTGCAGTGTGTTTAATAATATACAAGAACCCTGTTGACAAATAAACCAATGTACTTAAACCTTTAAATCATTGCATTAAGAAACGTCAAATTAATTGCCATCTAACCGCTTTATTTTGCATTTGAGTTTACCATAAAAGGGCCACTCCGTGAGGTGTCAGTGTTCACACAGTCTCATCTGATCAAGAAGTATCGACTGTTGAAGGAAAGTATCATTTCAAAGCTAATCAACGTTGTAAACTGACAACAGGAGGGTTGGAGTCAAGATAATGATGAAACCCGGATAACGACCCGCATCAATCAGTCAACGAGTTATCAGTTAAATGAGTCAATCAGTTACGAGTTGACACTGTTACACAGATTATATAATTAGTATCCATGTTAATTGGACGTGTGAATTTGCCCTTCACAAACATAAATCACTGTTTTCCACTGATTTTCATTGGAAACAAGTTTCTATCCTATATCTACCATTTTGAGATGAATGTGTGATATTTATATATGGAATAATGCCATTTACGTTCAAAACGAAACAAAAACAAATGTGATGAAAATTTTCTCTTTAAATTACACCAGGTAACTATTCTCAAGACAGTTTGACTTTAACTATTTTATTTGTCAATGCTAGAAATAGAATTTTAGTTCATCTAACATCTGTGTAATGTAAATACTGCCTTTAATGATAAAACATATCATGCAGATAAATTCGATACGTATACATTCATGAGAGTGACATTGGTATAATTATGTTCCCGAGAAATCTGTAGAAGTGTTTTTGAAACTTCACATTAGACTGATAAAATGGTGACAAGCTTGAGGCAATATTACATACACATGTCCTTAATGTGTAATCAAACACTCTTGGTTATCTCTACTTGGATGTTTTCCAAGTAATGCAGCCATGGAGTGGGGGTGAGAGTTCTTAGCAATTTTCCATTAAAGATATCAGTCAGAAAACGTTAAAGAGACACAGAGTATGTTGATAGGAGCACATATGTCAAATTTTGAAATCGATGTTGTAACATTGGGAACCAATAACTGTTACTGCAAAAGGTCAATCAGTTTACTGGTGCAAAAATAGGGCAATTCAAACTCGGGATTTTAAACGCAAACCGGACAATGTGGCTCTAGCGGCGTGCGCAAATTTGTCAAACGTAATTTTGAAACCTTGTCATAAGCTAACAGGAAGATTTTTTATATGGCGAGCAGTGAAATACTGGGATTTATCAGTGAAATAAACTGTCTATCAAGCTACAGTGAAAATAACTTATATTTTCACTGCGAACGGTGACTGATATAATTTGATGTCATAAAACAATGGTCTCACGCGGGGAATTGGCTTATGACGTCACAGTGTTACTGTGGTGACGAGCTGTTCCTAGCCGCCGCTCGGCGTGAAAATTACCCTTTTCGGACGTAATTACAATGGTAAAATCATATAATAAATAGAATATCCGTCAATTCTTGACAAATACCATGTTTATCTCATCTCATGAGGTAGAAAAGTTGCGCCAATCGTGAAAATATAACCTTGAGATAAACATGGTATTAGTCAAGAAAAGACAGATATCCTCTATATATTCGATTCGATAGTGTTTATTAGGTATTGTAACTAATAGGTAGATATATTGAATGCATAATTTCGAATATTTTCAAACGTATTTGAGATGTTTTTTTAATTTTTTTTATATAAAATCAAGCATAATAGAGATGTTATGCATTAATGGATATATTTGCAAGTCCAGTGATGAGATATGAACTTCAATCAGCATTTTATACATTTTATAGCTTATCAAAACCAAATAAGATTTTAAGAAAGATACTCTGTGTCACTTTAACAAGAAAGAGAAAGACTAATATAAGCCACATATAAGTTACGAACAATCTCATACATAATATGTATACGGACACATATTCGTTTAGTCCCTCAATATGGATGTGTCTTTAAAACCTTTAATTAGACTGATAAATTGCTGACAAGCTTGAGACAATATCACATGCACATTTTCTGAATGTGTAATCAAACACTCTTAGTTATCTCGAACTTGGACGTAAGCCAAGTTGTGTAGACATGTAGCCAGAGAAGGGGATGTTATTTCTTTGCTGTTTTCCAGACTGTAGACGTAACCAAGAGAGAGAGTAAGCCACATATAAGTTACGAACAACCTCAAATACGGACGGATGTGCGTTTACTCTCTCTATCTGGATGTGTATGTTTCTGATAATTCCTTGTAGAACTGATGTTTGTGAAGATGTGAAAATGGTTATATTGCTTGGCCATTGAAGAACATCTAACCGAAATTGTGAAAAACTAAATGTTTAAAGCAACTTTAATCATGAGAGGACGTGTGTTAATTCTCTCCATATGGTTGTGTTTGTTTCTGATGATTCCTGGAAGATGTGAAGAAAGTCTTCAACTTTTTCGTGACAGATTGCACTTTTTGGAAACAAATTATGACGACCTGAAATCTGATGTTGTTTCTAATGAGCAGAGGTTGAGGAGAAGAATATACAATGCCAAGATTTCTGTCCGGGACGAACTTAAGAATACCATGAAGAAACAAATTAAGGATACTGTGTTGAATATTTTGAGAAGTGATTCTGTTGCAGATATGATTACATCCAGGGTAATTTCTGAGACGAGACATATGAAACGTGTAAACCAGCAGATGAAGAGAGAGCTGCATCAGTTAAGAAGATCCCTCGTACATGTTCAGAGCGACAATATGATGTACAAGGAAGCATTTGAGAAAAGTGAGATTAAAAACAATGATATGTGTTTCAAATGTCTGGAATCGAAAACATTGACATCGAAATTTGCTGAAATACACGACAACATTACCAAACTGGATGAAAAGGTAACTAATCTAGACAACTTACAACATCAACATAAAGAGGACTCTTTTAAAAGATCAAGTGAAGCATTTGTCTTCCATGGACCTGTAACAGCATCATCGTCAGATGTTTCAACCTCACCTTCTACAACAACTTCGTCGTCTTCTACAAACTCTACTTCAACCTCAACGAAACACAAATATATAGGAGAATCACTGAAAACATCAAGTGAACAGGAACCTTTAACAGCACTAAAGTCTGTTGTGACAGTCACACCCTGGCCTTCTTCCTTGACATACACTGCAACAACTTCAGCAACATCAACAACATCAACAACAACATTAACACTATCAACAACAAGGAAAACGTCAACCTCCACAACTGCTGCTTCAACCACTCCACCAATCCCTCAAGAAGAAAGAAACAGGATTCTTGTTTTTCGATTTAATGGAGATAAAGCAACTAAGGTAAGACAAATAGATATTAAGAGCCAAGCTGTGACCATGGTTTCTAATCTCAAACTGAAAAAGGTTTGGGATGCTGTATATGTATCAAAACTAAATTCTTTATTGATTGCTCAAATTGAGCCCGAACGGATTCTCTCCTATAACATGTACAATTCTTCAGCAGTAACCCTTAGGAATAATTTAGTGGTTAGAAGCATTTCAGTTGACGAGGGAAGAGATTTTGTGTTCCTTGCAAGTTTTCAGCATCCCGGTAGTATATGTCGCATGGATCTAAAAGGTGAACATTTGACTGTCTTGTTTAATACTACAGCTGTCCCTTATGTTGTTGTAGTGAATCCACAGACAAGGAAAATTTATGTGAGTACTGGGGATAGATTGTTTTCAATGACGTATAATGCTGACAATGTTCATACTGTGGCTACAGGGTCCTTCTACTCCTATATCTTTGCAGCAACACTAGACGTTTCCAAAGAATATCTTTACTATAGCAGATATAAATCTCTTTATAGATATTCCATTTCAGAGAATTCAACAACTACAATAGCCCACCTCGGTTTCTTTCCTTTCCAGTTGAGATACTACAGTGACACTATTTACGGCAGTTGGTCAAGAAATGGTCCTGTCATGGCATTCGATTTGAAAACAAACATGTTACACAAGCTTACTGTCAGGTCAGGTTTTGATGCTGCAATAATATGCTTAGTTCCCTAAGGAGTGACGTTCCTTATTAGCTTGTCTTATCCCATATATGTTAGACACTTAGATATAATGTATATAGAACTATATTCAAAATTATGACCTTTCTTTCATATGGTCTGTTTTTGAAATGGCCGTGGGTTAACTATTTATCATGACAACAACTTCAATAGTTTCAACATTAGCTTCAAGATTTGATGTAGACTTCTGAAAATGAAATGGATATGTTAATAAAGTTAGTCAACATATCAGACTTTTGAGTGTCATTGACTCATTCAAAGGTAATCAGAACTAAACGGAAAGGAGAAAGAAATTACACCCTTCAGAATCATTTATAAGATTTTTAATTATAACTATTTAGTTTTTGATGTCGAATTTTTGAACTGAAAAGAAAATAGTTATACACATATGATTGTTTAAAGAATATTTTAAGTTTTTTGTATTTAAAAAAGTTAATTAAATATTTTCAATTGTCAAAGATTTATTCTGATGTGACGCAAACGTTCATCAACAAAGAAGACATATTCTATGTGAAAATTAATTGGCTTGCCTAAGTTTTAACATATTGACAACATATTAAACATGTAATGGGTAATCTTAGTGAATATTCTATTTCTTATCCCTGCGTACATTAAGCAAATATATTTTAACAACACATTAACAAGACACTAATATTATTATTCAAACTACTACCTATTGGTGGCGTTCACAAATGCCTACAAGGAAGAATGCCTTCAGTCAAAACATCTTCATGCACCAGTGGCTTGAAGACAACCTTCACCCTATAAGCAAAGTGAATGTTCCACCTATGCATGCAATGAAAACAAAACACAATGTTGTTAGCATAATTAATTTTTAATGTGACATAATAAAACTGTCAAACTGTCAAACTGTACATGTTTTTAAAAACAACATTTAAACAGGATTTATCACAACATTTTATGATTTTTGTAGTTATTAAGTGTTTCTAATATTAGATAATCTTCCACCAGTGAAATTTGTTGTTTTTTAATTTATAATTTTTTCTATTCCGTTCCATCCATTTCTTCCTTGTAAGTAAATCATTTACTGGCAGAAGTCTATGATTTACACTGTACTTGAACCATGCCTGTTTAACACTATAATATGACTTCAATATTCATTTAAATTTTTGTTGAAGTTTCCTTGTCAACGTTTTCATCTAGTTCATTTGATTTTTGTCTTTTAAAGCTTTTTGTTTTTTTCAATATGAGAATGTTAATATATCCCTCCATCCTTTGAGTTTCAATTTTCTTTTCAATATGAACTTTCGTCTATAATGTGAAATTGTCCATATTTCAGAAATTGCAATGATATTTAAGCAGATAATTTATGTTTGTTATCCCTCGAGGAGTAATGTTAATGCTGAACTATTTTCCGTACCTGCTTGTAGGACCCAGCATTACACAGTATAGACCTTGACCATTTTATCCGCAAAGAAAGCTATTTTCATATTAATCACATCACGTCAAAAATTACAAACATGCTAATAGAAACTCACGAGGAAGAATGTAGAGCGTCGCTGGAAACCAAAATAAACTATCTGTCTGTCTCTTACTTTCTTAATCTATCTGTTCGTGAATTCTCTACAGTAGTCATAATTACAAACTAATTGGAACAGTACACTTGTGTGCAGGTACGCGTGTCACTGTCATAACATTCAGTGTAGGCATTATTCCCTGTAGGCGTTTTTCCTTGTAGGCATTATCAACCCTAACCCTTATGTTATGGTTAACATGACATAAATCAGATGTCTCGTAGATATTTAGTAGATTTAAACAAATTGTGGTGTGAACTTTCTTATGCTTGGCGGTTAAATTGTCTGATATTTACTACTCACATATATTTACTACTCATCTCCTTGTCATATCCAGCTGCTTCAGTCATTCACTTCGTGGGTGGATAGCGCGGTGGCTTCAGATCAAGAGGTCTGTGGTTCGAACCCAGCGAGGAGCTCAGGAACTTTGCCTGCAGTATAAAACTATTCAACACACACTATGGTTTGGCTGCCATGATATACTGAATTAAAGTGCAGTACCTATCATGGTTATAACCATATATTACACACCGAGGAAAACATAGTTAAATTATTTTAGTTTTTATCATTATTTAAACTTAGTTATGTCAACAATTAAAGGAATAAATATAGGAAGTTATCACATTTTGCCCAATACATAATGAATGTAAGAGTAAACCTCAAGAGCATAGCGTGGCAGGGAGAACGAAATGTCTGTGTACAATACTTTGCACAAGATTCACGAGCTTCACTGTTATTGTGAAGATCGAATTGTCCAATCAGCAAGCAATGTCGCTGTGACGTATGCATGTGCGTGTTAAAGCACATGCTCTTATCATTTGACTTAACAAAGCGACGAGACAGCCAGTATGGTCTCAAGATGGCCAACACGTGCTTGTCGGAATACTCTAACAGCGAAGAAAACTCAGTGGATAATATGTATCCAGATTCCAGGGCCATCTTTCACAAAGCCCTAAGGTGATTGTAAGTCCATAAGGTAACCTTACTGCAATGTTAAAGTATGGGAGTAAGGTTAACCTTAGTTAAGGTTGCTTTGTGAAAGGGAGCCCAGCTCAATAAAACGTAACAGTAACTACAGTCGTCTGTGAAATGATGGAACAATTTTCGGATATTTGCTGTTGGAAGGCAAGTGTGTGAACAGTGAAATGTGCCAGACTATCCATAATCATATCGCATATTTTATTACTTACGGGATTACATTGTCATGCTAGTGTTATAATGCAGTTCAATACACGTGGAATGTAAAAAGTATCAGCGACAAATTACTGTCAGAGTTTTCAACTATTTTTCAAATATGGTATAATAGAATTGTAATTTTCATTCTTTAATTTTCCTGTATTTTATATTTATATTTATATTTCTATCCCACCGGTATGTAACACCGTGGGATATAGTCATCACCCTGTCCGTCTGTATGTCCATCCGTCCGTCCGTAATCATTTCGTTTCCGGAGCAGAACTCAAAAACCGGTCCACATATCTTTCTGAAACTTTACATGTGTATTGCCCACCTACTGAAGTGGTGCCTTTTGATATTTTCACATTTCTGAAAATTTAGTTTTTTATTATTTCAATGGAAACGGCTCTTATATGGACTCGGTTCATGAAAGGTTTCGTTTCCGGAGCAGAACTCAAAAACCGGTCCACATATCTTTCTGAAACTTTACATGTGTATTGCCCACCTACTGAAGTGGTGCCTTTTGATATTTTCACATTTCTGAAAATTTTATTTTTTATTATTTCCATGGAAACGGCTCTTATTTGGACTCTGTACATGAAAGGTTTCGTTTCTGGAGCAGAACTCAAAAACCGGTCAACATATCTTTCTGAAACTTTACATGTGTATTGCCCACCTACTGAAGTGGTGCCTTTTGATATTTTGATATTTCTGAAAATTTTATTTTTTATTATTTCCATGGAAACGGCTCTTATTTGGACTCTGTTCATGAAAGGTTTGTTTCATATATATAAAACCGGTCCACATATATTTCTCAAACTTTACATGTGTATTGCCCACCTACTGAAGTGGTGCCTTTTGATATTTTCACATTTCTGAAAATTTTATTTTTTATTATTTCCATGGAAACGGCTCTTATTTGGACTCTGTTCATGAAAGGTTTCGTTTCATATATACCGGGTATTAGCTTATACTATTATGAACCTTGCTTGAAAAATTTACAATTATCTTTCAAAGGTTTACATCTTACGATCATGTGGAACCGGTGGGATATGTCATCTTCTGATGACTCTTGTTAAATTTATATTATTTATGAAGCATCAACATTATATCATAGGATGTTTGCTTAATTTAGAAACACATATATTTTTTTGGATTTTTTAACATTAGTTTGATATTCATTTTATATTTTGTTTTTTCCTAAACAATTAAGAAGATAGGCCATATGGGCAAGCCCGACTGAGATTATAAGTTATGTTAGATGTTACATGTATATTTGTCTTTCAAACCAATTATTTAAATATTTCTTTCATAGTTTTATTGTTTCAGATAGTAAATGAGTTAAATTGTCTAGACTCTCAGTTTTCAGAAACTCGTATTTGGTAATCATGTCAGTTTTTGGTTAAGAACTTTGAAAATCGAGGTCCGTGACATATATAAAATATCTTGTTCTCCTTTGCGTACTGAGCCTAGGTTTTTGTTTTTTGTAAAGTTTTCATAAGGGTTCCTGTAAGCTGCATGGCACTTTTAAGAAAATTTTTTTTAACAGGGGATATTATGCGAGTGTCCATGTCATAAACAAATTACAAAAAGTGTGTCTAATTTCTGGATTTTCGGAGCGTAATAGACGACATAGATATACAAAAAAAAGTTCTGTTTCTTTGGAAGAAATCATTTTAAGGAATGAATATATCCCAATATCCTTCTGAGAATATGTCAATTAACTGTACTTTATACATTTATAATGGAAAAAACGTAACTTCATTGTTAATGACATGTTATATCCTGATATATATCTTTTTCTCAGGGTGTTTAATTGAGAAAATAAACCTGATAAGATTAAATTTTAAAGTAAAGAATGCCTGCTTTAGTGAATGTGTTCATCTTGGTTAATATCCGGAAAATTATCATTATGAAATTTACGTTACCATTACATTATAGATAATGTGCAGTGTGTTTAATACTATACAAGAACCCTGTTGATAAATAAACCAATGTACTTAAAGGGGCAGTAGCACGTTTTTTTATCATTTTATATTATAAATTTTTCACTGATAATTGTAAGTTAATGCTAAGTGTATTATTTTGATAGCGTCAAAAATCTCATTACATAAGCCAATCATCCATAGTCAGAGGACAAAGTATGAAGATTCACATAAAATCCATTGGCGGCCATTTTTGTGTGAACACCTTTAATTCAATTTGTGTAAGAAAAAGGAATCGCATGGGTAAACTTTACGTTTTATATTTGAATTATTACTGCTCCATTTTGTTTAAACTCATTGTCTTTCAATTGGAACCATTAATTTCCATTTTTCTGACATCACCTTATATTCCATCTAAAAACGTGCTATTCCCCCTTTAAACCTTTAAATCATTGGATTAAGAAACGTCAAATTAAATGCAATCTAACCGCTTTATTTTGCATTTGAGTTTATCATAAAAGAGCCACCCCGTGAGGTGTCAGGTTTCACACAGTCTCATCTGATCAAGAAGTATCGACTGTTGAAGGAAAGTATCATTTCAAAGCTAATCAACGTTGTAAACTGACAACAGGAGGGTTGGAGTCAAGATAATGATGAAACCTGGATAACGACTCGCATCAATCAGTCAACGAGTTATCAGTTAAATCAGTCACACAGTTACGAGTTGACACTGTTACACAGATTATATAATTAGTATCCATGTTAATTGGACGTGTGAATTTGCCCTTCACAAACATAAATCACTGTTTTCCACTGATTTTCATTGGAAACAAGTTTCTATCCTATATATACTATTTTGAGATGAATGTGTAATATTTATATATGGAATAATGCCATTTACGTTCAAAACGAAACAAAAACAAATGTGATGAAAACCACGGAATGACTCTTTAAATTACACCAGGTAACTATTCTCAAGACAGTTTGACTTTAACTTTTTTATTTTTCAATGCTAGAAATAGAATTTTAGTTCATCTAACATCTGTGTAATGTCAATACTGCCTTTAATGATAAAACATATCATGAAGATAAATTCCATACGTATACATTCATGAGAGTGACATTGGTATAATTATGTTCCCGAGAAATCTGTACAAGTGTTTTTGAAACTTCACATTAGACTGATAAAATGGTGATAAGCTTGAGGCAATATAACATACACATGTCCTGAGTGTGTAATCAAACACTCTTGGTTATCTCTACTTGGATGTTTTCCAAGTAGTGCAGCCATGGAGTGGGGGTGAGAGTTCTTAGCAATTTTCCATTAAAGATATCAGTCAGAAAACGTTAAAGAGACACAGAGTATGTTGATAGGATCACATATGACAAATTTTGAAATCGATGTTATAACATCGGGAACCAATAACTGTTACTGAAAAAAGGTCAATCAGTCCACTAGAGTTAAAATACGGCAATTCAAAGTTGGGATTTTAAACGCAAACCGGACAGTGTGGCTCTAGCGACGTGCGCAAATTTGTCAAACGTAATTTTGAAACCTTGTCATAAGCTGACAGGAAGATTTATTATATGGTGAGCAGTGAAATACTGGGATTTATCAGTGAAATAAACTGTCTATCAAGCTACAGTGAAAATAACAATGGTCTCACGCGGCGAATTGGCTTATGACGTCACAGTGTTACTGTGGTGACGAGCTGTTCCTAGCCGCCGCTTGGCGTGAAATGACCCTTTTCGGACGAAATTACAATGGTAAAATCATATAATAAATAGAATATCCATCAATTCTTGACAAATACCATGTTTATCTCATCACGTGAGGTAGAAAAGTTACATGTTTTCACTCGTGGCTGCGCAACTCGTGAAAATATAACCTTTCTACCTCACTCAATGAGATAAACATGGTATTAGTCAAGCAAAGACAGATATCCTCTATATATTCGATTCGATAATGTTTAGTAGGTATTGTAACTAATAGGTAGATTAATTGAATGCATACTTTCGAATATTTTCAAACGTATTTGAGATGGTTTTTTTTTTTTTATAAAATCAAGCATAATAGAGATGTTATGCATTAATGGATATATTTGCAAGTCCAGTGATGAGATATGAACTTCAATAAGCATTTTATACATTTTATAGCTTATCAAAACCAAATAAGATTTTAAGAAAGATACCCTGTGTCACTTTAACAAGAAAGAGAAAGACTAATATAAGCCACATATAAGATACGAACAATCTCATACATAATATGTATACGGACACATATTCGTTTAGTCCCTCAATATGGATGAGTCTTTAAAACCTTTAATTAGACTAATAAATTGCTGACAAGCTTGAGACAAGATTACATGCACATGTTCTGAATGTGTAATCAAACACTCTTAGTTTTCTCGAACTTGGACATAAGCCAAGTTGTGTAGACATGTAGCCAGAGTAGGGGATGTTATTTCTTTGCTGTTTTCTAGACTGTAGACGTAACCAAGAGAGAGAAAGAGTAAGCCACATATAAGATACAAACAACCTCAAATACGGACGGATGTGCGTTTACTCTCTCTATCTGGATGTGTATGTTTCTGATAATTCCTTGTAGAACTGATGTTTGGGGAGATGTGAAAATGGTTATATTGCTTGGCCATTGAAGAACATCTAACCGAAATTGTGAAAAACTAAATGTCTCAAGCAACTTTCATCATGAGAGGACGTGTGTTAATTCTCTCCATATGGTTGTGTTTGTTTCTGATGATTCCTGGAAGATGTGAAGAAAGTCTTCAACTTTTTGTTGACCGACTGGGAATTTTGGAAGACAATTATGATAATCTGAAATCTGATGTTGTTTCTTATGAGCAGAGGAGGAAAAGAAGAGTATACAGGGCCAAGACTTTTGTCCGGAATGAAATAAAGAATACCATGAAGAATCAAATTAAGGATACTGTAATGGATATTTTGAGAAGTGATTCTGTTGCAGATATGATTACATCCCTGGTAATTTCTGAGACGAGACATATGGAACGTGTAACCCAGCAGATGAGGAGAGAGCTGCATCAGTTAAGAAGTCTTGTACATGTTCAGAGCGACAATATGATATACAAGAAATCGTTTGATGAGAGTGAGATTGATAACAATGATATTTGTTCTAAATGTCTGGAATCGAATACCTTGACATCAAAATTTGCTGAAATACACGACAACATTACCAAACTGGATGAAAAGGTAATTAATCTAGACAACTTACAACATCAACATAAAGAGGACTCTTTTAAAAGATCAAGTGAAGCATTTGTATTCCATGGACTATTCGTTGTAATAAACTAATTTGCATATGAAGTCTATGATGTAATTTATAAGAAAATGATAATACTATAGTTGAAACATTTAAAGCTACACGAAAGTTATATGTGCTCAACTATAGAGAATAATAACTTAACGATAGTCCATTACAGTGTGGTCATGTTTAACCCTAAAGCAGCAACTGAAAGAGAGAGCGATATGTATGTGAAATATAAGTGCCACATTAGCCAATGTTGCATGCACTACTGTTCAGCTCAACTCTTCTTATTTTGGAAACGAAATTCAAAACGGCGTAGTGATGCAATTTATTCCTTGTCAATTTGTTAAATCTAGAACACTTGTACCCTTGTTTGTTTCAACAAAAGCCCGAATAGGACTGTCCCTTTAACATGTTGAGATAGTTCGAGTAAATGATAACCCGGTACCGAGGGGTAATAGAAAATAAAATCAGGAGGGCACTTAACGAGAGTTAATGGAAGATGGACTGTCCCTTTAACACATTAAGATGGTTTGAGTAAATGATAACCCAGTAACGAGAGTTAATGGAAGATGGACTGTCCCTTTAACATATTGAGATGGTTTGAGTAAATGAAAACCCAGTAACGAAAATAGTAATAGAAAATAAACTCAGGAGAGCAGAGCAAAAGCCGAAGATATACACTTAATTCATGAATGCTATAATGCTGAATTTATTTGTGGGTTGAATGTGACCATAAGTGGTAAAGGTGCTGCTTGAAAACAGAAGTCCCAGGTTCGAGTCACGCTTTCGTTGTTCATAAATCTCAACTTCCTTGTTTGATAATAAGTCCAATTGTTTGCCTTTGTTAGTTCAATGACGGATAAAGGTGGTTATAAGATAACCAACCTTCACAGAGGGTGTCACAGCATATAAGCTTCAACTAATAAAAGGAGGGAATTTACGAGGTAAAACCTATTGAAATAAAGAAGAGATATCAAGGGTCGTTAGGCGGTATAATGCAGTAGGTGACATCAGACATACCACAAAGTAGTAAACCACATGACATCCACGAACAAGAAGTACAATCACACCTGTACTCTGAGGACTCGCTCCCTGATTTCAACAAAAGTGTTTAATAGACGCATTTACCTGTACAAATTGTTGAGAAGATTGTAAACCGTGACAGTCAATTAGAGCTCACCCCCATTTTTCATTTTGTAGTTTTTTTCAAGATTAAGTAACTTTTCACCTGGATTGTTTAAGAAGCAGTGATTAAACGAAGTTTCTTTTGTTCAAAGAAATCGAAAGCACAACAGGCAATATCATTCACAAGGAGAAGGCAAGACAGAGTAACCAAACGAATTCTATTAATCATTAAAACAATGCAATTATATAACTTATCATGAATATCACAGTAGCTTTCATTGACATATTTGGTTTGCGAGGATTGTGGTCAAAACAGTCGGATTTGTAACAATTCATTATATTGTCTGAGGATGAATGTCTAGAAGAACATATTGGATCAGGATGTTATCTACTAAGACAATCGCCCCTAGTGTTGAAGTTAGTCCTAAATCTGCACTAGTTGATGAGAAGCTTCGTGTTCGAGCTGTCAACCTGAAGCCATCACAGGAAGTGACTCCACAGGCCTGGGTGTCAGAAAGAGGTGCGGTGTACATTTCCTGTGGTCAGTTTGTGGCCGACGGTCAAGGATGTGTTGTCACAACTCAACATTCCTCATTTTGTGAAACTTACACAGGTAACAATGTCTTATAGTTTTTAGATAAGTTTAATTGTTCTTGGAAAAATGTTCAACATCTTTTCAAAATTGTGAGAATAACATTTTTAGATAAAGTTAACTTAAAAGGGGATATTTGTGAGTGTCCATGTCATAACAAATAAAAAAAGTGTGTGTTTTTTTAATTTTCTGAGCATAATCTACGACAAAGATAAGAATTTATCATTCAAAACTGTGTTCCACAGGAGTTATCACTTGTTGAAGATCAAGTGATATCTCATAGCAGATATCGTTTTGACAGTAGATGAACAATGCCTTGTCATCAGCAAGTACATGACATCACAAAATTTTTGCACCATCAGTAATGACATCACAATGCTTTGACGAAATAAATACAATGACGTCACGATGCTAAGATGTCATAAACACAATGACGTCACAATGCTATGACCTCACTAGTTAAGGAGTTTTAGGGCTATGCAGTTTTCAAAGATGTAACATTTTTCTTGCAAACGTAATTAAAAATGATTTTGGATGATAAATATAATCTCACCCTCGTGTTTTATGATGTCAAATATATCAGAGAAGACATGTGGATGTGATTTCTAATTACTATAATAATTTCTAAAATATCACTCTGAGCGTACGTTGATTAACTCTTAACATTCAAATGGGAAGATAAGGGATATTGGGGTGCGGGAAAGCTCAGTCGGCTACAGCGCTGGTCTCACGTTACTGAGGTCCGGAGTTTGAATCCCATCAAGGCCAAGGTGTAAAAACCTAGAGTTAACCTCTGTTAGAACTCTACAAGTGTCACCCCGGAGCCCTAGTGTGAAGTGCAACAAAAACTGCGCACTTAAAAGATCCCACGAATTCATGTCAGTGGCTGAATGGTGGATACATGTACACGTGCATACACCGAGCCTTAGGTTATCATCGTTCAGCAGTGTTGGACAAACTGCGAGAAAATAAATCCTGATTAGGCCCTTCTCTCATGCACGAACTTATATGAAAAAATTTACACACTATGTAAATATACATACATGTACATGTGTAATAGTAAATATACTTTTTGTTCACTTTCTGTTCTGTTCTTTTTTTATAAAAGAAAATAATCTTTTTGTCAATATAATAATAATATGATTTACTTTTATCTAAATTAAAACGTGAAGGTAAAAATAATTGAAGTTTGTCTCAATGATGCGCCTCAATCAGTCAAACGTTATTTTTGACACTCATATTAAGTCTAAATCAGTTACAACTAAATATTCTTCAAATGGTTATGTAACTAGTATCCGTGTGAATAAAACATGTTATTGTGCCTTTCTTGAACATAAATAACTGTTTTTAGATTTTCATTGAAAACAAGTATTAATCGTATATTTGCCATTTTGAAATGAATGTGTGACATCTTTTTCCATAAATATATTTAATTATGCCATATGCCAAAAACATATGTGATGAAAATCACAGAGTGGCTCTTTAAATCTCACCAAGTAACTGTTCTCAAGAAAGTCTGGCTTTAACTATGTTATACTGTCAATGCTAGAAATAGAATTTCAGTTCATCTAACATATGTGTTATGTAATTACTGCCTTTAATGATAAAACCTTTCATAAAGATAAATTCCACATGTATACATTTACGAGAGCGATATTGGTAAATATTCCCCAGAAAACTGTACAAGTGTTTTTGAAACCTTCAATTAGACTGATAAAATGGTGAGGCAATATTACACACACATGTCCTGATTCTGTAATCTAAAACTCTTAGTTATCTCTCACTTGGATGTAAGCCAAGTAGTGTAGCCATGGAGTGGGGATGATAGTTCTTGACAATTTTCCATTAAATATATCAGTAGGAAAACGTTTAGAGGAAAGAGAAAGACTAAGCGAAATATAAGTAACGAAAAATCTCAAATACTCTCTCAATATGGATGTGTCTTTTAAGCCTTTAATTAGACTGATAAAATACTGACAAGTTTGAGACAATATAACATGTACATGATCTGAATGTGTAATCTAACACTCTTAGTTATCTCGAACTTGGACGTAAGCCAAGTTATGTAGACATGTAGCCTAAGAAGGGGTTGTTATTTCTTTGCTGTTTTCTATGGGAGATAGTGACAGGAGACGTAACCAAGAGAGAGAGTAAGCCACATATAAGTTACGAACAACCTCAAGTACGGACGGATGTGCGTCTTCTCTCTTTATCTGGATGTGTTTGTTTCTGATAATTCCTTGTAGAACTGATGTTTGGGGAGATGTGAAAATGGTTATATTGCTTGGCTATTGAAGAACATTTAACCAAAATAGTGAAAGACTTAATGTTTCAAGCAACTTTCATCATGAGCGGACGTGTGTTTATTCTCTCGATATGGATGTGTTTATTTCTGATGATTCCTGGAAGATGTGAAGAAAGTCTTCAACTTTTTGTTGACAAATTGGAAATTTTGGAAGACAATTATGATGATCTGAAATCTGATGTTGTTTCTTATGAGGAGAGGATGAAAAGAAGAATATACAGGGCCAAGACTTCTGTCCGGAATGAAATAAAGAATACCATGGAGAAACAAATTAAGGGTAATTTCTGAGACGAGACATATGAAACGTGTTAACCAGCAGATGAGGAGAGAGCTGCATCAGTTAAGAAGTTTTCTCGTACATGTTCAGAGCGACAATATGATGTACAAGAAACCGTTTGAGGAAAGTGAGATTGAAAACAATGAGATTTGTTCTAAATGTCTGGAATCGAATACCTTGACATCAAAATTTGCTGAAATACACGACAACATTACCAAACTGGATGAAAAGGTAATTAATCTAGACAACATACAACATCAACATAAAGAGGACTCTTTTAAAAGATCAAGTGAAGCATTTGTATTCCATGGACCTGTAACAGCATCATCGTCAGATGTTTCAACCTCACCTTCTACAACAACCTCATCGTCTTCTACAAACTCTACTTCAACCTCAATGCAACACAAATATATAGGAGAATCACTGAAAACATCAAATGAACAGGAACCTTTAACAGCTCCAAAGTCTGTTGTGACACCCTGGCCTTCTTCCTTGACATATACTTCAAAAACTTCAGCAACATCAACAACATCAACAACAACATTAACACTATCAACAACAAGGAAAACTTCAACCTCCACAACTGCTGCTTCAACCACTCCACCAATCCCTCAAGGAGAAAGAAACAGGATTCTTGTTTTTCGATTTAACAGAGTAAATGCAATTAAGGTTAACCAAATAGATATTAAGAGCCAAGCTGTTACCATATTCTCTAATCTCAAACTGAAAAAGGTTTGGGATGCTGTATATGTATCAAAACTAAATTCTTTATTGATTGCTCAAATTGAACCCGAACGGATTCTCTCCTATAACATGTACAATTCTTCAGCAGTAACCCTTAGAAATAATTTAGTGGTTAGAAGCATTTCAGTTGACGAGGGAAGAGATTTTGTGTTCCTTGCAAGTTTTCAGCATCCCGGTAGTATATGTCGCATGGATCTAAAAGGTGAACATTTGACTGTCTTGTTTAATACTACAGCTGTCCCTTATGTTGTTGTAGTGAATCCACAGACAAGGCACATTTATGTGAGTACTGGGGACAGATTGTTTTCAATGACGTATAATGCTGACAATGTTCATACTGTGGCTACAGGGTCCTTCTACTCCTATATCTTTGCAGCAACACTAGACGTTTCCAAAGAATATCTTTACTATAGCAGATATAAATCTCTTTATAGATATTCCATTTCAGAGAATTCAACAACTACAATAGCCCACCTCGGTTTCTTTCCTTTCCAGTTGAGATACTACAGTGACACTATTTACGGCAGTTGGTCAAGAAATGGTCGTGTCATGGCATTCGATTTGAAAACAAACATGTTACACAAGCTTACTGTCAGGTCAGGTTTTGATGCTGCAATAATATGCTTAGTTCCCTAAGGAGTGACGTTCCTTATTAGCTTGTCTTATCCCATATATGTTAGACACTTAGATATAATGTATATAGAACTATATTCAAAATTATGACCTTTCTTTCATATGGTCTGTTTTTGAAATGGCCGTGGGTTAACTATTTATCATGACAACAACTTCAATAGTTTCAACATTAGCTTCAAGATTTGATGTAGACTTCTGAAAATGAAATGGATATGTTAATAAAGTAAGTCAACATATCAGACTTTTGAGTGTCATTGACTCATTCAAAGGTAATCAGAACTAAACGGAAAGGAGAAAGAAATTACACCCTTCAGAATCATTTATAAGATTTTTAATTATAACTATTTAGTTTTTGATGTCGAATTTTTGAACTGAAAAGAAAAGAGTTATACACGTATGATTGTTTAAAGAATATTTTAAGTTTTTTGTATTTAAAAAAGTTAATTAAATATTTTCAATTGTCAAAGATTTATTCTGATGTGACGCAAACGTTCATCAACAAAGAAGACATATTCTTTGTGAAAATTAATTGGCTTGCCTAAGTTTTAACATATTGACAACATATTAAACATTTAATGGGTAATCTTAGTGAATATTCTATTTTTTATCCCTGCGTACATTAAGCAAATATATTTTAACAACACATTAACAAGACACTAATATTATTATTCAAACTACTACCTATTGGTGGCGTTCACAAATGCCTACAAGGAAGAATGCCTTCAGTCAAAACATCTTCATGCACCAGTGGCTTGAAGACAACCTTCACCCTATAAGCAAAGTGAATGTTCCACCTATGCATGCAATGAAAACAAAACACAATGTTGTGAGCATAATCAATTTTTAATGTGACATAATAAAACTGTCTGTACATGTTTTTAAAAACAAAATTTAAACAGGATTTATCACAACATTTTATGATTTTTGTAGTTATTTAGTGTTTCTAATATTAGATAATCTTCCGCCAGTGAAATTTGTTGTTTTTTAATTCATAATTGTTTCTATTCCGTTCCATCCAATTCTTCCTTGTAAGTAAATCATTTGCTGGCAGAAGTCTATGATTTACACTGTACTTGAACCATGCCTGTTTTACACTATAATATGACTTAAATATTTATTTAGATTTTTGTTGAAGTTTCCTCGTCAACGTTTTCATCTAGTTCATTTGATATTTTTCTTTTAAAGCTTGTTGTTTTTTTCAATATGAGAATGTTAATATATCCCTCCATCCTTGGAGTTTCAATTTTCTTTTCAATATGAACTTTCGTCTATAATGTGAAATTGTCCATATTTAAGAAATTGACATAATTGTTTGGCATGCCAATTATCTTTGTTATAATAATAATAATAATAATAATAATAATAGCTTTCTTATACCGCGCATATATCCATGACAAAGCATGCTCAAAGCGCCATGAGTATTATTTCCCTGGAGGGATAATATTTTCGGTGCCGCCGATTAACAAGCGCTCCGCGCGACCGTATAGGTCCATACTTCCCCCTTGTTCAGGTACCCATTTGTAGAGCTGGATGAACTGAGTGCAATATGGATTAAATGTCTTGCCCAGGGACACAACACAGAATGAGACCCAAGTCACAAATTTGTTGTGTCTCCACCGGGATTCGAACCCGGGTCTCTGGCGTGAGAGGCAAGCATGCTAACCACTACACCACTGTGCTCCACTCCCTCGAGCTCTCTTGGAGTAATGTTAATACTGAACTATTTTCCGTACCTGCTTGTAGGACCCGTCCTTACACAGTATAGACCTTGAACCATTTTATCCGCAAAGAAAGCTATTTTCATATTAATCACATCACGTAAAAAATTACAAACATGCTAATAGAAACTCACAAGGAAGAATGTAGAGCGTCGCTGGAAACCAAAATAAACTATCTGTCTGTCTGTCTCTTACTTTCTTAATCTTTCTGCTCGTTAATTCTCTACAGTAGGCATCATATTGGGAACAGTACATTTGTGCGCAGGTAAGCGTGTTGCTGTCATAACATTCAGTGTAGGCATTATTCCCTGTAGGCGGTTTTCCTTGTAGGCATTATCAACCCTAACCCTTATGTTATGGTTAACATGACATAAATCAGATGTCTCGTAGATATTTAGTAGATTTAAACAAATTGTGGTGTGAACTTTCTTATGCTTGGCGGTTAAATTGTCTGATATTTACTACTCACATATATTTACTACTCATCTCCTTGTCATATCCAGCTGCTTCAGTCATTCACTTCGTGGGTGGATAGCGCGGTGGCTTCAGATCAAGAGGTCTGTGGTTCGAACCCAGCGAGGAGCTCAGGAACTTTGTCTGCAGTAGAAAACTATTCAACACACACTATGGTTTGGCTGCCATGATATACTGAATTAAAGTGCAGTACCTATCATGGTTATAACCATATATTACACACCGAGGAAAACATAGTTAAATTATTGTTTTTGTCATTATTTAAACTCAGTAATGTTAACAATTAAAGGGATAAATATAGGAATTGATCACATTTTGCCCAATACATATGCATGAGTAAACCTCAAGAGCATAGCGTGGCAGGGAGAACGAAATTTCCGTGTACAATACTTTGCACAATATTCACGAGCTTCACTGTTATCGTAAAGATCGAGTTGTCCAATCAGCAAGCAATGTCGCTGTGACGTATGCATGTGCGTGTTAAAGCACATGCTCTTATCATTTGACTTAACAAAGCAAAGAGACAGCCAGGATGGTCTCAAGATGGCCAACACGTGCTTGTCGGAATACTCTTACAGCGAAGAAAACTCAGTGGATAATATGTATCCAGATTCCAGGGCCATCTTTCACAAAGCCCTAAGGTGATTGTAAGTCCATAAGGTAACCTTATTGCTATGTTAAAGTATGCGAGTAAGGTTAACCTTAGTTAAGGTTGCTTTGTACAAGGGAGCCCAGCTCAATAAAACGTAACAGTAACTACAGACGTCTGTGAAATGACGAAACAATTTTCGGATATTTGCTGTTGGAGGGCAAGTGCGTGAACAGTGAAATGTGCCAGACTATCCATAATCAACGCATATTTTATTACTTACGGGATTATATTGCCATGCAGTTCAATACACGTGGAATGTAAAAAGTATAATCGACAAATTACTGTCAGAGTTTTCAACTATTTTTTGTAAGCAAATATGGTAAAATAGAATTGTAATTTTCATTCTTTAATTTTCCTGTATTTTATATTTATATTTTTATTTTTAAATTTATATTATTTATGAAACATCAACATTATATCATAGGATTTTTGTTTAATTTAGAAACACATATATTTTGTTTGATTTTTTAACATTAGTTTGATATTCATTTTATATTTTGTTTTTTTCCTAAACAACTAAAAAGATTGGCCATATGAGCAAGCCCGACTGAGATTAGATGTTATGTTAGATGTTATATTTGTCTTTCAAACCAATTAATTTATATATTTCTTTCATAGATTTATTGTTTCAGATAGTAAATGAGTTAAATTGTCTAGACTCTCAGTTTTCCGAAACTCGTATTTGGTAATCATGTCAGTTTTTGGCTAAGAACTTTGAAAATCTAGGTCCGTGACATATACAAAATATCTTCTTCTCCTTTGCGTACTGAGCCTAGGTTTTTGTTTTTTGTAAAGTTTTCATAAGGGTTCCTGTAAGGGGATATGATGTGAGTGTCCATGTCATAAACAAATTACAAAAAGTGTGTCTAATTTCTGGATTTTCGGAGCGTAATAGACGACATAGATATGAAAGAAAAATGTTCTGTTTCTTTGGAAGAGATTATTTAAAGGAATGAATATATCCCAATATCCTTCTGAGAATATGTCAATTAACTGTACTTTATACATTTATAATGGAAAAAACGTAACGTCACTGTTAATGACATGTTATATCCTGATATATATCTTTTTCTCCGGGTGTTTAATTGAGAAAATAAACCTGATAAGATTAAATTTTAAAGTAAAGAATGCCTGCTTTAGTGAATGTGGCCATCTTGGTTAATATCCGGAAAATTATCATTATGAAATTTACGTTACCATTACATTATAGATAATGTGCAGTGTGTATAATACTATACAAGAACCCTGTTGATAAATAAACCAATGTACTTAAACCTTTAAATCATTGGATTAAGAAACGTCAAATTAAATGCAATCTAACCGCTTTATTTTGCATTTGAGTTTACGTTAAAAGAGCCACCCCGTGAGGTGTCAGGTTTCACACAGTCTCATCTGATCAAGAAGTATCGACTGTTGAAGGAAAGTATCATTTCAAAGCTAATCAACGTTGTAAACTGACAACAGGAGGGTTTGGAGTCAAGATAATGATGAAACCCGGATAACGACTCGCATCAATCAGTCAACGAGTTATCAGTTAAATCAGTCAATCAGTTACGAGTTGACACTGTTACACAGATTATATAATTAGTATCCATGTTAATTGGACGTGTGAATTTGCCCTTCACAAACATAAATCACTGTTTTCCACTGATTTTCATTAGAAACAAGTTTCTATCCTATATCTACCATTTTGAGATGAATGTGTGATATTTATATATGGAATAATGCCATTTACGTTCAAAACGAAACAAAAACAAATGTGATGAAAACCACGGAATGACTCTTTAAATTACACCAGGTAACTATTCTTAAGACAGTTTGACTTTAACTATTTTATTTGTCAATGCTAGAAATAGAATTTTAGTTCATCTAACATCTGTGTAATGTAAATACTGCCTTTAATGATAAAACATATCATGCAGATAAATTCCACACGTATACATTCATGAGAGTGACATTGGTATATGTTCCCGAGAAATCTGTACAAGTGTTTTTGAAACTTCACATTAGACTGATAAAATGGTGATAATGTTGAGGCAATATTACATACACATGTCCTGAATGTGTAATCAAACACTCTTGGTTATCTCTACTTGGATGTTTTCCAAGTAGTGCAGCCATGGAGTGGGGGTGAGAGTTCTTAGCAATTTTCCATTAAAGATATCAGTCAGAAAACGTTAAAGAGACACAGAGTATGTTGATAGGATCACATACATGTATGTCAAATTTTGAAATCGATGTTATAACATCGGGAACCAATACTTGTTACTGAAAAGGTCAATCAGTCCACTAGAGCAAAAATACGGCAATTCAAAGTCGGGATTTTAAACGCAAACCGGACAGTGTGGCTCTAGCGGCGTGCGCAAATTTGTCAAACGTAATTATGAAACCTTGTCATAAGCTGACAGGAAGATTTATTTTATGGTGAGCAGTGAAATACTGGGATTTATCAGTGAAATAAACTGTCTATCAAGCTACAGTGAAAATAACTTATATTTTCACTGCGAACGGTGACTGATATAATTTGACGTCATAAAACAATGGTCTCACGCGGGGAATTGGCATATGACATCACAGTGTATCTGTGGTGACGAGCTGTTCCTAGCCGCCGCTCGGCGTGAAAATGACCCTTTTCGGACGTAATTACAATGGTAAAATCATATTAAAATAGAATATCCGTCAATTCTTGACAAATACCATGTTTATCTCATCTCGTGAGGTAGAAAAGTTATATGTTTTTAATCGTGGCTGCGCCACTCGTGAAAATATAACCTTTCTACCTCACTCGATGAGATAAACATGGTATTAGTCAAGAAAAGACAGATATCCTCTATATATTCGATTCGATAGTGTTTATTAGGTATTGTAACTAGTATAGGTAGATTAATTGAATGCATAATTTCGAATATTTTCAAACGTATTTGAGATGTTTTTTTGATTTTTTTATATAAAATCAAGCATTTTAGAGATGTTATGCATTAATGGATATATTTGCAAGGCCAGTGATGAGATATGAACTTCAATCAGCATTTTATACATTTTATAGCTTATCAAAACCAAATAAGATTTTAAGAAGGATACTCTGTGTCACTTTAACAAGAAAGAGAAAGACTAATATAAGCCACATATAAGGTACGAACAATCTCATACATAATATGTATACGGACACATATTCATTTAGTCCCTCAATATGGATGTGTCTTTAAAACCTTTAATTAGACTGATAAATTGCTGACAAGCTTGAGACAATATTACATGCACATGTTCTGAATGTGTAATCAAAGACTCTTAGTTATCTTGAACTTGGACGTAAGCCAAGTTGTGTAGACATGTAGCCAGAGAAGAGTATGTTATTTCTTTCCTGTTTTCTAGACTGTAGACGTAACCAAGAGAGAGAAAGAGTAAGCCACATATAAGTTACGAACAACCTCAATTACGGACGGATGTGCGTTTACTCTCTCTATCTGGATGTGTATGTTTCTGATAATTCCTTGTAGAACTGATGTTTGCTAAGATGTGAAAATGGTTATATTGCTTGGCAATTGAAGAACATCTAACCGACATTGTGAAAAACTAAATGATTCCAGCAACTTTAATCATGAGAGGACGTGTGTTAATTCTCTCCATATGGATGTGTTTGTTTCTGATAATTCCTGGAAGATGTGAAGAAAGTCTTCAACTTTTTGTTGACCGATTGGAAATTTTGGAAGACAATTATGATAATCTGAAATCTGATGTTGTTTCTTATGAGCAGAGGATGAAAAGAAGAGTATACAGGGCCAAGACTTCTGTACGGAATGAAATAAAGAATACCATGAAGAATCAAATTAAGGATACTGTAATGGATATTTTGAGAAGTGATTCTGTTGCAGATATGATAACATCCAGGGTAATTTCTGAGACGAGACATATGAAACGTGTAACCCAGCAGATGAGGAGAGAGCTGCATCAGTTAAGAAGTCTTGTCCATGTTCAGAGCGACAATATGATGTACAAGAAATCGTTTGATGAGAGCGAGATTGAAAACAATGATATTTGTTCTAAATGTCTTGAATCGAATACCTTGACATCAAAATTTGCTGAAATACACGACAACATTAACAAACTGGATGAAAAGGTAATTAATCTAGACAACTTACAACATCAACATAAAGAGGACTCTTTTAAAAGATCAAGTGAACAGGAACCTTTAACAGCACCAAATTCTGTTGTGACAGCCTCGCCTTCTTCCTTGACATACGCTGCAACAACTTCAGCAACATCAACATCATCATCATCAACAACAACAGCAACATTAACAACAAGGAAAACTTCAACCTCTACAACTGCTGCTTCAACTGCTCCTACAATCCCTCAAGGAGAAAGAAACAGGATTCTTGTTTTTCGATATATCGCAGGTGCAGTAAAACAAATAGATATTAAGAGCAAAGCTGTGACCAACTTCCCTAATGTATACGTAAAACTGAACAAGCTTTCAGATGCTGTTTATGTATCAAAACTGAACTCTTTATTGATTGCTCAAATTGAGCCTAAACGGATTCTCTCCTACAACATGGACAGTTCTTCTACAGATACTCTTAGAGATAATTTAGGAATGAACAGCATTGCAGTTGACGAGGGAAGAGATCTTGTGTTTCTTGCAAGATTTGAGCGAGCCACAAGTATCTGTCGCATGGATCTAAAAGGTGAACATTTGACAGTCTTGTTTAATACTTCAAGTACCCCTTTAGTTGTTGTAGTGAATCCACAGACAAGGCACATTTATGTGAGTACTGGGGACAGATTGTTTTCAATGACGTATAATGCTGACAATGTTCAGACTTTGGTTACAGGGTCCTCCTACTTCAATTTCAATGCAGCAACTGTGGACGTTCCTAAAGGACATCTTTACTATAACAATTATAAATCCCTCTATAGATATTCTATTACAGAGAATACAACAACTAGGATAACTAATCTAGGTTTCTTTCCTTTCCAGTTGAGATACTACAGTGACACTATTTACGGCAGTTGGTTAAGAAATGGTTCTGTTGAGGCATTCGATTTACAAACAAAAATGTTACACTCTCTGTCTTCTGTAAGGTCGAGGTTTAATCGTGGAGTTATATGCTTAGTTCCCTAGGCAGTGGTTTTCATATATAGATGAATGTATTATATCAAATTTAGATAACTCTTGTTTCATAAAGAATGTTTTGGAAACAAATGCCCTGAAGTTCACCATTTACCATGGCAACAAATACAATGCTTACAATATAAAATTCAAGATAGGCCTTCAACAATGAAATTTAAAATTTAGTTAGTCAACAAATTGGGCATTTGAGTATTTTGTTAATATTCAGCCTGTCTAGTTACTCATTTCCTTTGGAACAGCATATTCACATCTTTGTGACAGAAACGTGGATGGACAACTTATTTTCGTTTTCATATGATGACATTTACAGGTCAAAACGACACAACTTGGTCTATCAAGAATCCAAGTCTAGTTTCAGGTTTTGTGTTTTGCAATAATAATTATCATCCAATAATTTGTTCCACAGTAGATATCGCTTGTGAAAGATCAAGCAATATATCCTAGGAGATATCTCTTTGACAGTAGATTTTGAACAATGCCCTGTCATAAGCAGGGAAATGACATCACAAACGTTTTGCATCATCAGAAATTACGTAACAATGGTATGACGTCATAAACACAACGACGTAACAATGCTATGACGTCGTCAAGACAATGACGTCACAATGCTTTGACATCACTGGTTTTGGAGTTTTAGGGCTATGCAGTGTTCAAAGCTGAAGATTTTTCATTCTTATGTGATGAAAAATGATTTTTGATGATAAATAGAAACTCACCCTCGTGTCTTCTGATATCAAATATATCAAAATAAAAAATCGTTGATAAAAGAAATTTTTTTTTACTTATATCAACTTGTGTTGATATATTTGATATCAGCAGACACTTGGGTGAGATTCTCTATTTATCCTAATTTTTGTAATTATCAGTATCATATATTGTCTTAACGTTACATTGAAACGTCCCAGTCTTACTTAAAACATGGTTTTATCTATAAAATTTTATCATTACTGAACTCAGAGATAAAGTACTAGTTGATCAATGAATCATAATGGTGTCCTTTTCCTGACAAGGCTTTCAATATATATTTTAAAAGACAAATTGCTTTATGGCAAAGATTTCAAAAGGATCTTTTTGGATCTTTTTGGATAAAACGTTTATCAAATAACATGTTTGGCAAATTAACTCCAAATACATGCTACACAATGCTTTATGTCTTTGAAAGAATGTTGTATCACATATATATATATATAAATATATAATTCTTATTAAGGAAATTATTAATTGAACATTCTTTGTGATATTTCTATATATATATATATATACATATATATACAGTGTATATATATATATATATATTCGTTGTAATAAACTAATTTGCATATGAAGTCTATGATGTTATTTATAAGAAAATGATAATACTATAGTTGAAACATTTAAAGCTACACGAAAGTTATATGTGCTCAACTATAGAGAATAATAACTAAACGATAGTCAATTACAGTGTGGTCATGTTTAACCCTAAAGCACCAACTGAAAGAGAGAGCCATATGTATGTGAAATATAAGTGCCACATTAGCCAATGTTGCATGATTTACTGTTCAGCTCCACTCTCCTTTAAGGGACAGTCCTATCAGGATATTATTTTGGAAACGAAATTCAAGACGGCGTAGTGATGCAATTTATTCTTTGTCAAGTTGTTTAATCTGGAACACTTAAACTCTTGTTTGTTTCAACACAAAAAACCAATAGGACTGTCCCTTTTACATGTTGAGATAGTTCGAGTAAATGATTACCCAGTAACGAGGGGTAATAGAAAATAAACTCAGGAGGGCAGAGCCAGAGCCGAGGATATACACTTAATTCATAAATGCTATAATGATGAAATTATTTGTGGGTTGAATGTGACCGTAAGTGGTAAAGGCGCTGCTTGAAAACAGAAGTCCCAGGTTCGAGTCACGCTTTCGTTGTTCATGAATCTCAACTTCCTTGTTTGATAATAAGTCCAAGTGTTTGCCTTTGTTAGTTTCATGACGGATTAAGGTGGTTATAAGATAACCAACCTTCACAGAGGGTGTCACAGCATATAAGCTTCAACTATTAAAAGGAAGGAATTTACGAGGTAAAACCTATTGAAATAAAGAAGAGATATCAAGGGTCGTTAGGTGGTATAATGCAGTAGGTGACATCAGACATACCACAAAGTAGTAAACCACATGACATCCACGAACAAGAAGTACAATCACACCTGTACTCTGAGGATTGCTTCCTGATTTCAACAAAAGTGTTTAATAGACGCATTTACGTGTACAAATTGTTGAGAAGATTGTAAACCGTGACAGTCAATTAGAGCTCGCCCCCATTTTTCATTTTGTAGTTTTTTTCAAGATTAAGTAACTTTTCACCTTGATTGTTTAAGAAGCAGTGATTAATCGAAGTTTCTTTTGTTCAAAGAAATCGAAAGCACAACAGGCAATATCATTCACTAGGAGAAGGCAAGACAGAGAAACCAAACGAATTCTATTAATCATTAAAACAATGCAATTATATAACTTATCATGAATATCACAGTAGCTTTCATTGACATATTTGGTTTGCGAGGATTGTGGTCAAAACAGTCGGATTTGTAACAATTCATTATATTGTCTGAGGATGAATGTCTAGAAGAACATATTGGATCAGGATGTTATCTACTAAGACGATCGCCCCTAGTGTCGAAGTTAGTCCTAAATCTGCACTAGTTGATGAGAGGCTACGTGTTCGAGCTGTTAACCTGAAGACATCACAGGAAGTGACTCCACAGGCCTGGGTGTCAGAAAGAGGTGCGGTGTACATTTCCTGTGGTCAGTTTGTGGCCGACGGTCAAGGATGTGTGGTCACAACTCAACATTCATCATTTTGTGGAACTTACACAGGTAACAATGTGTTATAGTTTTTAGATAAGTTTAATTGTTCTTGAAAAAATGTTCAACATCTTTTCAAAATTGTGAGAATAACATTTTTACGACAAAGATAAGAATTTATCATCCAAAACTGTGTTCCACAGGAGTTATCACTTGTTGAAGATCAAGTGATATCTCATAGGAGATATCGTTTTGACAGTAGATGAACAATGCCTTGTCATCAGCAAGTACATGACATCACAAAAGTTTTGCACCATCAGTAATGACGTCACAATGCTTTCACGAAATATATACAATGACGTCACGATGCTAAGATGTCATAAACACAATGACGTCACAATGCTATGACCTCACTGGTTAAGGAGTTTAAGGGCTATGCAGTTTTCAAAGATGTAACATTTTTCTTGCAAACGTAATTAACCCTTACGATGCGGCTATATATTTTTGCTCTACAAGCCCACGTGGCGGAATTGTTTTGTCCGGTGCCAGCCACCGTTATATCCTGATTAACCGCTTCTTTATTTTTGTGCGCGGATATACATATGATACATGGAAATAAAGACAATTCTCTCTTCTATACGATGATGGAAAAATTATAAAATTATCTCTAATGGTTCGTGAGATATACATGCCGCAAGGTGGGTACCCTCAATCATTTTGAGGTAAACAAATTTTTTGCGGCACTTGTCGCAACGCTTTGCCATTTCTTTATTTTTGTGCGCGGATATACATATGATACATGGAAATGAAGACAAATCTCTCTTCTACACGATGATGTAAAAATTATAGAATTATCTCTATTGGTTTGTGAGATATGAATGCCGCAAGGTGGGTAACCTCAATCATTTTTGAGAAAAGGTTTGATATTTTATATCCGGGAGCAGCCAAGACTGCTTGCAGTCAATATATAGCCTTATCCTGAAAGTTACGGATTTCGCCAAGAGGGCTTACGTGCCATTTTATATTTGGCCCGTAAATATCACGCGCCCCGCATCGTAAGGGTTAAAATGATTTTGGATGATAAATATAATCTCACCCTCGTGTTTTCTGATGTCAAATATATCAAAGAAGACATGTGGATGTGATTTCTAAATACTATAATAATTTCTAAAATATCACTCTGAGCATACGTTGATTAACTCTTAATATTCAAATGGGAAGATAAGGGATATTGGGGTGCGGGATAGTCGGCTACAGCGCTGGTCTCACGTTACTGAGGTCCGGAGTTTGAATCCCATCAAGGCCAAGGTGTAAAAACCTAGAGTTCACCTCTGTTAGAACTCTACAAGTGTCACCCTGGAGCCCTAGTGTGAAGTGCAACAAAAACTGCGCACTTAAAAGATCCCACGAATGCATGTCAGTGGCTGAATGGTGGATACATGTACACGTGCATACACCGAGCCTTAGGTTATCATCGTTCAGCAGTGTTGGACAAACTGCGAGAAAATAAATCCTGACTAGGCCCTTCTCTCATGCACGAACTTATATGAAAAAATTTACACACTATGTAAATATACATACATGTACATGTGTAATAGTAAATATACTTTTTGTTCACTTTCTGTTCTGTTCTGTTTTTATAAAACAAAATATTCTATTTGTCAATATAATAATAATATGATTTACTTTTATCTAAATTAAAACGTGAAGGTAAAAATAATTGAAGTTAGTGTCAATGATGCGCGTCATCAGTCAAACGTTATTTTTGACACTCATATTAAGTCTAAATCAGTTACAACTAAATATTCTTCAAATGGTTATGTAACTAGTATCCGTGTGAATAAAACATGTTAATGTGCCTTTCTTGAACATAAATCACTGTTTTTAGATTTTCATTGAAAACAAGTATTAATCGTATATTTGCCATTTTGAAATGAATGTGTGACATCTTTTTCCATAAATATATTTAATTATGCCATTTGCCAATGACATATGTGATGAAAATCACAGAGTGGCTCTTTAAATCTCACCAAGTAACTGTTCTCAAGAAAGTCTGGCTTTAACTATGTTATACTTCTGTCAATGCTAGAAATAGAATTTCAGTTCATCTAACATATGTGTTATGTAATTACTGCCTTTAATGATAAAACCTTTCATAAAGATAAATTCCACATGTATACATTCACGAGAGCGATATTGGTATATATTCCCCAGAAAACTGTACAAGTGTTTTTGAACCTTCAATTAGATTGATAAAATGGTGATAAACTTGAGGCAATATTACACACACATGTCCTGATTCTGTAATCTAAAACTCTTAGTTATCTCTCACTTGGATGTAAGCCAAGTAGTGTAGCCATGGAGTGGGGATGATAGTTCTTGGCAATCTTCCAGTGACGATAGCAGTCAGAAAACGTTAAGAGGAAAGAGAAAGACTCAGCGACATATAAGTTACGAACAATCTCATATACGGACGCATATTCGTTTACTCCCTCAATTTGGATGTTTTTTAAAAACTTTAATTAGACTGATAAAACACTGACAAGCTTGAGACAATATCACTGCACATGTTCTGAATGTGTAATCAAACACTCTTAGTTATCTCGAACTTGGACGTAAGCCAAGTAGTGCAGCCATGTAGCCAGAGAAGGAGATGTTATTTCTTTGCTGTTTCTATAGGAGATAGTGGACAGGAGACGTAAACAAGATCTTTTCTTTTCAAAATTTTGAGAATAACATTTTTAGATAAAGTTAACCTAATATGGGATATTATGTGAGTGTCCATGTCATAACAAAATAACAAAAAGTGCGTCTAATTTTTAAAATTTTCGGAGCATAATCTACGACAAAGATAAGAACTAATCATTCAAATCTGTGTTCCACAGGAGATATCATTTGTTGAAGATCAAGCGATATCTCATAGGAGATATCGTTTTGACAGTAGATGAACAATGCCTTGTCATCGGCAAGTACATGACATCACAAAAGTTTTGCACCATCAGTAATGACGTCACAATGCTTTGATGTCATAAACACAATGACGTCACAATGCTATGACCTCACTGGTTAAGGAGTTTTAGGGCTATGCAGTTTTTAAAGATGTAACATTTTTCTTGCAAACGTAATTAAAAATGATTTTGGATGATAAATATAATCTCACATTCGTGTATTCTGATGTCGAATATATCAAAGAAGACACTTGGTTGTGATTTCTAAATTCTATAATAATTTATAAAATATCACTCTGAGCATACGTTGATCAACTGTAGTCTTAACATTCAAATTAGAAGATACCGGATAAAGGTGTACGGGATAGCTCAGTCGGCAAGAGCGCCGGTCTCATGTTACTGAGGTCCGAAGTTTGAATCCCATCCAAGCCAAGGTGTAAAAACCTAGATTTCACCTCTGTTAGAACTCTACAAGTGTCACCCCTGAGCCGTAGTGTATAGTCTAAAAAAAACCTGGCGATTAAAAGATCCCACGAATTCATGTCAGTGGCTGAATGGTGGATACATGAACACGTGCATACGCCGAGCTTTAGGTTATCATCGTTCAACAGTGTTGGACAAACTTTGAGAAAATTAATCCTGATTAGGCCCTTCTCTCATGCACGAACTTATATGAGAAAATTTACACACTATCTAAATATACATACATTTAAATATACTCTCTTTTCACGTTTTATTACACACTATTCTATTTGTCAATTTATTTTTATCTAAATAAAATACGAAAAGGTAAAACTAATTGAATTTAGTGCCAATGATGCGCTATGAGTCAAACGTAATTTTTGAAACTCATATTTAGCAGTCTAAATCAGTTACAACTTAATATTATATACTATTCAGTAGGTTATATAACTAGTATCTGTGTGAATTGAACTTGTTAATTTGCCTTTCCGAACATTATTTACTGTTTTTAGATTTTCATCTATCGTATACTTGGCATTTTGAGTTGAATGTGTGATATCTTTTTCGATTTATATAATTAATAATGCCATTTACGTTCGATACAAAACAAAAACATATGTGATGAAAATCACGGAGTGGCTCTTTCAATCTCACCAAGTAACTGTTCTCAAGACAGTTTGTCTTTAACTATTTTATACTTCTTTCAATGCTAGAAATATAATTTAGTTCATCTAACATCTGTGTTTTGTAAATACTTTAATGATAAAACTTATCATGAAGATAAATTTCACATGTATACAGTCATGAAATTTAAAATTGGTAATGTTCCCCAGAAAACTGTACAAGTGTTTTTGATATCTTCAATTAGACTGATAAAATGGTGATAAGATTGAGGCAATATTACATACACATGTCCTGATTCTGTAATCTAAAACTCTTGGTTATCTCACACTTGGATGTAAGCCAAGTAGTGTAGCCATGGAGTGGGGATGATAGTTCTTGGCAATTTTCAGTTAAAGATATCAGTCAGAAAAGTTAACAAGAGAGAAAGACTAAGAGACATATAAGTTACGAACAATCTCAAATCAGACGCATATTCGTTTACTACCTCAATATAGATGTGTCTTTAAAACCTTTAATTAGACTGATAAAATGCTGACAAGTTTGACACAATATCACTGCACATGTTCTGAATGTGTAATCAAAAACTCTTCGTTATCTCGAACTTGGACGTAAGCCAAGTAGTGCAGCCATGTAGCCAGAGAAGGAGATGTTATTTCTTTGCTGTTTCTATAGGAGATAGTGGACAGGAGGCGTAAACAAGATAAAGAGTAAGCCACATATAAGTTACAAACAACCTCAAGTACAGACGGATGTGCGTCTTCTCTCTTTATCTGGATGTGTTTGTTTCTGATAATTCCTTGGAGAACTGATGTTTGGGGAGATGTGAAAATGGTTATATTGCTTGGACATTGAAGAACATCTAACCGAAATAGTGAAAGACTAAATGTTTCAAGCAACTTTCATCATGAGCGGACGTGTGTTTATTCTCTCGATATGGATGTGTTTGTTTCTGATGATTCCTGGAAGATGTGAAGAAAGTCTTAAACTTTTTGTTGACCGATTGGAAATTTTGGAAGACAATTATGATGATCTGAAATCTGATGTTGTTTCTAATGAGCAGAGTATGAAAAGAAGAATATACAGAGCCAAGAATTCTGTCCGGAATGAAATAAAGAATACCATGAAGAAACAAATTAAGAATACTGTGTTGGATATTTTGAAAAGTGATTCTGTTACAGATATGATTACATCCAGGGTAGTTTCTGAGACAAGACATATGAAACGTGTAAACCAGCAGATGAGGAGAGAGCTGCATCAGTTAAGAAGTTTTCTCGTACATGTTCAGAGCAACAATATGATGTACAAGAAATCGTTTGAGGAAAGTGAGATTTGTTCTAAATGTCTGGAATCGAATACCTTGACATCAAAATTTGCTGAAATACACGACAACATTACCAAACTGGATGAAAAGGTAATTAATCTAAACAACTTACAACATCAACAAAAAGAGGACTCTTTCAAACGATCAAGTGAAGCATTTGTCTTCCATGGACCTGTAACAGCATCATCGTCAGATGTTTCAACCTCACCTTCTACAACAACCTTGTCGTCTTCTACAAACTCTACTTCAACCTCACAGAAACACAAATATATAGGAGAATCTCTGAAAACATCAAGTGAACAGGAACCTTTAACAGCACCAAAGTCTGTTGTGACACCCTCGCCTTCTTCCTTGACATATACTTCAACAACTTCAGCAACATCAACAACATCAACAACAACATTAACACTATCAACAACAAGGAAAACTTCAACCTCCACAACTGCTGCTTCAACCACTCCACCAATCCCTCAAGGAGAAAGAAACAGGATTCTTGTTTTTCGATTTAACGGAGGAAAAGCAACTAAGGTTAGACAAATAGATATTAAGAGCCAAGCTGTGACCATGGTCTCTAATGTCAAACTGAAAAAAGTTTTCGATGCTGTTTATGTATCAAAACTAAACTCTTTATTGATTGCTCAATTTGTGCCCAAACGGATTCTCTCATATAACATGGACAACTCTTCAGCAGTAACCATCAGAGATGATGTAGTGGTTAGAAGCATTGCAGTTGACGAGGGAAGAGATCTTGTGTTTCTTGCAAGATTTGAGCCAGTCACAAGTATCTGTCGCATGGATCTAAAAGGTGAACATTTGACAGTCTTATTTAATACTTCAAGTACCCCTTTAGTTGTTGTAGTGAATCCACAGACAAGGCACATTTATGTGAGTACGGGGCATAGATTGTTTTCAATGACGTATAATGCTGACAATGTTCAGACTGTGGATACAGGGTCCTTCTACTTTACTATCTTTGCAGCAACACTAGACGTTTCCAAAGAATATCTTTACTATAGCAGTTATAAATCTCTTTATAGATATTCCATTTCAGAGAACTCAACAACTAGAATAGCCCTCCTCAGTTTTCATCCTTTCCAGTTGAGATACTACAGTGACACTATTTACGGCAGTTGGTTAACAAATGGTCCTGTCCAGGCATTCGATTTGAAAACAAACATGTTACACAAGCTTACTGTCAGGTCGAGTTTTGATGCTGCAATAATATGCTTAGTTCCTTAAGGGGGGACTTTCTTTCTTCTACATACAGATATGCTAGCTTTTGAACTTTATTAGCTTGGTTTATCCTATATATGTAAGACACTTATATATATAATATCAAATTTCGAGTTTTGGGGTTCACTATTTATTATAACAACAACTACAATGCTCTCAAGATTATGTTCAAGATTTCACACCTTTGTGACAGAAACCATGATGGACAACAAGTTTTCGTTTTCATAAGATGGTATTTAAGGAACAAAACAATAATTAAGATACAACTTGTTTAGCAATAATAATTATCCTTATTTTATTAATTATCAGTATCATTTATTAGTCATAGTGTTACATTGAAACGTCCCAGTCTTACTTAAAAGACATTTTTATCTATAAAACCTTCGTTATCATTACTAAACTCAGAGATAAAGTACTAATAGATGAATGAATCATAACGGTGTCCTCTTCCTGACAAGGCTTTCATATTTATATAAAAAGTCTTGAGTTATCACATTGCTCTATGGTTAAGATTTTAAAAGAATTTTTTGATAAAACTTTTATCAAATAACATGTTTGGCAAAATAACTCCAAATACATGCTACACAATGCCTTATCGTTGTCTTTGAAAGAATGTTGTATCACATATATATCTATTTGTTTTGAATAAACTTATTTGCATATGAAAGTCTAAAGTGTTATTTATAAAAACAACGACAATACTATATTCCAAACATTTAAAGCAACACGATAGTTATATGTGCTCAACTATAGAGAATAATAACTGTACGATAGTCCATTACAGTGTGGTCATGTTTTACCCGGAAGCAACTGAAATAGAGAGCCATATGTATGTTAAATATAAGTGCCAGATTAGCCAATGCTGCATGCATTACTGTTCACCTCAACTCTCCTTATTTTGGAAACGAAATTCAAAACGGCGTAGTGATGCAATTTATTCTTTGTCAATTTGTTAAATCTAGAACACTTGTACCCTTGTTTGTTTCAACAAAAGCCCGAATAGGACTATCCCTTTAACATGTTTAGATAGTTCGAGTAAATGATAACCAGGGAACGAGAGTTAATGGAAGATGGACTGTCCCTGTAACATGTTTAGATGGTTTTAGTAAATTATTACCCAGTAACGAGAGTTAATGGTAGATGGACTGTCCCTTTAACATTTTGAGATGGTTCCAGTAAATGATTACCCAGTAACGAGAGTTAATGGAAGATGGGCGGTCCCTTTAACATGTTTAGATGGTTTGAGTAAATGATTACCCAGTAACGAGAGTTAGTAGAAGATGGACTGTCCCTTTAACATATTAAGATGGTTTGAGTAAATGATAACCCCGTAACGAGAGTTAATGGAAGATGGACTGTCCCTTTAACATGTTGAGATAGTTCGAGTAAATGATTACCCAGTAACGAGAGTTAATTGAAGATGGACTGTCCCTTTAACATGTTGAGATAGTCCAAGTAAATTATAACCAGGTACCGAGGGGTAATAGAAAATTAACTCACGAGGGCAGAGCCAGAGCCGAGGATATACACTTAATTCATAAACGTTTTAATGATGAAATAATTTGTAGGTTGAATGTGTCCTTTAGTGGTAAAGGCGCTGCTTGAAAACAGAAGTCCCAGGTCCGAGTCACGCTTTCGTTGTTCATAAATCTCAACTTCCTTGTTTGATAATAAGTCCAATTGTTTGTCTTATAACCGATCAAGGTGTTTATAAGATAACAAACCTGCACAGAGGGTGTCAAGGCATATAAGCTTCAACTAAAAAAGGGAAGGAAGTTACGAGTTAAAACCTATTGAAAAAAAGAAGAGATATCAAGGGTCGTTAAAGGGACCATTCGAGCGGGGTATTTTTTGTTGAAACGAAATTCAGGAGGACTTTCCTGTTTACAATCATATATGATGTTTACGTGATAATTTCTCACTTAAGTTCATATATGTTTGTGAGATAAGCATTTTAGTTGTTAAAGTTTTGACAATTTAACACACAAAAAAGTATATCGCTCAAAAAATAAAAAGTATCGTGAAATGAAGCCAATCATCGAAGCTACGATCGTGGAATGCATTACTACGACATAATGCTGTCCCAAATGATAACTTTTATTATGAATTATTTGTAAATATACCCCTCTTCTATCAATCAAGTAGTTATTACTTAAATTTGTTAATGAATAAGCATATTAAAAGACATATGTTTTCTCACAATGCTAACCATACAAAATGGCGGACGAAAGCCGCTCGAGTGGTGCCTTTAAGCGGTATAATGCAGTTGGATGACATCAGACATACCTCAAAGTAGTAAACCACCTGACAACTAGAACCAGAGGATCGCTACAATCACACCTGTACTCTGAGGACTGCTTCCTGATTTCAACAAAAGTGTTTGATAGACGCATTTACGTGTACACATTTTTGAGAAGATTGTAAATCGTGACAGTCAATTAGAGCTCGCCGCCATTTTTTGTTATGAAGTTTCTTTCAAGATTAAGTATATTTTGACCTGAATTGTTTAAGAAGCACTAATTGAACGGATGCACTTTCTTTTGTTCATCAAAGAAAAAAGGAAGCACAACGAGCAATATTGTTTCCTTTTTGTAATATCGTCATAATTTGTTCATTTATTACGAGAAGGCAAGACAGATTGGAGTAACGAAACGGATTCTAAAATCATTAAAACAATGCAATTATATAACTAATTATGAATGTTAAGTATATCACATTAGCTATCATTTACATATGCGGTTGTGTTTATTTAGAATGATTTATGGAGTGATTAATTTACGTTGTGAATTGCTGCGAGGATTGTGGTCAAAACAGTCGGATTTGTAACAAATCATAATATTGTCCGAGGATGAATGCGATGCTGAGAATCTGTAGAAGAAAATATTGGATCAGGACGTTGTCTACTAAGGCGGCCTCCGCCAGTGTTGAAGTTAGTCCTAAATCTGCACTAGTTGATGAGAAGCTACGTGTTCGAGCTGTCAACCTGAAGCCATCACAGGAAGTGACTCTACAGGCCTGGGTGTCAGAACGAGGCGCAGTGTACACTTCCTGTGGTCAGTTTGTGGCCGACGGTCAAGGATGTGTGGACACAACTCAACATTCCTCAATTGGTGGAACTTACACAGGTAACAATGTCTCGTATTTTTTAGATACGTTTAATTGTTTTTGAAAAAATGACCACATGTTTAACATCTTAAGTGAAACTTTTCCCCTAAAGAGACATGTGCATGACCAAATTTGGACTCATCTTCGAAGATATCATATAACTTAGAATTTATATTTGCCGATATGATAGAATCATATGATAGAATCATGTTCGAAACATATTTCATGTTACATAATATAAGCTGTATGCTTCTCACGAGGGTAATACGGCCTGATGTAAAATCTTTGTAGAAATGTTGCCCGAGCCGCAAGGCGAGGGCTGACATTTCTACAAAGATGGTACATCAGACCATATTACCCGACCATATTACCTGAAACGTCATGAATCGAGTAACGTAGAACTACTAGTCAAACATGCTTAAAAACTATTTGATTTTAATTCTGTGGCATGTGCAACGGGGTACGTGAAAGTTGTACACCGTGAGAGGTGAGACTCGAGGGTTAAATAAGATAAAACGAACCGATCGTCAGCCAATCAAAAACGAGTATTTTACTGTAAGGTAAGATAAACTGTTATATTGGTTAACAGCTAAATCGTAAACCTCCAGTTCATTGATTATCTCTGAGGTATAAACAATTTGAAATAAATTGTTTTTGTCGGGACACGAACTCATTCTATTGTTTCCCTCTCCTAACTGGCTGACGGTAGACATACATGAACCATGTTAGAGCGGACCAGTCACATCAGCGATGTTAAAGGAAGGATGGCGGCAATTACGTAGGTCGAACGGTTAACCGAATATGCGACTAGACGGAACAGAAAATTTATTTTGTTTTTTAGTATTCCATTTTCCCTTTACATGGAAAAATCTTACGCAAACGTCCATTGTGTTATCTTATTATGCCTCTATCATTATTTGATGTTGTTCACATCCGATGTTCGCATAGGGTTCTCATTTAAAAATATAATAGCCAATATAACGTTAACGTTTGTTCATGTATAATGCCTTTGATAGATAGGAGAAATTATTGTATATACACCACGTGATGTGGTTATCTGATCAATATCAAAGGTTAACTATTTCGTATAACCAGATGTGCGATGGTTATATTGTATAACCTTACCTCTTTACATCCAGGGTGCGTTTAGTCGATGTGTTCTCGGTTCGATACCACAAACAAGTTTGGCTTCGCCTGACTTGTTTGTGGTATCGCATCTCGAAAGAACTTACAGCCACTTTGTTTTAGGGTACATCAAAGAACCCAACACCTTGAAATGTTAATGTCGTATCAAATACCTATAAACGGAAACAAAACTTTATATCAAAACAATTTTGACACGTAGTTTATTGACAGATATTATAACTTATTTTCATATAAAATGCATCACATTTCATATCTTGGCATCCACGATGAATGCAGATCTCAAGATGTTCTAGTATTTTGATCATTACACACGCACAATTCGTTAACGATTAGCTGAAAAGTTTCAGCAAGTAGAACACAGAATCCATGAGAGTCCGAACTTCAAGCAATGGTCCCATTCCTGAGCTGAAATATGTTCCATGTATGTCTATTTTGAATCATCCATGATAAGGTCGACTTTAATGTTGTTTGGTTAGTCAATCAAATGTCCCTGAAACAAAGGTGTAACGTCAGTTGTTGAAATAAAACCACTGGTGATCTTTGTAAATTGCTTTTAAATTTTTGACTTTATTACTAAATGTTTACTCTCTAGGTATAAATATTTCCCTTATTTCATTTCAAAACATTTTGAATCTGACTTTTGAATAAAGTTAGGGAATTATTTTTGAATGGACCAATCATAGTTTCAAGATAAATATTGAATAATGTGATTAAATGTAAGACTCTGACTAGTAAGACACACGCTAGATTATAAACAAAAATGCATTTATATGAATTTGCTGTTTGACAGCTTGTTTTATACCGTGTAAACCCTCTGTGCATACTTCAGCATCTTCGTAGATCCACGCGTAAATAACATTCAACAGCACATCAAAGAATATACTATAAAATTCAACTCACCTTTGCTTCCTCCTGAAAAGACATTGAAACATGGCCATAATTTTGTCCAAAACATGAGACCACTTCATTTTCCTCTTAACCTTCAAACCATGTGCTTTCGATTGTGTACAGCTCGTGTGATATGATATTTTACTTAAAATCCGTGCATCACAAGGTGAAATTGACAACATCCATGCAGCAACCCCCTTTGCTTTATAGAGAGGGAAACATTTGATTGACTGAACAGTGCCTTGAAGAATATGAATAAGAATATCATTAGCCATAAAACACAATTTCGGTGACGATTTTGATAAATTGCTTTCATATTTTTCAGTTCAATGTAGAATTATTTTAGTAAAAGTATTTTCTTGAAGTTGAAAAAAATAAAAAACCGTTGGTTACTTACTCAGATTTGTCTGGTTGACAAGTCCGCCATGACATGCTCAATTTGCACGTGAAATTCGCGTATTGTGCAAATGATATTGAAACAATGTTTAGAAGTGGAGTATATTTAAGTTTTACCCCATTACAACAACTATCAAACTATCGACCTCGTGAATATCTGTGATTTTCATCTAGCTGATCGCTCGATGGTTACAATGTATAACAGATATTCACTCAGTCAGCGGTCATTATTTCAACCATACCAGTGGTGCTGTCCATTTTATCCCCAGGAATAGACAGAATGGGATTATTCTGGAGTTTGAAAATTGGATCATCCAAACCAATGCGGTTGTTAAAATCTGACGTCACGACGCCATTGGCCTTTGACATCAGAGTTCTGGACGGCCATGTTGGATTTGACAATCTACCTCACACATCCGAGTCTGTGCTGGCTTCTACAACGTGTGAGAGATGGTACAAACATCACAGTGTTCGCAGGATTGTTGTGAGGGAGGGGAAACTCAGAGGAACTCTCTTTCTACCTGCAGGTGATTTAGCAATTTATATTCCTTACAGGTGTGTTAACAGTTACACCCTTACGAGGTAGTCTTTGTCCCCCTGGAATATCCTGGAGTTGGATGAGATGCCCTGCTATGAGGGTCATATCAACGCTTACAAAGCCCTCCCAGCCGGTTAGTTTGTGGGCATACTTAGATATTATTGTCCAAGGAAATGTGTCATATGACTTTTGCGAAGCTAGTGTATTTTTGTATTTTCCGAGCGAGAGCGAAAGTAATACACAAATTTGCAAATTTTCGTAAAAGTCATAAGACATACTTCCGAGGGTAATAATTTCTTTTTTTCCGATTCTCTTCCATTTAAACATCTTAGAAATATCAAAGGAACTAGCCGCATCCCTTGCGACGGTCGGCTACAGTGACGTCAAGAACAATGATGTTATGACGTCACAGGCAAAAAAATACGGGAACTCGCGCTTTATCAATGGTTTCTTGGCAAAAGTGACATGTGCACTAGTGCTCATTTTGAAAATATTCCACAACTTATTTTAAACCTATTAAAAATTCCTCTCATCCAAATCTAAAATATTTAACGGGGATAAAAACTGCCTCGAAAGCGTGTTAATACCATATCCATTAGTATATTGATATAATAACTTTAAGATGAAAGATAGTGTGTGTAAAAACTTACGTAAGAGTATTTGGTCGTAGATTTATTTCTTTAAACTTGTGGATTTTTCAACAAACTATTGATTTACTGCACAAGCTTTAGTGTTATAAATCTGTCTGAAAAAATGTTTTGATAAATGGAACCATCGACGAATCGTAATCACGTGTCGTCAGATATTCAATCATTATGTTGGGACCATTGTCTTGCTTAGTTAAAGTATAATGCATCAATTACCAAAGGGACACTCCTTTTATCTGGAGCTGAAGCTGTTTTTGGTAGTGCACTAAACTTTCACCTACACTTCAATTAACTTATGAATTCATGGGAATATCAAGGGAATGGGTCGATGATATACAATTATAAACTGATGGTGAGGTGATATTGTTTCCTCGGGTCTATAAAAACAGGTATTAATCGAAATCACAAGTCAATAAATGTATTATCATATGCGCGTATTTTTCCGGCAATCTGATTGGTTGAGAACCGGTCACGTGACAACCGACAGAAAAAGTTAATTTGTATTATTAGGGTATTTTTAATTGATGGTGTAGCAATACTTCGAAAGTTCCCGCCACATGCTTAATGTTGATAACTTGCTATAAATACTTATGAAATGACTGGCGTAGAGCGAATTGATAAGCTGCTGCCAGACTTATTGTGTTGGTTCAAATTCCGCAAAAAACTCGACCATATAAGTTCAAGAATTTGTACCGCAGATAGCGGGATTCCTAATACTCTAATTCAAACAAATTGGATGCACCTGCGAATAGGAACTTTTCATATTGATTATGTTAAAATGAGCATCGTATGAATTTAAACTTCAAATACAAGTTCATAGTTCCCTTTCTCCTCAGGACCTGGACCTCACCCTGGTGTTGTCGACATGTTTGGGATCGGTGGTGGGCTTATAGAGATTCGGGCTGCTCTACTGGCTTCCAGAGGCTTCGCATCATTGGCTTTGGCCTACTCTGATTTCGAAGATCTTCCCCGCACCCAGGACGACATTGACATTCGCTACGTGCTGGTTCGTATGATATCGCTACATCTGCAAATTTCTATACACAATGCTCCCACAGCACCCTGATATATATCAAGAAAATAATCTCGTATTGATATGCTTGGCTTCGCTCGTTGTTTTATTGAGATTCAAGCTGCTGTTTCACCATTTTACAAATAAATTTACATTTTAATGCGTTTAAGTTGTTTTCTTTTGATAATCAAATGTAGTTGCGATCTACAACACCCACCAATTAAGATTGATAAGTAAAAGATCAATTGCAATTCAACAACCAATCACATGTACTCTGAGCAAAGAAAACTCATGGGATAATGAGAATATCTTATGCAATAATTTTTGTTCTTAAGTTGGAGACATGGACCGCTCATTTAAGTAAAGATTGAAAATACACGAGGGATTTCAGAATATCACATCAAAACTCGCTAATCAGGCCATTTTTTATGATTTTGTCCCTTAAAAGGATTAAGGGGCCACTCCCCTAAATACCTCTATTTCGAGATCGAAATATCCTAGACCGGTTCAATCTACATGTAGGAACTGCATAGCCTATGGAACCATAAGTTGCAGCTAATTTAACTATTTTAAGCTGGTCGGTGCACATGGGCCACGACCATCAAACCTATTTCTCTCCCCAAGAGTGAAGAAGACCTAGAAAGCTGAAATGATGTATGCAGATGTCATAGCCAATATTCATGATGTCTTGAATATTTGATGACGACTTGGCACTTCATAATGGTACACATTGTAAAATGATATTTTTATCCAGCCAATGAGGCACCAAACCAACTTCCAATTTTCTTGTTCCCAGGATGCAGTAGATTTGCTTTCAAGTCACCCCTTTGTACAACCTGGTGGTGTTGGCATGGTCGGACTTTGTAAAGGGGGATTACTCTCATTAGCATGTGCATCACTTAGCAACAAGGTATCTATATATTTGTAATGTTCGGATTAAAGGCACTGAATCTACAGCTGCGTACCTAAAGTTTGTTCACTTGCTTGTGGTCCTCAATGCAAATATCATGTTATTTGAGTTTCGTCTTGACGTCCATAAAATAACACCAGGAGCACTGATAATAATTATTGTCACCAATTGTCCATGTGTAAAATAACCATTCCAAAACCATATATTGGGATCGTCTCGTGACTGGTGCTGTATTTCGATATTTAGCATGGTTAAATAGACAGACGGGGCCATATTTCTAAAATTCAGATTTTTTGTTTGGATTTAAATATTCTGTTTTAACTTTGTGAGAACAACATCAGCACAATTACATTGCATTAGTGCAAAGGTACAAATATGACAAACTGTTGATCACTGATGAAGGATTTTGTAGAGAAGAATTAAAAATTGTTTTTCCGAAATTTTGACCCCTGGTCACTTTATTGTCTTGCAAAATCGGTGACGGTTATCTGTCAGGTATGACAAACGTAATCTTAACTTATTTATATGTAGTAAAATTTCAACATTATCCGTTTGGTTTTCGCTATTCTATGATGCCAGACATTCCAAATTACATATTTGCACTAGAATAGACAGGTAAGTGAACAAACTTAAGGTACGCTGCTGTAGTATTTCGTTAATTTAAAGAATGCACGCTGAGATTTTGTTTGGTTGCTACGGATCCGCAGTAATCCAACTTGTAAAATAGTTCGAAATAAACTATTTATAGGCTTTCAGAATTAAACTGCATTCTAAGCGCCCGAAAGGAATTAATGCCTCAAGGCGGAATTCCATTTGTCCGTAGTGCGTAATGTAGTGCAAAAGGCGTATAAAGCACTTTACACAATAACAGTAGAATGTATTTCCATGTAAGCGTAATGCGTACGCATAAAGAGTACATGGAATCAATTTGAGTTTTAAGAGTTTGATGAATACGCATGATTACGCATTATGCATTCCGAATAGCGCACTGCTCATGACGCATAACGGACACATGGATTTTTATACAATCTGAAAACCAGCAAGGGCAGTAGTGATGGTTTATGCAACAGCTGGTCTTAAAGGGGCAGTAGCACGTTTTTTGAAAATTTTAGATTTTCAATTATTCATTGATAATTGTAAGTTAATGCTAAATGTAATATTTTGAAAGGGTTCCAAATATCATTACACAAACAAATCATTCATAGTCCATTGGCGGACATTTTTGAGTGACCACCTTTAATTCATTTTGCGTAAAAAAAAGGAATCTAATGGCTGAACTTCATTTAGTTTGAATACATTGTCTTTCAATTGGAACCATTTATTTTCATTTTCCTTACATCACCTTATATTTCCCCTGAAACGTGGTACTGTCCCTTTAATCGGTGTGTAAGAAGTCGCTGTAGTTACAGATACACTAAAGCTAAGAATATCTACCTTGTCTACCATATAATACCGGCCGTCGAAACTGTTTCAGAAGATATATATCAAATTGTTTTGCAAGTAAGGCGTGTCAAATGCAAACAGCAACATCATGGGAAACAGGGAGTGTATCTTTAAATCATAATGTTTTTAATCTATGTGTGATGATAATTTCATAGAAGACATGATTCCACCCAGGTATCCGCTGTTGTGAGCATTAACGGACCAGCCTTCAACCTCAGGGACGGACTCCTCAAAGACGGAGAAACACTTCTTGAACCAAATAAGTAAAAACTCATTTTCAAAATTAAAATCTACTTAACATGTTACTCTCGAAAAACCCATGTAATGTTCTAAATTGTCACTCAACTAAAGACTTACAATCAGGTTTAAGTCTATGTTCGATGGTAGTTATTGTTTAAAAAAAGGCTACAATCGATCGTAGCTTTACAACTGCTTTGAGGAACGGCACCCTGGTTCCTAGAGGTAGGGTGACTCCAGAAAATCACAGGTAAGAAAGTCATCGATACGATTTGATATTATAGCGTGTCTCTGATTCTTTGAATTTGTGTATGGTGGAAGATTACAGACAAGGTCATCTGAAACAAACCCCATTGAACACTACTCAGATAAGATATACGATGAGGTACGATGAGGTACGATAAGAGCATAATTTCATTGTAAATTGTTTTGAAACCTTAAAGGGGCAGTAGCACGTTTTTTGATAACTTCATTTTTTAAATATTTCACTTATAATTGTAAGTTATGCTAAATGTATTATATTGTCAGTGTCAACAATCTCATTACACAAGCCAATCATCCATAGTCAGAGGACAAAGTATGAGGATTCACATAAAATCCATTGGCGGCCATTTTTTGTGAACACCTTTAATTCATTTTGTGTAAGAAAAGGATTCCCATGGCTAAACTTTACGTTATGTATTTGAATTATTACTGCTTCATTTAGTTTAAATATATTGTCTTTCAATTGAAACCATTTATTTTAATTTTCCTGACATCACCTTATATTCTCCCTAAAACGTGCTACTGCCCCTTTAAAGCAAAAGGACCATGGAACAGTGTTCATAGAATTAAAAAATTCCATTGCACCCTAACTTTGTCAAGGAGTTCTTACCCAACGTTGAAGATGATCTTTATATAATTCGAGCGCGCAAACCTCTGCGCTGTTCAATCTAGGAGGAGGATATTTTGGTTTGAGTGATGCAATATTTCAATATATAAAAATAATTAGAAATTAGAAACGAATGCCTATATGCATACAATTGTAACCGATAATTGCAATTCTAGAATGTTATGACTCAAAAAAACTTTTAACACATTGAAATGTTTTCTGTTGTTCTATTCTAATTATGATTGAAATATTTATCTCTCTGTCGAATATTAAAATCCGTCGATATTCTTAGAAATAGAATTTCCACTTGCATCAACCATATTTTATTAATTTTCACATAGAATGTCTTCTTTCTTGATGAACATTTGTTTTATATCAGAATCAAAATAAATTTTGGAACAATTCACCAATATGCATTTTCATTTTTTGAAAACAAATTTAAAATTACTTAAAATATTCTTTGAAAATGATTTAACTCTTCTTATTATCAAACTGAAAATTCAAAATCAATTATTATCTTGATTTTAAATATATTATAATTTTAGAGTAAAATGACGTTTTTATCTGTGTTAGGTTCAATTTTTCCGCTGCAAAATCCACTGAAGATGGAAAAGTTTTGCTCAATTGCTTGTCTGTGAAGAAATTGCAAGTTTTAGAGGTACATCGTGTGTTTCCTGTCTATTTTCAAAACACTGCAGCACTTTTCCTAGGGGAATAGAGAAAGAGTAATATAATTGTATAACTGTATATCTCTTTGTAGGCATTTGAAGCATAGTTCCAAGATTCTATTTCTCTGTTTACTGTAGGCATTTTAGCACAATGCAAAGATCCTGTATCTATGTTTTGTGTAGGCCTTGAAAAACAATGCTTCGATTGTGTATTTTGTTTTCTGTAGGCCTTGAAGCATAATGATAAGATCTTATATCAATGTTTTCTGTGGGTCGGGAAGAACAATTCTAAGATCCCGTACCTCTGTTTTCTGTAGTTCTGGAAGAACAATGCTTAGATCATTTACCTCTGTTTTCTGTAGGCCTTTAGCACAATTCTAAGATCCCGTACCTCTGTTTTCTGTAGTTCTGGAAGAACAATGCTTAGATCATTTACCTCTGTTTTCTGTAGGCCTTTAGCACAATTCTAAGATCCTGTACGTCTGTTTTCTGTAGGTCTGGAAGAACAATTCTAAGATCCTTTACCTCTGTTTTCTGTAGCAATTGAAGAACAATGCTTAAATTGTGTATCTCGTTTTCTGTAGGCCTTGAAGCACAATGATAAGATCTTATATCACTGTTTTCTGTAGATCTGGAAGAACAATTCTAAGGTCCTGTATCTCTCTTTTGTAGGCCTTTGGAGCAAAATTTAAGATTCTATTTCTCTGTTTACTGTAGGCCTTTGAGCACAATGTTATGATCCTGTACCTCTGTTGTCTCTAGGTCTGGAAGAACAATTCTAAGATCCTGTATTTCTGTTTTCTGTAGATCTGAAAGAACAATCCTTAGATTCGGTACCTCTGTTTTCTGTAGACATTGAAGATCATGATCAATGCTAAAAATTGTGCATCTCGTTTTCTGTAGGCCTTGAAACACAATGATAAGATCTTGTATCACTGTTTACTGTAGTCCTGGAAGAACAATTCTAAGGCCCTGTATCTCTCTTTTGTAGGCCTTTGAAGAATAATTCTAAGATTCTATTTTCTGTTTACTGTAGGCCTTTTTAGAACAATATATGATCCTGTACTTCTGTTTTCTGTAGATCTGAAAAATCAATGCTAAGATACCGTACCTCTGTTTTCTGTAGGCATAAAAAAACAATGCTTTGACCATGTACCTCTATTTTATATAGGCCTTGAAGAACAATGCTAAGATTCTGTATCTTTGTTTTCTGTAGGCATAAAAATGAATGCTTTGACCATGTACCTCTATTGTATACAGGCCTTGAAGAACAATGCTAAGATTCTGTATCTTTGTTTTCTGTAGGCATAAAAACAATGCTTTGACCATGTACCTCTATTGTATAAAGGCCTTGAAGAACAATGCTAAGATTCTGTATCTTTGTTTTCTGTAGGCATAAAACACAATGCTTTGACCATATACCTCTGTTTTATATATGCCTGGAAGAACAATGCTAAGATTCTGTATCTTTGTTTTCTGTAGGCATAAAGAAACCAATGCTTTGACCATGTACCACTGTTTTATATAGGCCTGGAAGAACAATGCTAAGATTCTGTATCTTTGTTTTCTGTAGGCATAAAAAACAATGCTTTGACCATGTACCTCTGTTTTATATAGGCCTGGAAGAACAATGCTAAGATTCTGTATCTTTGTTTTCTGAAGGCATAAAAAACTATGCTTTGAACATATACCTCTGTTTTATATAGGCCTGGAAGAACAATGCTAAGATTCTGTATCTTTGTTTTCTGTATGCATAAAAAACAATGCTTTGACCATGTACCTCTGTTTTATATAGGCCTGGAAGAACAATGCTAAGATTCTGTATCTTTGTTTTCTGTAGGCATAAAAAACTATGCTTTGAACATATACCTCTGTTTTATATAGGCCTGGAAGAACAATGCTAAGATTCTGTATCTTTGTTTTCTGTATGCATAAAAAACAATGCTTTGAACATGTACCTCTATTGTATAAAGGCCTTGAAGAACAATGCTAAGATTCTGTATCTTTGTTTTCTGTAGGCATAAAAAACAATGCTTTGACCATATACCTCTATTTTATATAGGCCTGGAAGAACAATGCTAAGATTCTGTATCTTTGTGGAGACGATGATGGAATTATTGATCATAAAACTGTGTCAACTCTTTTCTACTGGATGGTTCCTTTGGAGTACAGGAAGAACGTGGAGATAATCAACTACCCTGGCGCAGGACATCTGATAGAGCCCCCATACATGCCTCTCTGTAGAACGTCGTACTATGAACACCTAGGTATTGATGTGCTTATCATTATTTACTTCATACTAATCTTGTTACTTTTTTCGTTTGGTCCAAACAAATTACAAATTTAAATCTATTTGTTTGTGATCGGGTCAAACTTTTTGTGCTTTCTGAGAAATCGTCATTTTATAAATGCTTATTTATTATATCATATTAAATTGTTTTAGAGTTTGCAGTTTGTCATGTTGATGTGTTTATTTCATTTAGTCTGCTGACAAACATTGCATCAAATTGTAAATTAATTGTATGTGTGATCAGGCCAACAATATGCGCTTCTGAGAATTGTCGTGAAATGTATGCCAGTGTGTATTTTTGTTGTGTGGGTTGTTAAATAATTAAGATGTTAGCCAATGCAACTTGTTCCAGTTAATCTCAAATGGCCAACTAGCAAAACATTGAATTTCAAATCTTTAAACCCGTTGCCTTTTACCTCTGACAGACCCGTCGCTTACGCGTCTCTCGAGAACGTCTTAATTACTACGCACAGAGGTTCGAATCTCGGAGTGGACCATTATTTTTTTTCAAACTTTTGCACTCATATATCGTTTTCATATGTTGAGATAAGCCTACATTTCAAATTTGAACGAAATCGGACGAGAAATAAACATTTTAGCGTAATTCCTATCTGTTATATAGAATACAGAAGGGGAAACACTGAAACCTGATCGAAAACTGGACACCCGACTATTTAACGTGCGGTGCAATTAAAACTTAATTTAATCTCAAGATTATACATTGGAATCGTGAATCATTCTTTTAGCTTGCTGAACATCTCGCCCAAACTATCAAACTTCTTCAAACTTTTGACCACTGACCCTCCCATTAACACCACCCCCTCTTTGAACAAATGCCTGGTCGAATGCGGTAAAATATCGGCAGTTTCCGTAAATCAAACACGCTGCCGTGAATGAATGGAAATGAAAACGCCTCTCATTGGTCAATTTCCACGTGCGCCCGTGTTGTCATTTCAAATTGATAGCTGTTGGCAACGGTTACAAAGCAATTTGAAATGACAACACGGGCGCACGTGATACTACGAATACTTGGTAGTTCCTGTGGTGTGTGTTAGTAATTTAATATCCATGTAAGCCACTGAAACTTGGTCCTGTTGATGTTTTGTCATCTTTGGAGCACTGACAAAACAAGTTTCAAATTTTAAGTAAACCGATGAAACTTGGTCCTGTTGTTCTGTTTCTCTCCTTTGGCCACCTGACAATACATTCATAGTTTAGATTCAGTACCATTTTTTTCTGTGATCAAGCCAACAGGCCCCCGGGTCATTGAGCAATCATCCCTTTAAAAAAAAAAAAAAAAAAAAAAATTGAGATGACTGGGGACTCAATTTTTTTTTTTTTTTTTTTAAAGGGATGATTGCTCAATGACCCGGGGGCCTGTGATCAAGCCGCCATTTATGCTTTTGAAATCGTCATACAATACAAGAATATGTTATTAACTTAATTTCAAGTTTGCCGCAAACAACTTTGTCCTGTTCTTGATTATATCGTTTGACCTACTGACTAAATATTCCAATTTCAAATCTCTGCCCCTGTAATATTTTCTTTGATCGACCCGCCCTTTGTGCTTTTCTATAGTTTTATATCAATTATTTCATATTTAAGTACGCTGGGTCATCCACACTTGGTCATTCCTTTGGATCAAGGGTCAAAATATTCGATTTCAAATCTTTATTTTTCTTTCAGGAGTGAACCTTTGCTGGGGAGGTTATCTCAAGCCACACGCGGTAGCACAAGAGGACACATGGAGAAGACTGCTTAAATTCTTGAAAGATAATTTAGATCAAAGGCAATCTCATTTATTTCTTAGCCCTCTCTTTTTAATCTGGGCCATTTTTGAAAAATATTATCAGATTTCAAACTCCCCTTTCTATGGGCTTAAATAACCTATTCATTATTTATTTATTTATTTATTTATTTATTTATTTATTTATTTATTTATTTATTTATTTATTTATTTATTTATTTATTTATTTATTCATTTATTTATTCATTCATTCATTTATTTATTTTTGATTATAATTAATTATTTTGTTCATAGTTTCATTTAAATGCAATTAGTTCCATTTATTTATTCTTTCATTTATTCATTCATTTATTTATTTATTTATTTATTTATTTATTTATTTATTTATTTATTTATTTATTTATTTATTTATTTATTTATTTATCTATCTATTTATTTATTTTTGATTATAATTAATTATTTTGTTCATATGTTTCATTTAAATTATTTAATTACAGGCCGGAGAGTATGCCGGGGAGGATATCCTAAACCTCAAGCTGTTGCACAAGAGACACCTTGGGATGATTGCTGAAGTTCTTGCGAGAAAACTTTGCACATAGGACATCAGTCGAAATTCTTTTATAAAGTTCCTTCATCTGTACTCGTTGTGTTATGATTGAAATAAGAGGCTTTAGGCTTAAATGAATAATAAAATTGTGCATGGTTAACTGTAATTTACTTCGACATTTGGTTATGACAGGTAGTCACTTATTACGTCGAATAAATCTTTCCACAATGAACACTGTTTAATGCGATATTAATTACGTTTCTTTATTGCACAAATATTAATTTTCATATTTGCAATTCATGGAAAATCCATTACATCAGACGTAAATAAAAACTAAACAGATAGTACAATTTAGATTGTTTTGTGATATGCACTATATACAAAAATGATTGAACGAAATATTTACTTTTTGCTGTCAGTATTTGACCAACATCCATCAAATCTTAAAGAGCCACTCCGTGTGTTGACAAGGGTCAAATATGCCAAACTATGTCAAAAGTGTCATCTGATCAAGAATTATCAACTTCTGTATTGGCGATTGAATATGTGACATATTTTCAATTTATGTATTCAATCATGCCATCTATGTTCACAGCAGAGTAAACCATTATGTGATATAGCTCTTTAGTGAATGTTGTTGAAGCTAAAAGTGTAAGAAACGTCCTTGTCATTGATATTATCATAAATAATTCATTGACACAATTTACTTCATTATAAAAATTGCCTATATGAGTTTAATTTAATCAATGAACACATTATGTTATGTGTAATGCACAACTGTTTTAATCTTATACTATCCTAGTTTTGCTGACAACATCTGCATTTATGTGTTTTTTTCTCTTTTAAATTCCCGTTATAAACATTGGCAGATTCTATAGAGATTGATTTTGATCCAACAGACAACACTTCCTTGTTCAGATCATATATGACAACTCTCTTTATTTTGCTTTTTTAAATATCAACGTTGTATAGCAACATAAAGCAGGTACAAGAATGAAGGGTGGCGGCGCCTTTGATATTTAAAGTGACACAGAGTATCTTTCTTAAAATTTTATTTGGTTTGATAAGCTACAAAATATCTAATATGCTGATTGAAATTCATATCTCATCACTGGACTTGCAAATATATCCATTTATGCGTAATATCTCTAAAATGCTTGATTTTATGGAAAAATCAAAAAAACATCTCAAATACGTTTAATATTCGAAATTATGCATCCAATTAATCTACCTATTAGTTACAATACCTAATGAACACTATCGAATGTCAGCTTATGACAAGGTTTCAAAATTACGTTTAGCGAATTTGCGCGCGCCAATTGAGCCACATTGTCCGGTTTTCGATCAAAATCCCGACTTTGAATGGCCGTATTTTCGCTCTAATGTACTGATTGACCTTTAACTTGTTATTTTCAGTAAGAGTTAGTGGTTCCCGATGTAATAACATCGATTTCAAAATTTTACATATGTGATCCTATCAACATACTGTGTCTCTTTAAGATAACAATACTTGCAGTGTCTTTTGTGATTTAGAAGTTTTGCGAAATTTCCTTTTTAATGTGTTTTAATAAAATCTGTAAATGAAATCAATGGTACTCCTTATTACAAATTTTGATTCTTATATTTTTATGCATGATGTCCAATCAGTGCATTAATGAAATACTATACCTATCAATACTTTCAAATATACAAGATAGTCTTTACTTTTTTCCCTACTATATAATTGCTTTTGTACAACAAAACATACCGGCCAATGCATGTTTGATGTTCTACAGAGAGGCATGTACGGCTGCTCTATCAGATGTCCTGCGCCAGGGTTGTTGATGATTTCCACGTTTTTCTTGTACTAATCAGGAACCAAGAGGTAGTAGACTGTTGACATAGTCTTTTGATCAATAACGATCATAGTCTCCACAAAGATATAGAATCTTAGCACCGTTCTTCAAGCCCTATATATGAAATAGAGGTACATGGCCATTAGCGTTGTGTTTAGACCGACAGGAAATAGAACGTAGACTGTTGATTCTAGGCCTAAAGAATAACAGAACAGAACTTTATTACGCTCAGGCCGATATCCTGGGCAGATGAGGCACAACATGACAGTAAATGCATCATACAAGCGGATAAGTGATAAGCCGGAAGATTTTACAGATACAAGATCTTAGCATTTTGTTTCCAGAACTGGAATAACAGCTACAAGATCTTTGCATTATGTTTCCATGACTGGAATAACAGCCACAGGATTAGCCTTATTTTCATTTGGTATTTTGAAAGATGTAGTTTTGTTGACAGTTGACATTGAAGTTTATTTGAATGTTTTTTAACTGATAAACTGTGAAAAAATAGTATATCCTCTTTCTTCAATTACAATTACTTTTTTGATTATTTCGACATTACTAAACATTTATTCAATATTTGTTTGATTTTATGAATCACTCAATGATAATTGAAAATATTTATTATATAATCTATTTCTAATTTCCTTAGTATCAGAAATTGATGGTACTGTAAATTCATAGTTCTGATCTTAATATTGATTTCAACAAAAGAAGTCGATAAATGGGACTAAACATCCAAGTATGAACAAGGTCGTAATGCTACTTGATTTTCATAAGTTGTAATAAGTCAATGTTCACAAGAAAGGAGGAACACTAAGAATTTTCTTTGATCCCAAGAACCTCAACAAAGCCTTTCGCAGAGAGCACTTCAAGTTCCCTACCAGGGAAGAAATCATGTCAAAATATTGTGTCTCGTCTTACCAAGCTGTTTCAAAATGGATACATGACAGTTGAACATATGGTTAACAGTTTACAGAAAACCAATTATATAGAATTAATTACATATTTATCATAAATCAAACAAATGAATATGATAGTATCTATAATGAAAATGCTTTTTCTTCCCAGAGAAATACAAAGCTGAAAATTGCACTATAGATGTTGTAGTTAGGAAAGGACGGAGGTGTTTAACCCGGGGTGCTGAAAAATTAAGCGCCCGGGCGCTTATTAGAGGAAATACGGTAATTCCCATAGATTAAATGTTAACTAGCTAATGATTATTATAAATTTTGAAATCATCATGAATTCAATGTTGTTTTAAATGTCTTTCAAAACGTATGGATACAACTACAGCACACAAGAACTAAAGTACTCACGGAAATAGAAATAAAATGGTTTTTGGCATTTATTTTTTTTAATTTTTCGACTAATGTAAGTAATTCTTACAGATGTTAAAATAACTAATAACTTTCCCAACTAGGCCTTATCACATCATTGAAAAAAAATAATTTAAATTGCCCTTGTTCTGGTAAAACTGCCCAAAATTTGCATATTTTCAATACATTTCGAAACCTGCTGTAGCTTACGTCATTCTCAGCAATGCGTGTGACAACAAACCTGCAACGCTCATTTCACTTGAACTTGCAGTTGCGCGTGCGTTGCCACAGCAACTCTACACTTGACTACTAAAGTTATGAATGAACTCGTAAGAATATAATTTGTAACATGCGTTTATGTCTGTAAACTTAAAGGAAACCACGTTTTTTATCAATTATTTTATTAAATTTTAAATCTTATAAGATATGAATAGTAGCATCTTCCCACGGCAAGGTGAAAACGTATCGAGCAACTCTCCTCGCTTTAGACCTTGCCTTCACAAGGTAGAAAACTGGTGATCCGGAGCAGCGACACCTATCGTGATCACGAGTTACGCCCCTTATCAGCTCTTACAAAATAGCCAATGAAATTTCGCAACAAATTCAAAATACTAACAGACGATCTTTTTTAAAACTATCCGAGTGAAATTTAATTTCAAACTTCAGTCCGCATGGTTGTTTTCACGTTTTTGATGAGCACCGAGAATGCAGAGAAGACAAACATTTATGTATCACTCAAATTAATTGTTTCTCGCCCTTGTAAAACACATACAAAAGTATTTTTTTCAAATCGGTTCAGTTAACATGCTGTCTTCTGATTGGACTATTCTACTTCCGTGCAGCGGGTTGAAATGCTAGCACAGAAATCACGGCCAATGATGTCAAGGGAGGAATGGGAAAGTTTAGAAACTTTTTCGTTTCGCCCGTGACGTTGTGAACATGGAATAGTAGAGGACATAAGATATACAATTATTGTACATTAAACAATGTATGTTAACGGACGGTACTGAGATTACAGATCATATACATACATTTCTACTTTGAAATAATTTTGAGTCGTTTTTCTCTCCTGTAAATTCATATATTTCGGGGGATTTTACAAAAACTGTCTGAAACAAAAAGTGGGAAAAACCACTGTGAATGAATATTTAGGATACAAATATCCAGTTAGTTCCAAATAAAGAAATAATCGACAAAAAGCATTTTATTTCTATGTCCGTGATTACTATAAGGATTCCTTTTATACCTTCAAAATCAACATACATTCTTTGGGTAGTAAACAATGGTCATCATAAGTGTTATTAAAACTTTAACCCCCCCCCAAAAAAACCGCATTCTACAATACCCATAAAGAGTAACTTTAGGTTGTTTTTTTGTGTGTTTCAGATAACAAAAAACCCGATTATCAAAATAATCTGATGAGTTGAAAACACTTCACTAATATGATATCATATGGTTTTATTCTTGATAAATACAATTACAGAAGACACGAGGGTGAGGTTCTATCTTTTATCAAATATCATTTTATACTACACTGCCCCTTGACTCTCAATGTGTTGAACATTACGACGTCGTCATAATGAATGACGTCATAGTTTTGTGATGTCAGGCTGATATGATAATGTAAAACAAATTGGGGTAATGTACATGACAATGACAAAATGCAATCGTTATCCCCTGTCAAAAGTGATATCTCCTTTAATTTTCAAGGATAATTCACATTGTACTAGTGAAAATAATATATGTTCATAATTTCTGGCTGCTGATCATACATGAAAATCTTGAATTCGATAATTGTTTTCAAAGTGAATATCGATAGATTGAGGGAAGAAACAAATAAAAAGGTTTCTCCTACATCCTTCTTGTGCATTAAAATGTAGAGTGAATTATTTCAATAAAGGATCCAGACATTTATAAAAAGATACCAAAACAGCTATAAACGGCTAGTCGTTATATTAGATTGTCTTTGATCTAAATTATCTCGCAAGAATGTCAGCAATCTTCTCCAGGCGTCCTCTTGTGCCACGGCGTGAGGTTTAGGATATCCTCCCCAGCATACTCTCTGGCCTGCAATTTAAATTTAAATTAAATTATAAACTAGATTAGCGTTTGCGGGACACCGCATAAGCAGAGCAGCCCCGAAACTTGGGGTTTCGCCTTACCCTGTTCCGCCTTTTACAGGCCTCACCAAATTGGGCAATTTCTCGTGACCTTTACCTTTGACACTCAAGGCCACAAAATCAATGAACACTTTTCATTGAGTATAACAGTAATGTAATGAAATTTAGTGTTAAAAATTAATTTAATCCATTTTCTCCATATATGTTGATCTTGCTGTGACCTTGACCTTCAAAAGTTCGTACCCAAAACTTTTTGAAAATTTTGTACTTCTCAAGAGATAATATATACAAAATCTAAACTTCATAGCACAAAAACTTTTCAAGTTGTTGTGTTTACAAGGAGTTGCAATAACTCTTATCCAATGGGCGGCATATTTTCCTTTGATATTTTCGCAGTTGTAAATCATGTACCAAGAAAACTCAAGCTGATATCTATTATGTCACGAAAATATCACCACAGTCATTTCTGACGTCCTGATTCGACAATCATGAAGGAGAGAGGCAGTTTTAGGGCGGAGCTAGCAATATCGGGCCGACGACCTTGAGAAACTGCATAGGCGTAGGAACAGGGGGGGCACAGGGGGGCCCGGCCCCCCCACTTCCGAACCTGGGGGGGCCCTGCCCCCCCACCTTTCAAGAATTTTTTTTATAGAAAAAGTCACTTTTACTCTGTATTTTAGGGGAAGTAAAAATGAGATGAACGGGCCCCCCACCTTTGAAAGTGGGGGGGGGGGGGGGGGGGGGGGGGGGGGGGCCGGGCCCCCCTCCCTGAACAGTAAGATTTTCGGTTGACAATTTTTTTAAAGAAAAGGGGGGAGGGGGTGTGTGAGAGGGAGAGCGAGGGGATTTGGATTGGGATGGGAGAAAAAGGGAATCCCCTTCCCCAACATTTTATCCTTTTTAGGGATCTACCCTGTAATTAGAATTGTAAATGGGAAAGGGTTCAGATTTTTTTTACCTCCAAAATGCGAGGATATTTAGATATTACCCCAATCTTCCCAGGGGGTGGGGCATAAAAGCTCAGGGGATAGGGAAAGTAGAAGGGTCTACCCCATCACCACTGAAACGGACATATGGGCAGGAATGTCCCTTTAATACTTTAAACACTTTTCCTAAAAAACATTTGATCTTAAACATCATTGAAAGATGTGTGTTTCATCTTTGTAAGAAAGAGACTTTGAACTATATATGGCAAATAACAAAATGTATCGGTTTGTCTGCGTGCCTGTCAGTTTGTCTGTATTTAATATGTCTGATATAATGTGAAACATAAATTTGAAACATACATGCACGTGAATTACCCCCATGAATTAGGGTTTTTTAATCGTTTTAAAGGAATTATTTTTTCTTCCTTTTAATTACACATTCATAGATAATTTATCTTGCAAAAGTTTGAACTACCTGCTGATGTGAATAAGTGAGATCTTTTCACTGGGGCCACGCCCTTAAAATCTAAATTTATTTCCATATTATTTTAAAGGCATAAAAAAACTGATTTGTTGTATACAGACTACTTTAAAAAATATGATTAGAATTTGTGGTGAATTTGTTGCCCCTAATAAGGACAATGCCCTTCGGAGCTTTAAAGCTTTATTATATCCATTTTCCGAACAAAATGCGATCCTTTGAAGTGAATTTCATTTTGCAATAAACATTATTTTCAAAGATATTGTGACCCTGTTGTGACCCTGTAACCTATAAAGGCTAGAAAATAGCTGCAAAAAGCCAGATGAGGTACAGAGCTAAGGCTATACTTTTCTATTCTTACCTGGAAGACGTATTTGACCATTTTAGCTTTTTGTTTCACGTTCATCATTCACGTTTTTAAGTGTGATATTTAGGCCAAATTTAAAAACTCAAAACCATTAATATGATGAGAACAAAGACTATGTAACAAAGTTCCCCCTTAAAGGGGCAGTAGCACGTTTTTAGGGGGAATATAAGGTGATGTCAGGAAAATGAAAATAAATGGTTCCAAATGAAAGACAATGTATTTAAACTAAATGGAGCAGTAATAATTCAAATATATAACGTAAGGTTCAGCCATGCGATTCCTTTTTCTTACAAAAATGAATTAAAGGTGTTCACACAAAAATGGCCGCCAATGGAATTTATGTAAATCCTCATACTTTGTCCTCTGACTATGTGTGATTGGCTTATGTAATGTGATTGTTGACACTGTCAATATAATACATTAGGCATTTACTTACAATTATAACTGCAATATTTAAAATATAAAATTATCAAGAAACGTGCTACTGCCCCTTTAAGCATTCCTATAACGTTTACTCATATTTATTTTGATCTTTTCACGTGACTGAAAATATCTGAGTATATCAAAGCTGTTATGAATATTTAAGCTATTAAAACATGTTTGACCTATTCACAGAGTAAAATTGACACTTGAGCTTATTTAAGTTTCTGAGACCAAAGGAGTTAATGAAAAACAAGAAGAAATGATGGAAATAAACTTACAGAATTTTGAGAATGCTTCCTATTTATTTCAAGGTTAAGTTTAATTATTATTATATTATCGATACCAACAACAAAATTATCATTATCATCAGTTATCATTAATCACTCTATGAGTCATAAATCATCCATGAATTACTTCCATCATGAAATCCATCAATCATCCATCTACGGCTATGAGTCATAAATCATTAATTCATCAAGCAATAATCAGCAATTTTCAATCATTCGTTATCAATTCATGATCAATCAAACAATTACCAATTATCAAACACTAAAACAATCATTATCTTCTATAATCAACCATTCAACACTTAAAGATTATCATTTATCAATCTTTCAACACTTAAACGAACGGGCCCGTAACAATCATTCACCAATCATCAATCAATAACCTATCAATCATAAATCAATTATTCATCAATCATTGTAAATAATACAACACTAAACAATCAATAATTCAACACTAAACAATCAATAATTCAACACTGAACAATCAAAAATTCAACACTAAACAAACAATAATTCAACACTAAACAATCAATCATTCAACACTAAACAATCAATCATTCAACACAAAAACCATCAATCATTCAACATTTAAAATCATCAATCCATCAATCATTCAACATTAAATCATCAATCATTCAACCCTTAAATAATCTTTTATCCATAAAATTTACATATCATTAAACCAAATTTGGGTCCCCACACAGGAATCCATATAAATCATTTTTATATTTTTTGGAAAGGCAACCCCCGCTCTCACAAAAAAAGTTTGGGCCCCCCCCCCCCCCCCCCCCCCCCCCAACTCAGCAATCCATATATATCATTGTTTGGATACCCCCCCCCCCCCCCCGCTCTCACAAAAAGAAAATTTGGGCCCCCCCCCCCCCACTTAACAATCCATTTATATCATTGTTTGATTTCCTTGAGAGGCCACCCCCCCGCTCTCGCAAAAAAATTTTGGGCCCCCCCACCCCTCAAACCGTTCCTACGCCACTGGAAAGTTCAACATTGTTGCATCCTCAAACACGTAGCCGAGATCAAAGGAATGGAAACCGCTCAGGCGACCAAAATATTAACATTACCAGTCTCTAAATGAGAAAAATAACAAGCTGAGCTGGCCATAATATGTAATGCAGTGAAAAAAAATCAGGTTGAAAAGTACCAACGATTACAGAAATTCATTGGCATCGCGGAAAAAAAATAGATATATGTCGAACTTTCGAGCTGACATTTCTAATCCAAACTGTTCGGTAATTAAGGTCAACCCCGTCCCAAATAAGTAGTAAAAAGGTACATAAATAAGTTGGTGAAAAATCAACAATTCTTTCAATATTGATAAGACCACAACTAATAAAATTTACATTTCACTATATAAAATGAAATCCAGTCTGAAAACAAATCAGTGCACGTGTTACCTTATTTCAGTGAATATGTTGCATATGCCTGCATGCATGAGAGAATGTCCGGTCATCCAAACCCATCAATATTATTCATCGTTACGAACAAAATAAGGAAATTGGGTCATTCCGGGTCGTCGCTGGACGATTCCTTCAGACTAATCTAAATGTTGGTCATGCAGGGAATGTTGATGTCGGGTGAAAGATCGCAGGACGTTGCCCATTGGATAAAACAGATACATGATTGAAACACGGGGTGTATACGAAATATCAGCTTGCTATCACTCACTCGGGGGCTCCGCCCCCTCGTGAGATGATAGCTCGCTGATATTTCGTATACACCCCTTGTGTCATCATGTATCTATTACATATCTCATGACCTTGACCTTTGACCTTCAAGGTCACATAATCATTGAACACTTTTTATTTAGTATAACGATTAAAAGTGATCATAGTTAAAATTAAGCATTTTCGCTAAACCATGCTAAAGTCATGACCTTGCTGTGACCTTGACCTTTGACGGATTGTAGCCGAAACCTTTTCAAATTTTTTTACTTTTCCAAGGATGATATATACACCAAGTTAGAGCTTCATAGCACAAATACTTAGTTATCGCGTTATCGCGTTTACAAGGAATTCTTAAAGTGATTACATAGCTCTTGACCTTGACCTTTGACCTTGAAAGTGAACGTGTCAAAATCGTTCCCCCGAGGTATAAGTAGTAAGTTATGAATAAGAGTTCTGGAAAGCTTAGTGGAAAAAAGTTATAGCTTGTAATACGAGTGCGGCGGCGGTGGAAACTTAAAAAATAGAGCCATTGGCTCTGTAGCTCATCAGGCATCATATCAAGTTTGCTTTATACAGGCAAGATGAGCTAAAAATGAAACTGATGTTACCTATTGCAAGAAAACCTATAAAAAAAATTACAAAACAAATGTATTATTATTCAACACTTGCTAGATCGCCAATATCAGACAGTGAAAGAAGTCTACACTAAAATATCCAAGGAGAAATAAATTTGCCATAGACTGTCATCTCATGTGGGGTCATTGGGTCACGTAATCTACAATTTAAAATCTTCATTGGCCAAAGAGTCTGCACATTAAATTTCAACTCTCTTAACCTTATGGAACTTGAGAAGGAGATGAAAATAGGTTTTTAAGATTGTGACCCCTGTGACCCTATTTGGGGTCATGGGGTCACAAAACCTACAGTTTAGAATCCCAATTGGCCAAGGAGTCTACATGCAGTCTTTCAGCTCAATAGACCTTTAGGAGCTAAAGATGATGATGAAAATAAGTTTTTAAGGTTGTGACCCCTGTGACCCTATTTGGGGTCATGAGGTCACGCAATCTACAATTTAGAATCCCCATTGGCCAAGGAGTCTGCACATATAATTTCAGCACTCTAGACCTTTTGGAACTTGAGAAGAAGATGAAAATAGTTTTTTAAGGTTGTGACCCCTGTGACCCTATTTGGGGTCACAGGGTCAACAAAGTTACAAATTAGAATCCCCATTGTCCAAGGAGTCTGCACATATCAATATTAACTCTCTAGACCTTTTGAAACTGGAGAAGAAGATGAGAATTGGTTTTTAAGGTTGTGACCCCTGTGACCCTATTTGGGGTCATGGGGTCACGAAATCTACAATTAAGAATCCCGATTGGCCAAGGAGTCTGCACATATCATTTTTAACTCTATAGTCCTTTTAGTACTGGAGAAGAAGATGAAAATAGGTTTTTAAGGTTGTGACCCCTGTGACCCTATTTGGGGTCACAGGTTCACAAAAGTTACAAATTAGAATCCCCATTGTCCAAGGAGTCTGCACATATCACTTTCAACTCTCTAGTCCTTTTAGAACTGGAGAAGAAGATGAAAATAGGTTTTTAAGGTTGTGACCCCTGTAACCCTATTTGGGGTCACAGGGTCACCAAAGTTACAAATTAGAATCTCCATTGTCCAAGGAGTCTGCACATATAATTTTTAACTCTCTACTCCTTTTGGAACTGGAGAAGAAGATGAAAATAGGTATTTAAGGTTGTGACCCCTGTGACCCTATTTGGGATCACAGGGTCACCAAAGTTACAAATTAGAATCCCCATTGGCCAAGGAGTCTGCACATATCATTTTTAACTCTCTACTACTTTTGGAACTGGAGAAGAAGATGAAAATAGGTTTTTAAAGTTGTGACCCCTGTGACCCTATTTGGGGTCACAGGGTCACCAAAGTTACAAATTAGAATCTCCATATGCTAAGGAACTTGTACACAAAATTTCAGCTGCCTAATGTGTATGGTTCATGAGGAGAAGTCGAAAGTGTCAAAAGTTTACGGACGGACGACGGACGGACGGACGGACAGACGACGAACGGACGCCGGACGACGGGCCATGCCATAAGCCCATCTGGACTTTCAGTCCTGATGAGCTAAAAAAACTGCTAAAAAATGGGACCGTAATAAGATGATGGCTGGACCTCAAAGGAATTAAAGGCAATAAAAGAAGAATTTTGAAATTTGATTATAACAACAGATGATTTTAACAATAATTCAGATAGATCTTAACCATAAGGGAATTAAAGCCAATAAAAAAAAGAATTTAGAAATTTAATTATAACAACAGATGATTTTAACAATAATTCAGATAAATCTTGATCATAAAGTTAGACATTACAGACATTTTTAAATGATAATGATGACTGCTTTGAGAGATAATAACGAAAAAGGAATGAATTCTCTACTGTTTTAGATTAAATGCCATCACAATTTTTCATCATCTATTTTGATCTGTTAAGCGATATATGCAAGAAATACAATATTGCAAATCACCATTGCATAAAATTCTCATTCATTTAATCTATCGGATTAACCTTCTCAATAGTGATTAAATTATTTATAATGATATTGTTATCCCCAACATTAATAACTTATGAAAGATTAAGCAATAACCCAAAATGAAATGAGCAGATAAAACATCGTGCTGTTCTTGTGTAAACTATAACTAGATTCTTTTGTAAGACATGAAAATTCAATCGTGACAATAACACAGTTCGATATTGATACCCCAAATCATTAATATATGGTAAAATATGTTCGGGGAATCATAACTGGTATACACGATCTTCAATCAATGTATTAATGAAAGTTTAAATATCTATCAAAACTTAATTTAATTATTATCTTTAAATCAGACATACCAACAAGTTTAAAGTACGAGGTTCTACAGAGAGGCATGTACGGCGGCTCTATCAGATGTCCTGCGCCAGGGTAGTTGATTATCTCCACGTTCTTCTTGTATTTATCGGGAACTAAGAGGTAGTAGACTGTTGACAGAGTCTTTGAATCCATCGTGCAGTCATCTCCTCCACCAATGTACAGGATCTTAGCATTGTGTCTCCATGCCTAAAACAACACATACAGGATCTTAGCATTGTGTTTCCCTGCCTAGAACAACATATACAGGATCTTAGCATTGTGTTTCCACGCCTAGAACAACAAATACAGGATCTTAGCATTGTGCTTCCAGGCCGAGAACAACAGATACAGGATCTTAGCATTGTGCTTCCAGGCCTAGAACAACAGATACAGGATCTTAGCATTGTGTTTCCAGGCCGAGAACAACAGATACAGGATCTTAGCATTGTGTTTCCAGGCCTAGAACAACAGATACAGGATCTTAGTATTGTGTTTCCAGGCCTAGAACAACAGATACAGGATCTTAGCATTGTGTTTCCAGGCCTAGAACAGCAGATACAGGATCTTAGCATTGTGTTTCAGGCCTAGAACAACAGATACAGAATCTTAGCATTGTGTTTCCGGGCCTAGAACGGATACAGGATCTTAGCATTGTGTTCCATGCCCAGAACAACAGATACAGGATCTTAGCATTGTGTTTCCAGGCCTAGAACAACAGATACAGGATCTTAGCATTGTATTTCCATGCCTAGAACAACAGATACAGGATCTTAGCATTGTGTTTCCAGTCCTAGAACAACAGATACAGGATCTTAGTATTGTGTTTCCAGGCCTAGAACAACAGATACAGGATCTTAGCATTGTGTTTCCAGGCCTAGAACAGCAGATACAGGATCTTAGCATTGTGTTTCAGGCCTAGAACAACAGATACAGAATCTTAGCATTGTGTTTCCGGGCCTAGAACGGATACAGGATCTTAGCATTATGTTCCATGCCCAGAACAACAGATACAGGATCTTAGCATTGTGTTTCCAGGCCTAGAACAACAGATACAGGATCTTAGCATTGTATTTCCATGCATAGAACAACAGATACAGGATCTTAGCATTGTGTTTCCAGTCCTAGAACAACAGATACAGGATCTTAGCATTGTGTTTCCATGCCTAGAACAACAGATACAGGATCTTATCATTGTGTTTCCAGTCCTAGAACAACATATACATGACCTTAGCATTGTGGTTCCAGGACTAGAGCAAAAACAGTCTCATTACAACGATTGTGCTTCGAGGAAAAAGAGTGTACAAATATGATCTCTATTGGGGTTCGAACCTCACCCAGTCAGGCTTTCCTCTCCTTCACAGTCTGAAGGCGCCCCGCATTACCCGCAAGCTCTGACGTAAGCTCATCTAGCCAATCGCAAGGACTGTGGCAAAAGCTTTCGATAATAGAGCTAGGGGCACGTAAGTCCTGTGAAATCAATTTTCTACATGATCATCGCCACGCTGATTTTTGGTCCGCTTGTGACTAGGTTTTGTCTGCGCTCAACTGGTGTTGAACAAGCGTCTGGCTTGGGTGCTTTCAGACCGTTGTGGAGAGGTAAGCCCTAATATATATTTTCATTTTGTTTCCCTCGAAACATGATCGATTTTAATCAGACTGAGAACAGCAAAGGATCCCAATAATGTTCTCCCAACCTTTTCCTTTTGTATTTCTTTTAAATGTTTACAATGTGGTTAAATTACCAGACAGTCACGTTAAACTATTGGTTTATGTTTTATCACTAATATCTGTACTTCACATCTACAAGATCATTTAATAAGGTCCCGCACACAGGTTCTGAAAGGTTTAAGCATACACTTATAAGCTGTTATAAACTGAATATTTAAAGGGGCAGTAGCACGGTTTGAGGGGGAATATAAGGTGATGTCAGGAAAATGAAAATTAATGGTTCCAATTAAAAGACAATGTTTTTAAACTAAATGGAGCAGTAATAATTCAAATATTTAACGTAGAGTTTAGCCATGCGATTCTTTTTTCTTACACAAAATGAATTAAAGGTGTCTCACAAAATGGCCGCCAATGGATTTTATGAGAATCATCATACTTTTTCCTCTGACTATGGATGATCGGCTTGTGTAATGAGATTTGTGACACTGTCAAAATAATACATTTAGCTTTAACTTGCTATCAGTGAAAAAAAATAAGATATAAAATTATCAAAAAACGTGCTACTGCCCCTTTAAGACTTAAAGAGAGAGTATACACTTCCGCGACCTTGCAAATAATGACATTGTTGTTACAAAGCTAAGCCCTGCTGTACAACAAAATACAACAGCGAAATATAATGAGAATCTAGTGAATCGTCCCTTTTACATGACAATAAGAAAATTAACCTAGGATTACATTACGAATAATGTTTCACTGTGACCTTCTAAGAGTGTTCAAAGTCACCAAAATTCAACTTTAATGGAGAAGCTCATGGTATGATATAACAATGATACGCTGAAAGGATTTTGATATATCGACAGCATTTTGATATATCGCACTGCGAGGGTATATTGCCTAAGGTCTTGAAATGAAGGACAATGTTCAAACCTCTTTTTGAACCATGCTCTCATTGTAATGAACCAATATACAAGAGTAAATTCGAAATTGGTCAATTCTTGATTCTACAATGAACATCAACACAAAGGTTTTCTACAAAGTACATCCATAACGATGCACGTACCTCAGTAATATTCATCTTGTGGTAATCGTAACACTCCCACATCCTCGAGTTGTCATCTGTTCCCTCTATCCTGTCTGGATGAAACCTAGAGAATTCAAATCCAGTAGCGGTGTTATGTTTCAAAATCTAAATGATATCTCGCCTCAGAGAAGTAATTTTTGTTAAACTTGAGAACGATCTTGTCAAATGTAATGTTTCTACATCCGGGAGATTGAGAGATTCTCCGAGATCATACAAAGTGCTTTTGGTAACACACATATCTTTGTTCAGCACTGATGAATGCAATTCTAGGTTGCCCTTAACTAAATAGTTTTCAACCCCTCACAATGAGGCAAGATATAAAAAGATATATTGCGCTTTATTCTACCCACTTTATGAGTAACCATAGAGCTAACTGGCTAAGCAGCAAAGCTCTGATGCCTACTTAGCTAACAGCTAGCAAAATGCAATTGTAAAGCCTTTCGCTCATTGATATGTTGCTGTGTTGTAAAATTGGTTGAACAAATATTTCCTTTGAGTACTTATAAAACTACAAAGAGAAGAGATGTATTGCCTCTATGAATTATCTTATTTACGCTACGGAGATTCTGTTACGTAGTGCAGCAAAATTATGATCTTATTTCAATGATATTGACGTGTTTCATGTTAACAGACAATACCATCCACAAAATTGCAGCATCGAGAGAGAACAATGTTGGACCCGAGACGGAAATAACTACTTACTCCAATGCTTTCAGGTAAGGTTGCCCATCTTTGTATATATCCGAATAAGATGCCGCAGGTACTCCGTTTATATTCACGGCAGCTCTCACCTGATCAAATATATATATTTCTTTGAGAGGCATTTTAGAAGTTGAAATGACAATAATGATGAGGAATATATGGATGACAACTTCTGTGTTCATTGTATGCGACGTTTCGACACAGATTCTTGTGTCGTTCTCAAGCAAAGAAGTTGTCATCCATATATTCCTCATCATTAAATAAATAAATATATATATATATTTATACCGGGTATATAAATAATATATAATGTAATGATTAAAGCCACAGGAACCCGAAGTCGTCAATAAAATGATTGTGTGGTCAATGTGCGAATTTAAAGAGATATTAAAGTAATTTGAAGGATGCCATATGGTTGAAAATATCTTTGTGAAGAAATATAACTGAGCGGTACGTATGTTTTGTATGGAATGTCACCAATTCGAAACGACAATTTTGACCTCGACTCGGAAGCTAGTCGAAATCGGCAACATGACTGCCTTCATTTCTTCTATCTACTATATTCATGTATATAGTGGAGGGTAGGACTTTCTTATCTTCATTTTATTGACGATAAATGGTTCCTGTGATTAAAGAATATAACATAGATCTAAGTTAAAGTTAGGCTTGAATATATGCCCCAAAAATTCTACACAGGGAAGTTTCTCTGACTTTTGCATGTCGTGTTTTACTTCATACTTACGTCATTTTCTCTCTTTCTGCAATACATGTGGATCATGTCTTGGAATGAAATGCACTCTTATCTAAGTTAGTATCGCCATAAGTTTTTCTTGTTTCAATCCAGACACTCGATCTGTTATCGTAAATCTTGGGTTCATACGATGCCTTACGTTCTTAGTTTCAAAGAACGGGAAATGTGTAATAGAGAAATTCTGGAGGTGTTTCGTAAGAGCAACTTTATTTTAGAATGTGGGTACTAAAGATATTGCAATGTAAAACAAGAATAGCATTGTGGTGTTAATTGTGTATATTATTACTTCAACATTGACTGTTTTAAAAAAAATAAACACCGGGGGCGTAGGTCAGTGTCTGCTCGTTACCCGGAAGACCGGGGTTCGATTCCCGGTCGCGTCATACCAAAAGACGTTTAAAAGGTTGGAGTTGTTGCTGCCTTGCTTGACACTCAGCATTTGTAAAGGCACAACAACGCATTAACAGGCGCTGCACCGTCGCTTCCAAGTGCCATGGGAACAAATCAAATTTCCAATGTACATGTACAAAGGACAATTAAGTGTTATCATTTTTATTATTAATGAAAGATAACAAACGCCGTTTTCACCTTTTCACTTTCACCTGCAAGAATCAGTGCAAGCTCTCCTCCCTTGGACACCCCGACCACGCCCACCCCACCTGGCTGTACGGACGGATGGATGGACAACCAGTCTACTGCCTCCTTTAAGAAAATATAAATCTCGGTATTGGAACATTAATGAAGTTCCAAGCTATAGTCATTACAAATAGATCGAATAAAGTTCCTATCCTATGATTATTAAACATAGATGTAGACGAGAGTGTATCTTAAAACCAAACAGAAAGAGAAATTCACCTTGAAATGACAAAGGTCATAATAACGTTGAACCATTGAATCAACGAGATGCTTGAGTTACAGACTGGTTTGAAGAAAGAAATCTCACCAAGATATCTGACATCGACATTTAATGTCTAAGAGATCTTATCAAAAGGTACCTAACATCGATAATTAATATCTCTGACATCTTAGCAAAAGATATATGATATTTACATTAAATGTCTCCAAGATCTCATAAAGTATTTGATATCAACATTTAATGTTTCTTAGATGTCAACAAAGGTATCTGAGACCTAACAAAAAGGTAAATGAAATCAACATTATATGTGTAAGCTCTATAAGATCTCACCACAAGGTATTTGAAATCAACAATTAACGTCTCAAAGATCTCATCACAAAGTGTCTGATATCAATATTAAATGTATCTTAGATCTCACCACAAGGTAATTAAAATCAACAATTAATGTCTCAAAGATCTCATCACATAGTATCTGAAATAAATGTTAAATGTATCTTAGATCTTACCTTAAGGTTATTCAAATCAAATTTAATGTCTCAAAGATATAATCAAAAAGTATTTGATATCAACATTAAATGTTTCTAGGATCTCAACAACAAAATTATGTCTCTGAGGTCTTACCAAAAGGTAATTAAAATCAACACTTAATGTTTTAAAGATCTCAACAAAACGTTTCTAAAATCAACATTAAATGTCTCTGAGATCTTACCAAAAGGTACCTAACATCGAGATCCAATGCGAAGGGGAGATCATCATAGTTAAAGTAGGCCAGGGCAAAGACTGCAAATCCCCTTGATGCAAGGAGGGCAGCGCGGATCTCCATCAGACCAACACCCGTACCAAACATGTCTATGACACCGGGAAATGGTCCAGTTCCTTGATAACAATAATAATGTCATCTTAAAGGGGCAGTAGCACGTTTTTTGATAATTTTATATTCTAAATTATTCACTGATAATTGTAAATCAATGCTAAATGCATTATTTTGACAGTGTCAAAAATCTCATTACACAAACGAATCAACCATAATCAGAGGACAAAGTATGAAGATTCACATAAAATCCATGGGCGGCCATTTTGTGTGAACACCTTTAATTCATTTTGTGTAAGAAAAAGCAATCGCATTGCTATACGCTATATACTTGAATGATTACTGCTCCATTTAGTTTAAATACATTTTCTTTCAATTGGAACGATTAATTTTCATTTCCTGACATCACCTTATATTCCCCCTTAAAACGTGCTACTGCCCCTTTAAGGTCATATATTATAAAATAATCAAAATTAAGCTTTAATCAAGCTTTAACTTAAAGGCAATATTCGTCGAGGGGGTTGCCAGTTTAACAGATATGATACATTATACTTTGACAATGTTTACAACAGATCTGAGTATATGACGACATGCGTTTACGCAATTTATCAGCTGATTGTTATTATTGCTATATGAATATTTATATAGCGCGCATATCCATCCACTCGTGGTTGCTCAAGGCGCTTGTTGTTTCCCCTGGTCAATGGCATGCATGTTAACTTCATAAAAAATTTCTCAGACGAGTCAATAAAACTACAGCACGAGTTTTAGTTAATAAGTATAGTTGTGTAATATATTTTCAATAACATAAAGGGTCTGGAGTATTCTTCTGGTACCAAGAACTATACCAATTGCTAAATCGCCTGAAGGTAGGAGGAGAGTTCCTCTGAGTTTTCCTTCCCTTTCTTGACCAAATAACACTTTTGATAAAGAATATGTTACCTTCAACAACTTTTAGAATAGCTCTGGCAAGTATCTGATTAAATCATATCTTTTATTGTGAAATTCATATCAGTTTCGCTTCAATACACAGTACTTGACAACCTGTCAAGCATTCTGTACGACAAAGATTACGTATCTATCAGTTCACCTGCAGGTAGAAAGAGCGTTCCTCTGAGTTTTCCATCCCTCACAACAATCCTGCGAACACTGTGATGTTTGTACCATCTCTCACACGTTGTAGAAGCCAGCACAGACTCGGATGTGTGAGGTAGATTGTCAAATCCAACATGGCCGTCCAGAACTCTGATGTCAAACACTAACGGTTTTGTGACGTCCATTTTCATGAGGCGATTGGTTTTGGATAATTCTGGAATCGATCTCAGACTCCAGAACAAACCCATGACGTCATCATCTGGTTAAGAACAAGGGAAAAGGGTTGTTATACAAATTGGATTGAGTCTACGAAAATATCCCCCCCCCCCAAAAATCATCTTTTGACGTCACCTCCACTGGCTACAAAGTATAGGGCCTACGTTGAAGAATACTGAATAGGTTCTTATTAGTCGTGCAGGTTCTACCCTTTGACAGATATAACTGTTGCCAAGAAGATGTGAATTTACTGCGAATGAGCAAATAATCTAATTCGACAAAAGATTCTTTGTTGGGCTACAGGAGCATCTTACGAATATTCATGACAAACATATAGATCGCTAAAGAGTTCATCGGCAACAATCGAATAAAGAGGTTCCACTTCACAAAAGCCTGACAAAAGCCTTTTGGAATTGCTGATTCATCAATTTTTGGCATCTATCCTTCAGGTTCTTGTGGTTGAACTTTGAAGCTTTGGCTTTCTGCCAACAAGACGTTTTTAAATTTTATAATTAAAAAAAGACATAGAAAACATGAAAACGTTTTAAATGACCAAACCACAAACCTTTTTTAAAAAAAACGTCAATAAAAGTTCAAAAAGACTACCTGTGTAAGTTCCGCCAATTGAGGAATGTTGAGTTGTGTCCACACATCCTTGACCGTCGGCCACAAACTGACCACAGGAAGTGTACACAGCGCCTCGTTCTGACACCCAGGCCTGTAGAGTCACTTCCTGTGATGGCTTCAGGTTGACAGCTCGAACACGTAGCTTCTCATCAACTAGTGCAGATTTAGGACTAACTTCAACACTGGCGGCGGCCATTTTGAAATGATCTTTCTTATATTATTTTCCAGTTTTAAGCGATATACATACTGTCATTCAAGGTGACCATCTGAAAATAAATGACAATTTATAACAAGTGTCGTAGCTGAAAACAATTTAATTAAACACCTAAATAATGTTACAGGTCTGGAGTAATTCTGCTGGATCAAGGGAATAATTAATGGAGGTCTCATATTTCATTTTGAATAAAAAAAATTAAATAATAATTTATAATTATAATACGTCACATATACCACCAAAGTCGTTTCTTCGCACGCAATCTGTTACATGCAGGTCATATTTGTGGCTCTTTTAAAGGGACAGTCCTATCGGGATTTTATCGGGAACAAAATCAAGAGTACTTCCCTGTTACTTACATATGGTTATTACATGCTTATTTCACACTTATTTGAAATTTCAGATATGTTAGTGAGGGTAACTTTATAGTTTTCTAGATAGAAGAATAGATTGCACCACTGTGTCCTCTTGAATTTCATTTCCGCAAAAAAAACCGATAGGACTGTACCTTTAAATGCTCAAGCGGAGAAATAGTGCTACACAGATCTGATTCAATCAAATATTGTTGAACATCTCACTGTCAAGTGAGAAATATATGCGGTGCTGGTGTGGAATTTTTAGTCTGTGCAATAACTACGGTATCGAACCGCCAGCTCCGTTTGCGCAAAAATTGTTCATTGCTCAGTCAGATTCGGTTACAATCAATCAGGTTTCTGTAATATTCATTATTCTTTTCTTTTCTAAATAAGCGCCGAGCCTCCCATAAGTGCGGGCCCATGCATGGAAAGCGCTGGGTGTTGAAAAAATAAGAGCCCGGGGGCTTATTCGAGGAAATACGGTATCCGTGGCCCTTTCAAATGCCCTTGCTAGCACATCTAATGTTCAGGTATTCTGTATCAAATAGTGTTTTAACGCCTGGCCGACTTCTGTCGATTGAGAATATATGCGCATCACCAGTTTCCTGCAACATAATGCATATAGACAGGAGTTTTTAAAGTATATGCCTGTACTGGGCCAGTAATGGACCATTGCAGTTCTGCTTTTATTGGTACGATTTAGTAAAGCCAATATACTGGACCAACACTGGTTATGTACCGTTAGCGAGTATGCCTTTACCAACTTTATCAGCTAGTATGAAGCCAGTACTGGTCCAGTAATGTCATGTTTGCTGGGGTTGTTCATTCGTTGTTACGACTTCAACTTGGTTGATCTACCAACATTTCATTCTTAAGTTTAAACTTTCGAAACATATGGCCTATTATGACATTTCAAGTAAATTTACCTAACTTTTACATTCTATATATAAAGAGTGTAAGTCTTGTATAGCTGTTGGGAGTTACAAAGGGACCACTAAGCCGTGAGATGATCATGGTTTATTCAAAGCAGACAAAAAAGTGTATGGAGATAACAATACAAGTTTATATTCAATATATGCATCACATCTAATCACACATCATTATAGATGTGTTAACGTTAAACATAACTTGCATAAAATATATATACGATAAGATTATTAAAGATTAATCAACAATTACTTTATGATAATTAACGACTTTTAATTCTCAGCCAAGTTAATTTTACACATTAATATGCACACACATAGGCCTATATATAGGTTAAATGATAAGTAGGCCTACTGTTACCATCAAATTATCATGACAATGTTAACTATATAATGATAATTATAACACTCACCATGTTACACTGACAAATCTTACACAAAAGTACCACAGATAAACCGTATTTATGACATATGAATGATGATAATTATGGCGTTAAAGGGCCTATATGATAGTACTTGATTATAATAGACATTGATACATTCATTTAAGAAAAACAATAACATCAATTTTAACATAGCATACGTACGTGGTGTTAACAGGGATCATAAAAGTCTTTTATGGTCCCTGGTGTAAGGTAGGGATAATTCAAGTTTACCCTATATTGTATAGGCCTATCTATCTAGATATTATTATAGGCCTATATATCTAGAAATTCGTCCTGGTTATCTCTGTGTGCTGCGCTGCTCAATAGGGTCTGGGAGTTAAATGTTATGTAATTTGATTATTTGAGTATCAAATAAATAAGACAATATTCAGTTCCGATAATACTCTTTTGAAACTCATGATATCATTACTTCGTTCATTGACCTACCTCGTTATAAAGCACGACTTCCGAGTGTTGGTTTGTAAACTGCAGTTTTATTGTGTGAACTGTGACCTGCGACGCCGTATCTAAGATAAGTGCAATCTTAAGATTGTATGACATTGAGTCCAATTATTCACAATAAGCAATGCTGAAGGTTACGTTTTACAGATGGAAAACGAAAAATTAAGAGTTGAAAAATCAGCTTTTTAAAAGAGACTTTTGCTTTTCGAGTTTTACACGATTTCAAATAACATTTTTACATGATTTCGCATTGACGGGGGATGTGTGCCAAAAATGATATGCTAGGAGAGTTGCTCGATACGTTTTCACCTTGCCGTGGGAAGATTAGGAGAGCTCATTTCAGACAGATACGATTCTGTATATTCAGTCTACTTATCTACCGACTTCACTCAATGTTCGGCGGGTTACAGATCACAACTTCAATGAGAATATTCGACAGCATGGTCCTGCCAATTCTCACATACGGCGCCGAACTATTATCGGGATACGGAGTGGTAGACCAAATTGAGCGAGTACAAACAAAGTTCATAAAACGTATTCTACACCTGCCATTAACTACCAGCAACGATGCAGTTCTTGGTGAAAGTGGACGGTCTTTATTATATGTAACATATGTAACTAAATGTGTCAAATATTGGGCCAAGTTAATCGATGAATCATTACAGATTACCTATCGCATGATGTAGGCCTATATGGACTTGACAATGCAAACAGATCTTATTGGGCTACAAAATTCAAACATATTTTGTTCCACTTCGGCTTCGGATACGCTTGGGTTACGCCAAGATGTTGGGCATATTGACAGTTTCATATCAGAGTTTAAACAAGGGTTTACGACTGTAATTTACAACGATGGCAGACCTCCATATCTTCGAACTCAAAGGCGGCTGCTTACTCAACATTTAAAACATATCGATATATAGCACACGGGGAAATAGATATATTTTAAACGATTTTTCCTTTTTATATTTGTATTTGGAACGAACTTGAAATTTGAATCCTAAATATCCATTCACAATGTTTTTTCCAAACCTTTGTTCAGTGTAAAGATTATATGTAAAGTTTGCCCAAAAATGAGTTTACAAGAGAGAGGGAAACGAGTCACTGTCACGCCTCGTAATATTTTCGAAACGTATGTTTGTAAGTCGAAACGTATGTTTATAAGGCGAAACGTATGTTTTTGATGCAAACTATACCTGTATGTAATTAAGCTGTCAGTGCGGTCCGGTAAAACGCTTTTTAATTTGTATCTTTCTTAATTACTATTTTTACTTAATTTAAAACTAAATTAATAAAAAAGTACATGTACATATGCAGAGAATGCTCATATTAGGATATCAAGATTTGGGAAGAACATGTCATGTACATAGTGAATCTTACAATTAATCATACTGAGGTTGGCCAAAATATTAACCTTGAATTCATCGAATAGTTAAAATGACTGTTCATAACGTTTTTCTCAAATTAATGTTTAGGTTAAGCAACTTGTTCAACAATATAAATAACTTTAGATCAGCAGGTTTTATATTAGGCCATACTGGTGTATGACAAAAATTAATTATGAAATCTGTTGATCTAAATTTATTTAGATTGCTTGTTCACCAATTTCAATCATTTTAAAAATTAGATGGGGCAACAGGCCAAGGGTGGGAATCATTTTACAATCACTTGCCTTGTAAAAAAAATATGATATCTCACGACTGTGTTTATTTCAAAGCGTAAGAAATTCAGAGTTCCGATTATTAGAAAAAAATAACGTCATCAAAGGTAAAATCGATTGTACACGTACACGGATTCATCTCTAATCTGTCCATGTATTAAGGCCTTTCAAACGGAAACATAACAATATTAGTGCAATGTCTATCAATTTAATCATAAATACATATCAATTGAAGCAGGAATTCTTCCTTATTCGGAATAAGTATTTTGTGTAAAGTTGAGACAGATGAATCGACACTTACTGCATGATTCCCCGATCGCTATATAAGTCATCGGAGTGCACGACCTCGCACGTGTTGCACGTCTTTTGCGTCGTATTCGGTAGCGTTGTCGCACTGGCCAAGCAAAAAATAGAGTAGGCCTACGAATAAAGTTGTTACAGACATCTGAAACATGTCGTAATTTATTATTTATTTCAACACATGTGGGTAATGATTCATTATAATCCACAAAACAAAAAAATTAAATTTTAAGTACCACAATTAAACAGAAAATCACTCTGTATCAACCATGGTTCTGTGCATAGTATGAATCCAAATAGATACTTAAAATTTTTGTATAACTTATATGAAATATCACTCCTATAGTACTTACGGAAATAGAAATAAAATGCTATTTTTCGATCATTTCTTTATTTTGAACTACCTTACAATTTGAATTCTAAATATTCATTCACAAAGGTTTTTCCCAACTTTTGTTTCAGACAGCTTTTGGAAAATCCCCGAAAAACATTGGTTTACAGGAAAGATAAACGTGTCATTTTAACACCTCAAAGGTATTTCCAAGTCGAAATGTATGTTTCTGATGCAAGCTATAGTATGTAAATGAGCTGTATCCTCGATCAGTGCCGTCCGCTGAAATATACAATGTTTCATGTACACTCCTATCTTATATTATATGCCCTCTACTATACATATCTTATGTGATTTTAAAATTCATAAACTAATTAAAAAAGTAAGTGGTGCTGACCTGAACACGTGTGACAAACTACTATTCTTACGAGTTCATTCATGCTGTGGCTCGCACGTGCAATTGCAAATTCACGATGAAAGTGAAAAGACCGCTGCAGGTTTATTGTCGCACTCATTGCTGAGAGTGACGTAAGCAAAAGCAGGTTTCGAAATGAATTGAAAAATGCCAATTTTGGAAGTTTTACCTGAACAAAGGCAATACAAAGTACATTTTTGCAATGCATTTATACACACATGTAGTTATTTGAACATCTGCAGGAATTATATATATTGGTCGAATAATTAAGAAATACACGCCAAAAACCATTTTATTTCCATATACATGAGTACTTTAAGAAATCAATTTCTATAAACCAAATCTTCCTACGAAAACAACGCTTCTACTATTAAACCGATTAGCACTGCGAATAACATATACACATTCTTTTACTTTGTTCCGAGTCCTTTCATTTCTGGGTTTGAACCTAACAGAGATAGGCCAACAATGACCTTGCAAATAGCTGACCTGGCGAGCGAGGGGGTTAGTTTTACGCTAAGCATCATATTGCATTGTTGTAAAACACCATTTCGGTGAATAATTTAATCCGGTAACCTCAACTCAGAAATCCTATTTGCACTATAAAATCTTCTGATTTCCATAGTTATTAGACAAACCGTCGGTCACAGCTGATAAGTTTTCATGTCGATTTGAAGAAGTTTACGCCGATTCTTTAAAAGGCAAGTACCTTGACAAAGCAAATGTTAAAAGTAGCATAGAAGCAGGACTACTACGTTTTTTCGATGACCAAAAACATTCTTTAAAAATGATTGAGTCAAAATTGTTGATAGACTTGATTTCTCCAGTTGGGCTGCGTTGTTTTCGTAACCAAAACGAACTCGTAATCACAAATTTCGCATGGAACTATAAATGGTACAACTGACACTGAGGGCTGATACGCATTTATAGAATGTTGGGATTTAACTGAAGTTTTATTGTATTGTTGTGTAATACATTAACTAAAGGATATTTAAAAATTGTATATTTTAGAAATATATATATATTTATATGTACTATGTACTGTGTGTCAGTTACTGCATTAAACGGCCTGATGATCCTGTACCTGCTGAAAACGTTTGCCAAACTTAATTCAACTTTATCTTCTTCTTTTTAATATATTTATATATATATATGTAAGATAGCTTTTTACAGTCTGTCATTCTTGACATTTGAGCAATCAAAATCAAAAGTTTTGAGAGAACCCAATTTCATTTATAAACAAAAATGATTATAAGATAAAAGTAAGACTGACATAGAAAATGGTCATTTTTGTTCATTATAGGTCTAATTAGGTCATTGTCATTTCCTCTTCCTTCGGCTGGAGGGATATCTCTTTGGCCAAACAGGTAGAGCGTAGGACTCTCAAACCGGAGGTTCCGCATGGACATGGAAATATTGGATTTCCATTCCTGCTACAATTGCAAGGGTGATGATCATATTTTTATTATCTATAGTGTTTGTATTTTGTATGTTAACATGGGCATTTCTTATTTTGGAAATTGCTGAGGTTTTCTCTATGATTTTGACTATATACACTCCTATTATAGAGCACATGCAAAAGAACAATAAACTACAATTAGGGTCTGGGCAGATTTATTAAGCTAAGCTTAAAGATACAATTGACAATCATTATTTAAAGTATCAAACTAGATTAACATGTTGTGATCATACAATGACACTAAAAGGTGTTACAATCTCCCATAATCATCAAAGCTTAATACAACATTAAAAGTAAACTTATTAAAAATGTCAACAAGTTCAATTAACAAGAGCTCAAAACCTATCACTATATGACAATGAAAAATAGATTGAGCTATTGAGTACCAAATAGTATTTGCTCTCAATAACCATTAATTAAATCTCTTTTATGAATTTGTTTACATTTAATCTTATTCAAATCATTCCATTTCAGGATTTAAAAGTTTATGATGTTGACAGTCTGTAACAGATGTTGGTTGATGTTGAAGTCAAAAGACATAGTTATAAGGCGAATGGTTAGCAAAATGGCCGCCGCCAGTGTGGAAGTTAGTCCTAAATCTGCACTAGTTGATGAGAAGGTTCGTGTTCGAGCTGTCAACCTGAAGCCATCACAGGAAGTGACTCTACAGGCCTGGGTGTCAGAACGAGGCGCGGTGTACACTTCATGTGGTCAGTTTGTGGCCGACGGTCAAGGATGTGTGAACACGACTCAACATTCCTCAATTGGTGGAACTTACACAGGTAACCATTTCATATATATACTACGCGACAATAGTTGAGACTAGCGATCAAATGAAATTGTAGTATAAGTTGTGATGGTAAAATTGATTTATGCTTTCTCAAACCTCAACATATAACTGAAGTGTCATGCATTTGTCATTAATGGATCTTGATTAACAGGTCCATCATGAAAATTAACTGAAAGCCATGGGCTTCGTTGAAAAGGCAATTGTTTTACGTCATTAGAACCCCATTGTAACAAGGACAGCTTTTCATTATTGGGGTCAAATAAAATTTTCAAGCTTTCTTTAAATCATGTGCCATTCAGACTGAGACGGAAAGGATATCTCGGCTGGTTCGAACCCTGATAGAGACAATATTTTTGGTATTTTATTCTTTGGAGCTTAGTCAATTTTAATCGGACTGTCTTTCTCTACAGGTGTGGATGACATGGGACTCTTCTGGAGTCTGAAAGCTGCTCAGAAATCGTCAACACGTCTCATGAAAAAAGATGTGACAACTCCATTAGCGTTTGACATCAGAGTTCTGGACGGCCATGTTGGATTTGACAATCTACCTCACACATCCGAGTCTGTGCTGGCTTCTACAACGTGTGAGAGATGGTACAAACATCACAGTGTTCGCAGGGTTGTTGTGAGGGAAGGGAAACTCAGAGGAACGCTCTTTCTACCTGCAGGTGAACTGATAGATACGTAATCTTTGTCGTACAAAATACTTGACAGATTGTCAAGTACTGTGTATTGGAGCGGAAATTATATGAATTTCACAAAAAAAAAATTATCAGATACTTTCCAGAGCTATTCTGAGAGTTGTTGAAGGTAACATATTCCAAAATTTATCATAAGTGTCATTTGGTCAAGAAAGTTCAAAGTATAAATTTGATCAAAACTGTTGTTAAAAAGTATAATTTTAAAGCTCATCGATGTTCATTATTACAATAGGAAGGTATGAAGTCAGGATTATGATTGATTAAAATCACATTGGCTCACTAAGCTGAACTTGTTCTTATGATAATTATGATGATGGTGATCAATCTGTTTAAGGACCCGGACCATTCCCAGGAGTTATTGACATGTTTGGGACCGCCGGGGGTTTGATAGAGATCAGGGCAGCATTACTTGCCTCTAGAGGATTTGCATCTTTTGCCTTGGCTTACTTTGAGCACGATGACCTTCCAAAAACTATAAAAGGCCTTGACCTCAGGTATTTTCTGGTAAGTTGAAGGGGAGATCAATAGCATCAATTGGATCAAACCAACCTTTTGGAAATTTTGTTAAAAAATTGCATGTAGGACTAAGCAGGGTAAATCCTCCCCTCCAAAATTCATCTATCCATTTCTTGAAATTTAGCTGTTTTCTATTGTCAATAAGTGTGATTTCATAAATAAAAAAACAAATAATATAACCATTTGAAGAACAAATCAAATGATCAAATGTATCAAGTACAGCACCTCAAATGATTAAAAGGTGTTCACACAAAAATGGCTGCATGACGTTTCACCTTGTACAGGACCACAGATAATTTGGTTGATAAGCGAATATTTGACCCTTATGACTATAGTAAATTATGTAAAAACCTTTTTTATTTGTAAAAACTGTTGTATTCATCTTGAAATTCTTATATGACTAGTCTGATTTAAATCGACCATGTTTTGTAAAATAAGAAAAATAAAAATATTGATGCTACTAATCAAATCGTATAAAATGCTGGATGATCATGTTTAACAAATGGTATATTTGAATTACCTTCCCTTAGCTACTTGTGCTGAAAGCTTTTGCCGTCCATGTGTTTCGTTAGATAATTATTATGTTTCATCGAACAGTGGCAGAGAGGAAACCCTGGCTGGATTGAGTTCAAATCCCATGAAACAATATTCTTACAATTTTATTTATTTTTATTTTTCATCAGACTACTACAATGCCACTCAACAAAGTTTTATTAATTTTTGATAATCTCTGCCTCATTTTCTTACCTTGCCATTATCATCGTTAGAGAATTACTTATAAAATATTCATGATTTCTACCCAGGATGCAGTAGACTGGCTGTCCATCCATCCCTCCGTACAGCCGGGTGGGGTGGGCGTGGTCGGGGTTTCTAAGGGAGGAGAGCTCGGCTTTGTACTGGCTTCTGTCACCGATAAGGTAAACGTGATAATAATGATAATGATAATAGCATTCTTGTTCTAAGCATCAATGAAATAATATCCTGACAGTACACAAAATTGTAGTACCGTATTATGATTTTCAATATGCATCCATGAAAAGGCATTTTCAAATTGTACAGCATGGACCTTCTATGCATCCCTGAAAAAGCATGTTCAAATTACACAGAATTGCATTATACCAGTGTATGAAATAAGCCTGAGAAGTTACCAGCCCGAAAGAATGATTTTACTTAATTTCATGGTCAAATTCAACAAAAACATTAAAAAGTTACCAGCCCAGACCAGAAGTTACCCGTTTCGGGCTGTCAGATGGGTCTTATTTCATACACTGATTATACCCTTGAGGTAAGAGAATACAGTTCATTGTCTGTGTTTGGTTGTAGTTTTCTTTTCTATGGACACTCTGTGAAATGTTAAAGTCACATGTTCAAAACTTTTAAGTGGAGTTATTTGATCAAGAAGTACGGTAATAATTGTTGCTCAATTCCATCATTTTATTCCACATCCCTTTTGGACTTACTGAGGACATGAGCTCTCCAAGTTCTGAGATGTTATGAGAGCAATACATTAATATTGACTTACAACTATCTTTCAAAGCAATGCCTCACCCCTCCAATAGGTGTGCAGAATATTATTGGTATCCCCTTTGAAACTTCAAAATTTCTATCTAGCTAAACAACGACATTCAATCCCCATAATTAAATGACTTAATTAGCTCTCCCCTTGATACCTTGTATTATAATCCCCTTCCTCTATACTCTGAATCTTAGTAAACCTAGCCTCAATATTACCCGTTTCACTCCAAAATTGAGTCTAGAAAGGCCTAGTAGAGGGTCGCGTCAGCCGACCTTTCTGCAACCTCCGACCCTCCAACGTCATACATGCGAAGGCAGACTATTGTGGCTTGGTAAATGAGTTCTGATTGATCAATTCGATATGTGGGCTGACGGACCCTCTAGTAGACCTTCTAGACTCAATATCGAAATAAAACGGGTAATATTGAGGCTAGGTTTACTTAGACTGTCATTCTCTTGATCCCTCAAATCATTGGTATCTCAATGTACTCCCCTTGCCCTCTCTCCTTCCAGTATTCTAAAGTTTTTTGTATATCTAAATAGCAAGTATAGTATGAGTAAGCGTTTAGCACTTTGTGGTCAATTATGGTTCTTGTTTTTTCAACATTGTGGCAACCTTTAATGCATGTATGGAACTTAAAAATACTTTGTATATGAATTTGTATATTTCAGTTATTTCTTTATTCAAATATTTCCCAGGTGAAAGCTGTTGTCAACATAAATGGTTCCCCTGCTTATGCCTTTGAAGATTTGCTCTATGATGGCAAGACGTTCATAGAAGGGTTAAGGTGAATATGTGCTTCTAGTCCTGTTTTTATCTTTTCTCTAAAGTTTTGAGATATAATTACATATCTTGACATATTAATTCATTTATTAAGAATTATTTCAGAATGTGTTGATTTAACATTATTTATTAATTGTTACACAGGAAACATATTATTCATAAGGAATTTAGTATCCCCATCTTGTTTTCTTCAGTATAATAAGATAATAACACTTTATTGTCCTTAGTACATGTACATTGGAAATTTTATTTGTGCCCATGGCACCCAGCAGCCACGGTGCAGCGTCATTTATTATGTTGCTGTATGTGACTTAACAATGCTGAGTGTTAAGCAACGCAGCAACAAGTCCCACCTTTTAACGTCTTTTGGTATGACGCGACTTGGAATTGAACCCCGGGTGACGAGCGGACACTCTACCACTGAGCTACGTCCCCGGTTTCGCTGATTCTCCTCTCTATTGTAACAATGCCTTTCCCATGTTTGTTGCCTATGCTGAATTCCATAACAGTCTTCAACATCTAATATATGACTGGTGGAACAATTTTGAGGAAGGGGAAGAGAGGGTGAGGGAGGGAGCCTGAAGGAGGTGACACTGTTAGGATGAACCGTTCTAACTCTCCCCCACCCCTGAGAACCATACATCACAAGAAAAAGAGATATGACAATGTTATATTTGGATACTATCTTGAATAGTACAGATTCTTGTACTTTTTCTGGCCGAGTACCTTGCGGGTTTCGAACCCACACCCTCAAGAGTCAGGCAACACCATACCAACAGCTAAGAAACTCGCCCGTTTTGCCATCCACATTTATCTCTAAAGAAACAGAGAATTTAGAGGATAATTCCCAACAAAGATTACACCAAACTTTAAAAATTTAATTATGTTTTATGCTCAATCACTGACAAATAATGCAGAGATAAGCAAGAACAATAGGTTGATGTCACAAGTGTAATCTAAAACTGGATCCCCAACAGTCAGTGGATCAAGGGCCTCCTTTGACAAAGATTCCTTTAAAGGGGCAGTAGCACATTTTTATGGGGAATACAAGGTGATGTCAGGAAAATGAAATTTAATGGTTCCAATTAAAAAGACAATGTGTTTAAACTAAATAAAGCAGTTAAAAATCAAATATGTATGTTAAGTTCAGCCATACTATTCCTTTTTCTTACATAAAATTAATTAAAGGTGTTTCCACAAAAATGGCCAATGGACTTTATATGAATCTGTATAATTTGTTCTCTGACTATGGATGATTGGTTGGTGTGGTTTTTTATTTTTGACACTATCAAAATTATACATTCAGCATTAATGTACAATTATTAGTGAATAATATAAAATGTTCAAAAATCGTGCTACTGCCCCTTTAAGTCGTTTTCACATGCATACTTTTACATAACATGTAAAGTTACACATGCATGCAAATTACGCTTGGTCTTTACACTAGTTCATTATAGAATATTTCTGAGGAAGTAGTGGCGATGTGCCAACAAATCTTCCATTGTGACAGATTAAATAGGTTAATAACAAAATTAAGAAGAGTTCTCATTTACCCTTCGACAACTGAGTCTTTACTCACAGGAAATTGAAATAATCTCCATTAAAACATATATAATATATAAAATCAATACCCATTCCCCTTTAAAATTCTTTGTACTATTGTATAGGAGAGGGGGTATTTTTATCTATGTTTATTAATATACTTTTGAATATTGATTATTCTTTATTCCCTGTGTCTTTACACACCTTTGCATTAAACTTTTGCGAACACATAGCAAATTTGATCTTAGACACATGTGTGAATTTACATATTTGTAATATTGAATACATGTGAAAAAGTTGCATGTGAACAAAGCATGAGGTTGACCTTCACTTGTAAAAGGAGGCCCAGGAATTTTGAAAGGATGATTGTGGTCGCTTATTGCAAGTGGGATCATCTTTTTATAAGTAATTCAATAAATGAGGGAGATTTGAGGGTTTTTTTTTTATGGTCAAGCTTAAAGGTTGACCTTCACTTACAAAAGGAGGCCCAGGAATTTTGAAAGGATGATTGTGGTCGCTTATTGCAAGTGGGTTCATCTTTTTATAAGTTATTGAATAAATGAGGGAGGTTTGAGGGTCTTTTTTAGTTGGTCACAAACCCTCCTTGAATCCCCCCCCCCCCCCACTTTGGTCTACTGCCTTGTCTAATGGAAACAGAGTTCAGAGAGGATGCTAAACTACGAGGGTTACCCTGTAAAAAAATATTTTGACTGAACAATAGAGAGATATTTGTTGCTGCTTATGAATAAAAAGCATGAAGTTAACCTATGTTAAAATGAAGAGAGCAAGCACATAGAGAGTTGGTTTAACACATTTATTTCTCAAAAGAAGGAACCAGATTGGTAAACAAGCAAATGCTTTTATTGAACGCTCCGGATTCAAAACTGCAATAACATTGTCATGATGAATTTAAAATAGGATGATAATATACATGTGAATTGTACAACCACAATATAAGTATTATGACAATATCTCAAAATGCTATTTGAGTAAACAAACAATTCCAATAAAGTTTGATAGTATCAATATGATATTAAGGTTGTTTAAGAGCAAATCTGACTGTAAAATTGATAACTACCCACCTACTTGGTGGAAGAGGGTGAAATATAATTGGATAATGTGTGTTAAAGGGGCAGTAGCACATTTCAGGGGTAATATAAGGTGATGTCAGGAAAATTAAAATTAATGGTTCCAATTGAAAGAAAATGCATGTATACTAAATGGAGTAGTAATAATTCACATATATAATATAAAATTTAGCCATGTGATTCCTTTTTCTTACATAAAATGAATTAAAGGTGTTCATAAAAATGTCCGCCAATGGCTTTTAGGTGAATTTTCATACTTTGTTCTCTGACTATGGAAGATTAACGTGTGTAATGTGTAATTTTTAACACTATCTAAATAATACATTTAGCATTAACGTACAATTATCAGTGAAAAAATTAAAATGTAAAATTATAAAAAAACGTGCTACTGCCCCTTTAAGGATGCTGGATCATACTTGCAACATTTTTAAAAGTATTTTTAATGTATTCGTTGTATTTTTAGAAAAATTTAGCGACCAACCTAGGGAAAATCGGACAAAAATTCATTAAATATGAGATAATTTACCAAAATTACGGAAACGGCAGCCAACATAAAGGCGAATCAAGTGTGGCCATCTCACAACTTCGGGTCTCTAAATATACGCTTGAAAACCGTCTTTATCGCGCACGACTAGATTTTCTTTTCTTTTTCTCCGAGTAAGGTATTCGTTGCTGCCAAAGTTGATACCCATCGAACATGAATACGCTAGTTGTGACACGGTGTATATCCTACACGCGTAATGATTACGTCACCGAAAGCGGGTTCGTTAAATGCTATGCCCTTTCTACAAGGGGTACTGTGCTTTGGGCGTCGAAATAAGTATGTTATTGTTGATTAAACAATCTAAATATGATATCAAAATTTCGACGAAAGATTTTTCTACAAAGTGATGTATTTCTTTTCTCAATAGCTAAATTTCAGCCTGAACCGCATGCAAGTATGAAACAGCATCTTTAAGTTGTTCAAATCATTTATCAACCATATATACCCTGGTAGCCCATTTCTGCTTCATTGTCAATACTTTCATTGTGCCTCGCTTTAACGTAAAGCAAAATGTACAAAATGTGAAATATTTTTCAGATTTGATCCCTCAAGTATAGTTCATACTGAAGATGGAATAACAACTCTGGATAGTTTTTCTTTACAGACATACAGCTTGATACCAGTGAGTATGGACCATATTCTTATCAATCAATGAAATATAACAGCGGCACTGAAATTGTTTTGTTGGAGAATTATTGGTCACACTAATCACTTAACCCTTGTACGACTTTTAAAGAAAAGTTAAACTAACTACCTAAGAGACCTCAATGAATTTCTGGGACATATGGCACCAAATTTACACTGAACCTTTGCAATTATTTAATTAAAATGTGTTTTTTAAAAAGTATTTGAACATTTTGAAATGATTTCGACCACAAAAAATAAGTTTTGACAATAAATAACTTGATATTTTTTAGGGTTATGTCTTTGAATACATATTTTGATTTTTGTCCCCCGCCGCAACGCGGAACGGGGGACATTGTATTCAGCGGTGTCCGTCCGGCCGTCCGGATCCTTGTTAACGCAATATCTAAAGAACCGTTGCACCCAAAGTCTTCAAATTTGGTCGCAGCCTCACCTGGGGGAATACGCAGACACCAGTCACTTTTGGTGACCTTGACCTTATTTTCAAGGTCACAACGGCACTTTGACCACTTTTGAAACTCTTGTTAACGCGATAGCTCATGAACCGTTGCACCCAAGGTCTTCAAATTTGGTCACAGCCTCACTTGGGGGATTACGCAGACACCAGTCACTTTGAGTGACCTTGACCTTATTTTCAAGGTCACAACGGCACTTTGACCACTTTTGAAACTCTTGTGAACGCGATAGCTCATGAACTGTTACACCCAAGGTTTTCAAATTTGGTCACAGCCTCACTTGGGGGATTACGCAGACACCAGTCACTTTTGGTGACTGTGACCTTATTTTCAAGGTCACAACGTCACTTTGACCACTTTTGAAACTTTTGTTAACGCGATAGCTCATGAACTGTTACACCCAAGGTTTTCAAATTTGGTCACAGCCTCACCTTGGGGATTACGCAGACACCAGTCACTTTCGGTGACCTTGACCTTATTTTCAAGGTCACAACGGCACTTTGACCACTATGAAACTCTTGTTATCGCGATAGCTTATGAACTGTTACACCCAAGGTTTTCAAATTTGGTCACAGCCTCACTTAGGGGATTACGCAGACACCAGTCACTTTCGGTGACCTTGATCTTATTTTCAAGGTCACAACGGCACTTTGTTCACCCTTGAAACACTTGTTAACGCAATAGCTCATGAACTGCTGCACCTAATGTCTTCAAATTTAGTCACATCCTACATTGGAGGATTACAAAGACACCAGTCACTTTAGGTGACCTTGACAATATTTTGTCCACTTTTGAAACTCTTGTTTACACAATATCTCCTGAACCTTTTTACAAAATGTCTTCAAATTTAGTCACAGCCTACATTGTGGGACTAGGCAGATACCAAATACTTTGGATGACCTTGACCTTAATTTTCAAGGTCAACACAGTTCCTTGAACACTTTTGAAACATCTTATGTCAGTGGCGTAGGAACAGGGGGGGCGCGGGGGGGCGGAGCCCCCCCAAAAGTTTCGGAATTAAATTTTCTTTTTTATATTATTTACAACTCGTCAAACTGATAGCTATAAGGGTACATTAAATATATATTGGTATGATTAACATTAGTTCTTTACCAATAACTAAAAGAATGGACTATGTGCAGGATGCTATGAATAATTCGAGTTCAGAATATTTCATTTAAATATCCAGAAGGTTTTGACCACTTCACACATGCAGTAGCCTAAATTCTGCAATGTAGAATCACGTGCTTAGCAGCACACGCGCACGTGTTGTTGGATCACATTGATTGGCCATTTCGCGCGTTAGCTTTCCACTGTGTCATGATCAGCTGAAATATGACAGTGGCATATGATGTGTCTTTGGCAGATATCATTAGTTAAAACCTGACAGTTGTATCTTATTATTAGCAATTAAACTTGACCCATGTCAGAAGAATAAAGAATAAAGGTTTTGAAAGGAAATGTTGTTTTTGATCGCTTTTGGTCAAGAAAAATGGCTACAGATGAATGAAAAGAGGTTGAAAACTTTAATTATCAAATGCAGTTAACATACTTATTGATTTTACAAGACAATTTACGAAAATAGTCATCTTTATACACCTGATAACCTAAATATTTAGTGTACAGACTCCTTGACTAGTGAGGATTATAAACTGTAGCTTTGTAAACTGTAGCCCCCCCCGCTCGCCCGTTCCTACGCTATTGCAGCGATGCTTTAGGCAAAAATTCCCATGAACACTATAGAATTTTCCAAATTTGCGCCCCCCCACTCTTGAAAACGTTCCTACGCCCCTGTATGTCTTATGAACCAATTCATGAAATGTCCTCAAATTTGGTCACAGCCTGCATTGAGGGATTACACAGACACAAGTCACTTTGGGTGACCTAGGCCTTAATTTATAGGTCACCACTTTGGCCACTTTTGAAACTCTTTACTTGATATCTCATAAACCACTGCACCAAATGTCTTGGTTTGGGACTACATTGGGGATTTACGCAGACACCAGTCACTTTGGGTGACCTTGACCTTATTTTCAAGGTCACAACAGCACTTTGACCTCTTTTGAAACGTGACAATTCTATCGCCATATCCAAGCGGCGGGGGACATTGCCACATTAGTGGCAAACACTTGTTTTATTTTTTGTTAAACAGATCAATGTGTTATGTTGTAATTGAAAGACCTCTATATCCACTCACAAATTAGGTTGATTTTGGATCATTTTTAAGTGTCATTTCAGGGTGTAAGTAGCAAATTAGTTGAAGTTATCACGATATATCATTAGACATTTCATACAGTACATATCATGACATTAAAGAATGGTACTATTTGATACGTACATGATTATTTCATTGAAAGCAACCAAATCTTTTGGCATACACCTGAAGATTTAGTCAATTTCAGCAATTGAAAGTCATCGATGTGAAAGACAACTCATAACAAAACGTATATCATCAGATCAATTATAGCAATTTTTTATATATTTAATCGTCACAAATCTTATTCAAAATCCAGTCAGTGGTGACTAATTGCATCCTGCAATGGGGGTGAGAGAGGGAAGAGGGGTTAAGGCTATTGATAAATAAGAGGTTGGAGGGATAGAAATATTTATATAACCCATATGAGAGGACGGACACAGGGTAGTATTTTTCCTGTAAGTCCCTAGGGAGTTACACCCTTTGCTGTGTTTTGATTGGTTGTTGTGAACCAATCAAATTAAAAGTTGTGCCTGGACTATTTCATTCATCTTTCAAACTTATCTTTGACTGACAAGTTGTTTTCCCTGATTCTAAATCTAAACAAGTTCATTTAATTCCATGTTGTAACTTTCTGCCAATTTTCACATGTGCCGATGCAAATACAAATTATTGATCATCAAATGACTTTGTCATTGGGAAAAGCTTTTGGTCATGTAGAATGCGACTTGTTTCGTTCGATTGTAATGACGTCATAGACACGAGCGGCTATGACGCCACTGTGTCGGCGGTGACGTCATAGGAATTTCCGTTTGCGCCGATTTGTATTTTGCCTTAGGACGTCTCAAATGAAATGAACTAAACTTGAAACACAACTTGAAATGACAACTTTCAACACTAATAACATTTAAGTTTAATTTTGTATAACACTTTGCAAGAAGGGATATTTAGCCGTGCATAGGCATATCGATAGTAAAGCATCAGCAAATGCGTATGAATTTAAGGTTACGTCTTGTGAAATCCTTTATAGACAAAACTTTTCTTTTAAGAATCTTAGTTTTAACCTTATAATATTAAATGGATAATATAAACAATAACCAACTCGTGACGGGAAATGACAGATTATGTTTCCCTCGTTATATTACCAGTAATTGTGTAATTCTCTCGCCAAGGCTCGAGAATTACAAAATTAATATTACTCCGGAAAGATAATCTGTCATTCCCCGTCACTCGTAAGTTATTGTCTAAATCTGCCACTTGTCTGTGTTATAGTCTGAGTAAAAGCAACCATGTTCCAAGGAATATAAGTCAAAATAATTGATGGTAGCTGGATACTTAATTGTTCCATCAAGTTTCCCCTCCACTCAGTTCTGAACTTTTTTCAGATCCAGTGGAGAGGAAACTCCTTAATGAAGCAAGTTTGTATCTGGGTAGAGTCATTGTTTCTTACTGTTTTCCTCAGAACATTGACGATTTTACCCATTGTATTTCATGTTATATTCCATATCCAATCTGTATTTTATGTTTAATTTCAATTTTATCTGTATTTCATGTTTTATTTCATATTTTATCTGTATTTCATGTTTTAATTTTATCAAAATGTACAGGTGTGGAAGAAGGATGCGAAGGTTCTGTACTTGCTCGGTGAAGAAGATGGAACCTGGCGAACAGCCTTAATATCAACACTCTTCTATAATGCAATTCCGAGTGAAAAGAGGAAGAACTTTGAAATTGTGATGTACCCCAAAGCAGGACATCTATTGGAACCACCTTTCATGCCCCTGTGCCGTTCTTCTTTCTATAAACCATTGGGTAAGATAAGCATTGAGTACATTCTAGTCTGTCATCCAGATCCTAAAGCAAAAATATTTAATTCATGACCAACCTAGTCTAGAAAAGTAAAACAAGTCAGGATTTCTCAGCTCTGAAGTTTAAGGCACCACTCGAGCGGCTTTCATCCGCCATTTTGAAAGGTTAGCATTGCGAGAAAACAAATGTGCTGTAATATGCTTATTCATTAACAAAATTAAGAAATAATTACTTGATTGATAGAAGAGGAGCATATTTACAAATAGTTCATAGTAAAAGTTATTAGTAGTAGTAGTATTTTGTCGTAGTAATGCATTCCGGGATCGGAGCTTCATTTCATGGCTTCATTTCACAATGTTTTTATTTTTTGAGCGATACACGTTATTCTTTGGCAAATTGATTAATCTTGAACAACTGAAATGCTAACTTCACAAACATATTTGAAATTAAGTGTGAAATTATCATGTAAAAATCATTTATAATTGTAAATAGGAAAGTCCTGAATTTTCTTTCCACAAAAAATACCCCTCTTGAATGGTCCCTTTAAAGCATCTTCTGGGCTCCATTTTGTAATAATACATGAATTGATATTGTCAATATTGAAACAAAAATACTTCTGAGACTAAATTAGTCTAACTTCATTAAAGTTTCATCTCTAGATATTGGAGGCTTCCCCTAAAGCAATCGGTACAACAGTTGTTCTTGCTCTGCTTCCACTTCCAACCTAGAATAAATGAGATAGTATTCAGGGATTGATTTTGTGCAAATTTGCCATCAAGGCATGTTTGAGGCATCACCATCACATTCTTCAACTGTTTTTCATGCTGTGTCTGTTACATATTGAGACCCTTTAAAGGGATTATGGATTGACTTTGTTAAAATTGGTATTCGGGCATGTTTTTCTGTAATCTAGTTAAACTAGATGTAATTTATACGACCCCTAAGTCCTCACGTTACATCTAGCTACTAACCCACCTGGTCCATGTCACACATGCGCGGAAATCAGCCAATGAAGAAAGAACTTGCTGATCCCTTTGAATCGGACAATCTAGTTAATACAAGCTGTTAGAATCGGACAATCTAGTTAAAACTAGCTGTAATGTTTATGTCCAATAAGTCATACATAAAATTATAGATATTTATGCTCATAATGTGTAAAATGCAAGTTAAATCCTTACAACGCCCGATTCAAAGAGTTTAAACTAGATTGTTTTTTTCTGATAATTGTCTGTTTTTAGGTACATCTATTCTGTGGGGAGGGCAGCCTAAAGCCCATGCTGAAGCTCAAGAAAATGCCTGGAAAAAGTTACTCTCATTCTTACATGAAAATCTGAGAAAGACACAAACGGCCCGCAGCAATTTGTAGTGACTCTCTTGAATCACAACCTTGAACAATGTATTTTAAAAGATAGAATTCATTGTCAACACAGCCCTCTTAAGCTAAATTTCCATGAGAGTAAGGCTCCTGCAGAACACTAATACAATTCTCATCATTTGCTTTATTGCAGAGTTGGCCGTATGTCAAAAGTTTATGAGCATGAACTGTTTTGGAGGCATCTAACAAATTTTTGCCTTATTTTTTGATGATCAATGAGGAAGATTATTCTTTTTTAAAAGGGGATCCTCCTTGGGGTACTTACTGCATAAAATCTGTATTTTTTGCTAATATGACAGGTTGTGACTATTTTTAGAATAAAAATACACAAAAACAACGTTAAAAACGTGTTTTGTTATTATTTGACCACCCTTAGAGGGCCCCTCACCTAGCGGTAGCTATGGCAACAGGGGCAGATAACTCCAACCTCATCACTTATCAATCTGTCATCGACGAGTGAAGATGTCTCCTCGAAGAATTTTAAGTTTGCTAAGTTTTCTCACTAAGAAAATGGACAAGGAATCTGTATGTTTGGTAACCTTTTCTCTATTTAGAATAGGATAGGTACGCATTTTCGCATTCCTCGCGTTGTGACTTAGGAATTTTCCTAAAGAACACGACCACGTGTTGTGCTTTGGTGCGGGAAATTGACAAACATTGCGGATTCTCGAAGGGTTGTTTTTCCTGCTAGTGGAAAATAGATACTCTTCGTATGGAGTTCGTTATGCTTTGGCACTTGTTTTATTAGTATTTGTGTACTTAATAAAGCATCTTTTTATATGCTGGCAGGGATTTTTTCCACTTCGAAAAATTTTTCTTGGTGGAATTATTCCGTGTCAAGGGCAAGTCATGTTTATATGCATTACATGTTCTTTTCCCTTTCAGGCCGCATTGTTATTGTATCTTGCCCTAGATGCTTTTTCACATAACATGTCGACCGTGCTATTTTACCTTTCTAGCTTAGGAATTTCCAAAGGGAAAGGTCGGGGTGGAAATCAGCAGGGGAAAGCCGCTGGCAAGGGCCGAAAAGGCAAGCAGCAGGCCAGGGGCCAGCAGCAGTCTTTTCGGGGGAAAGAGGGTCCCAACCAGGGCACCTGAGTACCTTGCAGCCCGACCTGGTGAACCGTGCGGGGACCGGAGTGTCGCCAATACCGGGAATCCTTTGCCAGTGCCCGAGTCTTCCAGTGGGAGGTCGGCTATCCCACTTTCTGAAGGATTGGGAGAGAGCCACGTCCAATCCCTGGGTCCTGTCCACGCTCAGGGACGGACATTTGCCTATCTGGAAGAATGGGCCACCTTCTTTTACCGGAGTGAGGAGCACCCCTGTGCCAGCCTCCCCGGAGAAGGCAGCAGTCCTCCGAGCCGAAGTCGTAGCTCTGCTCGACAAGGCGGCCATAGAACGGGTTCCGTTGGGACAGGAGAACGAAGGGTACTACTCGACGTACTTCCTAGTCACCAAGAAGGACGGAGGATTCAGGCCCATACTGAATCTCTAATATCTAAACAAGATGCTGGTGGTTCCATCGTTCAAGATGGAGACACTCAGGTCTGTGATAGCGTCTGTAGAGGCAGGGGATTGGCTCTCGTCAATCGACCTCAAGGACGCGTATCTTCACGTTCTGATGCACCCTCAGTTCAAGCAGTATCTCAGATTTGCTTTCGACGGGGTATGCTATCAGTTCCGGGTGCTCCCCTTCGGCATTTCAACAGCGCCAAGGGTTTTCACCAAACTTATGCTGATCCCAGCACAGGTCGCCAGATCACAGGGCAGGTGTTGTCACCCCTACCTGGACGACTGGTTGATCAGGGCTCTGTCCCGAGCATTGAACGAGAAGGCCACCCAGGACGTTCAGAATATTCTGCTGCGTCTGGGTTGGATTATAAATCTCAAGAAGTCAGACCTAGCCCCCTCCCAGGACCTAGTGTTCCTGGGGGCCAGGTTCGACACTGCGACGGGGATGGTTTCCCTCGCTCCAGATCGAGTGATCAAGGTAACCCAGTGTGTCCACCAGTTCATGCAGTCTCCCGCTCACCCCGCCCGGATGTGGCTCCGGTTGTTGGGGAATATGGCGGCGACGGTGGACATAGTATGGAGGGCTCGCTTGAGGATGAGACCGGTACAACAAGCCTTGGCCGGCCTGTGGTCTCATTCGGAGAGCCTAGAGAAGAACATCTCTGTTCCAGACTGGCTGGCCGACCACCTTCAGTGGTGGTGTTCGGAAGCCAATCTGAGGAGGGGGATTCCTCTGAATCCTCCACCGACGACGATCACGATCCAAACGGACGCTTCCCTCTCAGGCTGGGGGGGAGTCCTGGGCGACCACTCGGCTTTGGGTCCCTGGACGAGTCCAATCTCCATATAAACGTTCTGGAGCTTCGTGCAGTCAGGAGGGTCTTCGATCATTTCCTGCACCTGATTCGAGGTCAGTCTGTACGGCTGGAGCTAGACAATCGCACAGCAATGACGTACATCCTGAAACAGGGGGGCACGGTTTCTCCAACGCTCCTGTGGGAGGCGTGGCAGTTCCTGTTCTGGTGCGACCGGTTCAATATCCGGGTTCATCCGGTGTATCTCCCGGGGGTGGACAACGTCCGTGCGGACGCTCTGTCTCGCCGCATCCTGGCTCCTCACGAGTGGATGCTCAACCGGAGGACATTCGGGATTATTTCCCAGTGTTACGGACCGTACCAGGTGGATCTGTTTGCGTCTGGAGTGACGAACCAGATTCCAGTGTTCTGCTCCAGAATCCCCGATCACAACGCTCTGGCGTCCGACGCCTTCGCGATAGACTGGACCGGTCGAGTGCTGTGGGCGTTCCCGCCAATTCCACTCATTCCCAGGGTTCTGTCGCAGTTGGGCAGCCAGCCGCCGGAACTTCTAGTTCTTCTGGCCCCTTTGTGGACGGCACAGAGCTGGTTTCCGTTGGTACTCAGATGTCTGGCACGGCCTCCCGTGCTGTTGACGAGTCGCCCGGGCCTTCTAACTCAGGAAGGGGCGCCACACCCGAATCCAGGGATTCAGTGGGTGGCTTGGCCACTATCCGGAATCGCCTCCAGGAGAGCGGTATTCCTGCACGAGTTGCAGACACAATACTGGCTTCGAGGAGGGATTCAACAAACAATCAATACGAGGATAGATGGGCCTGTTATGCGCGCTGGTGTGGAAATCGAGGGCTGCTCGATCCCTTTTCTGCGGGCTTAGTTCAGGTGCTCGAGTTTTTGCAATCCCGACTTGATGACGGCCTGGCCGCATCTACAGTTCGTGGATACTCGACGGCTATTTCCGCATTCCACGTCCCTGTGGATGGCTCCGTTTTGGGTAGTCATCCCATGGTCCAGCGTTTCTTAGCAGGTGTGGACAGGATACGTCCGCCTACGCGGCGTATCAGCCCAGTTTGGGACCTATCGGTGGTGTTAGATTGGCTTTCGGGTCCGTCCTTCCGGAGGGACCTTGACGCCATCCCACTTCAGTTACTTACCTGGAAGACAGCCTTCCTTGTGGCGGTCACATCTGGCAGGCGAGTAGGCGACATCCACGCGATGTCTGCTGATCCCGGGCTGACTGTCTTTCACAGAGACAGAGTCAGCATCAGACTGCCGGACACGTACCGTCAGAAGGTTGTCCATTCCTTTCACGTCTCAGCTCCAATTGAGCTCCCGGCGTTTATGAAGTCGGCATCCTCGGGGTCAAGGGCCTCGGTCCCCAACCTTCTCGATGTCCGGACTATACTCAAGGTATATACCCAACGGACTAAGAGTATCCGCAAGGATAAGCAGCTCTTTTGTTGCTATGGTGGTGGGAAGCCAGGAGGTCCTGCTTCCAAGCAGACCATCTCAAGATGGTTGGTATCGGCCATCTGCATGGCATATGTCCATAAAGGACAAGAGCCGCCAGAAGGTCTGAAAGCTCATTCGGTTAGGGCGGTGGCAACCTCTAAGGCTTTTGCTGCGGCCCTGCAAATTGAAGAGATCTGTTCAGCCGCTACCTGGAGCCGGCCGAACACGTTCATCAAACACTACCAACTCTACATGCACTCCAGTGAGCGTGCTCGGTTTGGCAGGTCGGTTCTCTCCAGTGGACAGAGTCGCACACCCTCAAGCTGATTGAGCTTTCGTGGTGTTTTTAAAAGATTTTTTTTTTCCTTTGCATTTTTTATCTCTTATTACGTTAAACAATTAGCGGGGTACTAATCGTACTAACCTCTAACTTGTTGTTGTCAAAATGTAAAGCCCTAGCCGAGACCTCCCGGGGGGGAATGACTCGCCTTGTTCATGGGAAACTTAAGATCAAATGTCAGTTTGCTCCCGTTACCTCTCTTCCAAAAAGAAGGGGGGGGGGGGGGGTGCGTTTGGCTTAAAAACCTTGTTCACGGCCGTTTTAAGGCCTATTACTTAGACCCAATGGTTGGCAAGAGGAAAGCCCTCCGGACGGATCAAGTCACGTGATCAGGTGGGTGTCCTTTGCATCCTTGTTTTTTCATTAAGACAGAATAACCACTGCCAGGGATACTATCTTTGGGAGTCTGCCTTATGCAGTAAGTACCCCAAGGAGGATCCCCTTCTGAAAAAGAATCGAACAAACCTGCAGAGGTTTCAGATTCTTTGAAGAGGATCCTCCTTGGGGTACGGCCACCCGCCTCCCCTTATTCTGTCTGGTTTGGCTAGATTGATAAGTGATGAGGTTGGAGTTATCTGCCCCTGTTGCCATAGCTACCGCTAGGTGAGGGGCCCTCTAAGGGTGGTCAAATAATAACAAAACACGTTTTTAACGTTGTTTTTGTGTATTTTTATTCTAAAAATAGTCACAACCTGTCATATTAGCAAAAAATACAGATTTTATGCAGTAAGTACCCCAAGGAGGATCCTCTTCAAAGAATCTTCAATGAGGCCTATTTTATTATTCACAAGTTGGTAGCATATGGTCAAGGGAGGTTTATATTCACTGCAATGTTTATCAACCCTTGTACGATGTTGGTAAAAATGCCAATAAATATGTTTGTGCTCAAATATGGTTGAAATATTAGGGCAAGGGAAACAGCCATACCACATTGTCAGGTCATCCCTTTAAAAAATTGAAAATTATGAACACTGTTTGCTTTGTTCATATGACGTTTTTGTACACATGTTTTATCTCAATACTAAATTACAAAATATAGAATGATAATCTTGGGTCAAAATAACAAATATGCTGTTCCTAAAAATTGACTGCCCCATCCTTACATTCTCATACACAAAAGTAGCAATTAACATATTTGGGTATGATTATGACTGAAAATCGCTTTCAACCCCACATCACATGAACCATCAATTGCAACAAATACGTTTTGAAGAAACCCTAGACATAAATTCAGTCTCTGAAATAATAATTCTATAAATCGATTTATGACATTTTACAAAGAAAAGCGCCTCTGACAAATGGCTATTATTCTATGTAGATCTAGATTTTCTCTTCAAGAGGTAATGTTTAGGAGATAATACTATAAATTACAGTTTAGGTGTTAGACTATAGAAATCCCAGAGAATTGCCATAAAATATCTTCAAGCCCCATTGTCATATTTGCATGCGGTTTGCTACGAAATTTAGCTTTCGAGAAGGAAATACATCACTTGATAGAAAAATCTTTTGTGGAAAGTTTTATATCATATTTTTGGTAAATTGTCTCCTATTTAATGAATTTTGGTCCGATCTTCTCATGGTTGGTCGCAAATTATTGCTAAAAATACCACAAATACAGTAAACATACTTTTTTAAATATCGCAGTTTGAATATGAATATGATATATTTTCAATAATCATCATCTTCCAACAAGAATTTGGAAGTCTCATTGCGTTGTGTTGGTACTTTCTGATATGGTGGTAATTCCTCCTCCGGAAAGTAGGATATATGGATCCGTACCCCATACAGACATCTGATGATGTAATAGGTGATGACGTAACTGATGACCATGACAATGAGGTTGAAGCAGAGGTGCATTCCAAAGGCAGCAACAGCGAATGCGACGTTCCTGTGATCTGATCGGTCGTACGAGGATGGTTCTGAACCTAGGGAAAAGATGAAGGCAATGTTTATCAGCGTACACCGAAACTAGCGAGGTGTACGGCGGAGAAACGTTTCTAGCGAGAAGCATTATAGAAATGAGATAACATAGAATTTATGAAGTGATATGTCGCTATTATATCAACTTTTGCCATATGTGACTAACATTAATAGCTTTCGGAAATTGTCTCGCAATTGTTAACGTTTGAAGAAATGATTTGAGAAGCATCTGTTGAAAGTGTTCAAGTGGTAATTTCAATTTATTTCGAAAAAGAATTATGTATGAGATATCGTATTTTAAAAGTAAATCCCATAGGAGGACTTTGACATGGTTCACTTTGAGCAATTAGATTAAGAAACGTTTAGCTATGCTAGATTAGGAAACAATAAGCTACGGTAACAAGTACATGATAAATATTTACTCACCTGGAAATTTTGTATGATCGTAGAGGATAAAGGCCACATGAGAGAACCAAGTCCCCAGACTAAGGACGAAATACGTCCTCACCAATACTGTGGCAACTCCGCGTTTCCATAACATCTCCAACAAGACCGTGACGCCCGTGGCAAGCATGACCGACACGGGAAGCACGTGCACGATGACCTCAAGAGGTTCTTTTCCGATCATGTGCGCATGGAAATAAAAGGCTATACCATACCAAAAGAAGGCAACGGCTGCCGTCAAATAATTGGTACCCTTGATTATGGGTATTCCATAGTACGTCATGAGGTCGGTGATGGAATGAAGAATGAAAATGCCATATATGGTCATATGCTGCATGTAAACCAATTTGGTGAAGTTTCCATCCTTGTCGAAAAATGCGGTCCCTCCGTCGAAGAGTTCGGCCAGAAAACCTATAAAGAAGTATAATTAATTCAGAATATGGATTGAATGTTTTCTGTGACTGTCAGCAGTAAACCTAGTTAACCTAGGCTTAATAACATAGCTCACTCCGATATCGAGTCTAGCGAGATGTAGTAGCGGATCACGTGCCTTCGATCTATCGAATTTCCGCAATAGTCTGCATTCACACATGTGTAGATAACGTTGAAAGGTAATAAATCGGCGAAAGGTCGGCTGACGCAACCCCCTAATACATCTCGCTAGACTCGATATCGGAGTGAAACGGGTATTATTAGGGTTAGGTGTACCTAGACTCGGCTGTCAGTTATCTCTTTCACTGCGTCAGTTACTACCTATTTCACTCCCTCCATTTATTAGGTGGATGGCAACGTAAACGTGTCCGTAGCTGCACTTTAAACCTGCACAGACAATGGCCTTAAAGGGGCAGTAGCACGTTTTTTGATAATTTTATATTTTAAAAATTGCACTTATAATTGTAAGTAAATGCCTAATATATTATATTGACAGTGTCAACAATCACATTACACAAGCCAATCACCCATAGTCAGAGGACAAAGTATTAGGATTCACATAAAATCCATTGGCGGCCATTTTTTTGTGAACACCTTTAATTCATTTTTGTAAGAAAAAGGAATCGCATGGCTGAACATTACGTTATATATTTGAATTATTACTGCTCCACTACATTGTCTTTCATTTGGAACCATTTATTTTCATTTTCCTGACATCACCTTATATTCCCCCTTAAAACGTGCTACTGCCCCTTTAATACTCATTGCTACCTTGCTGCGGTTTCACGCTTAATTATTTTATAATGTTTATGCATAAGGGGTTACAGTAATAATTTTCCATTGGATTCATGCTCATCATTTTCGTTTCATCGTATAATCAAAAATATCCTTTACGTTAATGGAAAAATCATTTATCAATTTACCCGTTACTACTGATAAAGCAAGGGTTGAAATAGAACATGAGTGAAAGAGACCAAACTATATTTTGGAATGAACGAGGACCATTATTTAGGATTTGATCAGAGTTTTAGCCAAATTTACTCTAAAATGGACCGAATGGTTTATTTCCTTCCAACAGAGGTAGTTCAAGTCATGAATTGCTGATCGAACCTCTGCTGTAATAAGATAAGATAAGATAATACTTTATTATCCCGTAGGAAATTCTTTTTACATCAACAACGGTCTCATATATACATAGGCACTCGATATACAACTTTAAACAAACATTACATAAACAATATGTCACACACAGAAAAGCAAGTCACACAGGCTGGATAATTGTAAAATTAACTGCTTCATGATTCAAAACATTTATTAATTTCACGAATACTTGTTGGTATGAAGGATTGTCTGGCTCTGTTTGTTTTTAACGAAGGTATCCGAAAGCGGCGTCCGGAAGGAAGTAGTTCGAAATGATGGGACAGGATATGGGAGCTATCGGTTCTTATTTTAGTAGCTTTCTTCACAATCTGCCGCTCATAAATAAAGGACATATTTTCGAACGGTACTCCACTGATCTTGCTGGCGGTATTAACAATTTTAAAAACTTTGTTTTTGTTGCGAACAGACAAACCTCCATACCAACCTAAAAAATTATAGGTCAGCACACTTTGTATAAACGTTTGGTAAAAGACTGTCAAAAGGGATCTATCAATTGATAAGTTTCTTAAGCGGCGAAGAAAATAGAGTCTCTGTTGCCCTTTTTTGTAAATGAAATCAACATGTTTTGAAAACGAGAGATTTGAATCTAAAATAACGCCGAGATATTTTTAGTGATTAACTCTTTCAATTTCTTCGTTATCGATTCTAATAGAATGAAGAGGTTCCTTATTTCGCCGAAAATCAACAATCATTTCCTTAGTCTTTTTTACGTTCAGAAAAAGAAAATTATCTCTACACCAGGCCAAGAACATTTCAATAGCTTGACGATAATTATGTTCAGAATCAGAAATGAGACCAGTAAGGGCAGCATCATCTGCAAATTTCACCGTAAATACATCATTAAGTGACAAATGACAATCATTGGTGTACAAAATGAAAAGTAACGGGGACAAAACGCAGCCTTGAGGAGCTCCGGTAGAGGTTGACAGGATAGAAGATTGACATCCATTAATACTGACATACTGAGTTCGATTTACCATAAAATCCTTAACCCATCTGATAATATTGGAGTTAACACCCAGATTTAACAGTTTACTCATCAACAGGTGAGGCTGAATGGTATTGGTAATAAGTACCCTTATCGGACTTCCGGTTGTTTCATAGCATCCAATCAGGCTCCTCCCTTTTACGCCTGAAAATGGTCCCTATGGCACCAGTGGATGGAAAAGAACAGATATGATTTCTGATGCATGCCGCTTTGAGAAGAGATTATAAAAGCTAGGTGATACGCTATTTTATACTTACCAACAACAGGAAAGGCAATCTTAAGGTATATTTCCAAAGGAATTTTTCTTTTTCCTGGCAAAGGGAAGCTGAACTTGGGTTGGAATTGTTGTCCAATAACGACGCTCTGAGGATGAATGTACGTTTTGAAATAATAAATTTAGTATCTTTGTGGACAATCGAAGTTAAGTGAGTACATATGTCTTAGCTAACAATGTTATGAATATCTTACGAAAGAGTGTATTCATATATGTGTTATGTTACTTCAAAGAAGTAAATTAAGGCAACACGTGTTATTTATCATTTGCAATAAGTTTAAATGTTTGCAGCTGAAAGCGGAACTATTTGAAGTTTTGATTATACTCATACATCAAAGAATAGCTGACAAAGAACTACGGATTTCTAAACATTAAAGTTTTTTTTAAATTGATAAATTGTGTAATTATGAAATCTTTCATCACAAAGTCTTTAACAACCTCTTCTCTACCTTGAAGTTCACTTTTAAAACAAATCAATCACCGAATACAAAAATGCATTGCTTTAAACATGAACCATCTGACATGATGTGATTTTCATTTTTGACCCCTGTTATGTTTTTAACATCAAATATCAAAACAGAAACTCTACCACTGTCAGAAGAATCCCCATTTGTCAGTTAGATAGTATATAATCCTTTAAATACATACCTCAACCATGGGTTCATAATAAATAGTATCTTAAGGACAACATACAGTTGTTTCCATAATGGTTTTGGGTAGTATGTGAAACATTAATAAGCTCAATTTTGTATATTGTACAACTAAAATGCCTTAACCACTCCATAAAGCTGTACTTAATTCAACATAAAAAAACATACTTGTACAATTACTTAAAAGAAAATGAACGAATTTCATTGAAAAATTATTTGTTATTATTGTATATTAAAGATAGTGTCGGGACATTCTGCCAACGCCCTATTATTTATCAAAATATCTGAAAAACGTTTCGAGGTGAAAATCTTATAGGAACGTGTATGGTTTAAAATGACCTAACTACATGTATGTAGTTATAGTGTATGATCTATAGACATATACAAATGAACCACCGTCTCTCTGTTTTTAAGCGACATACGGCCATGTGGGATTTCCTTTGCAAGGCGTGACAGAAATATCAAATATACAATGATAGACATCCTGGTTATTCTTGTTCTGAATTGTTCTTGAATTGAATTATATTGCACGTAAATCAACTGCATATTAACACAAGACAACGCTCTTGTAATGTGTTTGTCAACTCTCTTTTAAAGCAGGTGGTCGAAATTTACAATTGGCTACAATCAGAAATAGAAAGAGTTGTTGAAGGGAAGTGCTTTCCTAAGGGAAGACCTTAAAGGGACAGTTTCACTTGCAAGGCAATACATTTTAAACAACCAAATAATTCTTTTAACGAACGTTTAAAGTTTGTTATATCTGAGCAAACCATTTCCATAACGCAGATCATCACACTAAAATGGCCGCCATCAGTTTTGTTGACACTAATTTCTGCTGCGGCTACAAAACATAGGTTTGAGTAATGAGATGTTTTACCATCTGCAGATAACACCTTTAGCAAAAACTACTTTTTATTTGGAAAAAAGTAAAAAAAAATATTTCCAAAAATGACACTGCCCCCATAAAAAAATTCATTTAAAGAATCGAAACAGGAAAATCTGGTAAATACTTACAAATATATACTCGATGTAGGCGTTGACCATCCACCACAGAGATAATAAAACAAAAAAGATCCCCTCGTCGATGTGACCCCAGAAAGAACCCATTGTTCCTGCAACAAGAAGCCACAGATTAAAAAAGCCAGACCTCATTGCACAAAGAAGCCTTAGTAGAAGAAGCCTTTACACTAGTGTAATGACATGAGTTGAGACCGCCTTAGACTGAAAAGAGTTTTGCGAAAGTGGGCCCTGGTCCTGATTTCAGAAGGCCCAATTGGGGGGCGCCGTACGCGATAGTTATAACGTGTTCAGATTACCTTAGCCTTAAAGTTCCCTGTATTATTGGACCCTGGCCCTAATTTCACCAAAGCTCCCTTAGTGTGAGGGAATCACTACAGCAAAGTTATAACACGTTAAGACCCCCCTTAGCCTAAAACGTCCCTTTACTATTGGACCCTGGTCCTAATTTCACAAAACTGCCTTTGTGTTAGGCCGCCCTAAAGATATAACATGAGATAGACCACACTAGCCTAAGAAAGGTTTGTAAAAGTGGACCCAATTGAAATCCCGCGTCAATAATCTCTACACCCAACGATTTGCTTACAGTATTTGTCATTAAATGAAATTAGCATTTGATGCGTGCCAAAACTTCCAATGTGTTTATTTGATTTCACATCATCTCATATGACTTGTATTTGCATCCTCTTATTCCGAATACATAGCACTGTGTTACGTGCTTTGAAAGAGTCAACTTTTGTCCAGTAGTCGAAATCTTTAAGCTATCGGTATACACTATTACGAGGGGCAGAAAATACGTTGAAGTAATTGGCAAATGCTGTAGTATTCTCCGTTGTTTTTGATCACAATCATGTGACAATCTAATATTGTCAATACATACTTACTTATGGTACCCTTAAAAGGATAAATTTCAGTCAGTTATTCTCAATTTTCCCGGTTGATAATAAGTATGCCAAATTTTCGAAATTGTTTAATCATAATTATCTTTTCATGGTGCGTTAAAATCATTATTTGTCAAATTATTATGTTGACATGAAATATAAATCTGGTTCTTTTTTTAAAGATTAGTCCGTTTTCAAATTAAACCTTATCCCTAATAATTTTTTTTACATAATTTCGAAAAAATAACATCAATTAAATGTCGATATCTGGCAATAGGGAATAATAATTTCATAGTAAAATTCATTCCACGAAAAACACGTTTTTTTTTTCCATTTCTGGGTTTTCTTGATTATGATTTTAAAGTTGTTAATGTTTCACTTTTTCTAATGGGAATTAAAGTCTTCATATATGTTAAATGACACACCACATAAGCACAAATCAGAACTACACATATATTTTCATTTACACTAAATACAAAAGTCGTGCACTGGCGTTTTGAATATCAAAAGATAATACAGATAAAATGAATATCAATGATGATATCATGTGCAATCGTAAATTAAACAACTTACCGCTATGTTGTAATGGTAAACACTAGATGGCGAACTGAGAGTCAAGCTAACTGTTGTCCTACTGCGCATGCCCAGCGGGACGTCACATGACGTCAACTTCAGTCACGTTGTGAGACGCTTTAAAGACCTAGGCAAATGGCAACTTGTAAAAAGTCACGCGTATACCAGCACTGAACGTGAGGATTTAATCACTTCAAAATGCTTGGTACCTTTTACATCAAAGATCTTTATCATCTTTGGAAATTTATAGCTTTTCATGTTGTCCTAACAAATTCATTTAAGATTGTGACTTTAGGTATCGTACATGTAAGTATATGATATACAATTTTCGTTTCCGGTTTCCTTTTCTTGTGTTATGTCACTATGTCAATTATCTTAATTCCTTCACTTCTATCGATGAGTATAACTTTTAATAGCGTGTTATTAAATACCATTTAGCTTGGATTTTAGATACATTTCAGTAAAGCTTGTAAATGTTTGATAATATAAGGATAAGAGAAGGTTATAGCACTATGGATCAAACGTTCATATTTCACTCAGTAATACACACGTATAAAAAGGAAGAAGAAATGAAAATTTTATTGCAGATTGGTTGACTTTAAAAAAGCATTCGATTCTCTCCATAGGAATAAGTCGATGTATTTGTTATTAAAGAAAGGTATTTATGGAAAGATTCACAACTTACTGGGTAGTATTCATAACAATGTAATAATATAATGTAACTTCGATCAATGAATATAAATAATGTCAAATTGTTGTTCAACATTCATTCAGTTTTGTTATGAAAGGCTACTTTAAGCCAAACATATACATACTTATTTTGTTTATGGAATAAAACAACATCAATTATGTAGCCAATAATATATTTGAAGGATGAGTTGATCTTTCTATCTTAAAAATCTCCATTTGAAGGAAAAGTCTATCATTAATGTCATAAAGGTGATAGAGGCCGTCCTACAATATTCGTAAGCTACATGGTTGATATCATAAGTATTGAATGTAAAACTATAGTCAAATACGAAATACAGTTAAAATCAAATGTGTTTATTATTTTTTAAAGTGGGAATATCATGAAAGTTAGCGTTCGATTGAGTCTCACTTATTCCATCAGTATTGCACCAAATGTTATGACTTCAAGAGTAGATTGAGAAAAACAATTTTCCATCACACTAGCTGAAAGATGATACTTATATTCCTAGAGGAACATATTTGGCAAGGATTAATGTAAAACGTTTTGATTATCTTATAAAATTTTGAAATATTTCTTGTAAGCTACTAGTATATCATCATGTTGACCAATATAAACTTTTTGATCGGCGTTTAATTGGAAAACAAAGAAGAAAATCAGAATATTTAAATTTTTACTCCATGCCTCTCTTGGAGAATGCAATAATTTTATTTGGCGTGCCACATGTTTTTTTTTACGTTGTGTAGATATGATCAACGTACAAATTGATAATAAATTGACAATAACATATTTTATTCAGAAATGGTGACTAACTCAAACTGTCATAAAAATGACGACACTACATACATGTAGGCATAGTTTAAAAAACGTTTGGTAGGCAGCTGTACATGCACGCTAACATTGTACCGGAATTGTTGTTGGCTGAAGAATTGCTGTTCGCCATACTCTCCTTACAGAGGTAGGTCAAGTCATAAAATGCTGATCAAACCTCTGTTCTGATAGGACAGGTTCGCTGGTTTTCGGCGGGTTCCCATTTTGGGCAAAAATTAGCACCAAAAACCATTTGTTTCAGTCAATGAAAACACTTTTCGCATGGAAAGGGTGGTTCTTGTCACTGAGTCCTTTGTCATGATTCAGTCGCAAAACAATAACTTAAGAACGGCGTCTCTGATTGCACTATAAGATTTAAACTTAGATTGCAGCATCCAATCAGGCTTCTCCATTTTAAAGGGGCAGTAGCACGTTTTTTGATAATTTTATATTTTAAAATGTTCGCTGATAATTGTAAGTTTAAGTTAAATGTATTATTTTGACAGTGTCAAAAATCTCATTACACAAGTCAATCATCCATGGTTGGAGGACAAAGTATGAAGATTCACATACAATCCATAGGCGGCCATTTTTGTGTGAACACCTTTAATTCATTTTCTGTAAGAAAAAGGAATCGCATGGCTAAACTTTATGTTAAATATTTGAATTATTACTGCTCCATCTAGTTTAAATACATTGTCTATCAATTGGAACCATTAATTTTCATTTTCCTGACATCACCTTATATTCCCCCTAAAAACGTGCTACTGCCCCTTTAAGTCCGTAAACTCGTCTTATTCAAACACAGTTTGAAACACAATTTTATGACTTGATCTACCTCTGTGGGCAGAGAACGGCAGTTCGCTAAATCCTTTCAAGTCAAAACGGAATTCGAATTGCATCTAGTGACTTAAACAGCATTTTGAACAGCGAAGTCGTTGATTTATTTAAACGATTATAAACTGATATTTTTAAGTCCAAAGTTCACATGACAACCAAGAATCTACATATCATAAAAAAAAAAAATAATTCCAAAATTGTTACTTTTTATTCATTCGCAGCAGTACAGATCACACACAACCTTCAATTAGTTTTATTCCGTTATTGTATCACGGATATTAGTGCAATGGTTACAATACAATGGCTGTCGGTTTCAATACGGTATTGAATCTATGAAATAATATGCTGTCAACAACAGCTTTATCCTCTATAAGAGGTAAATTGTCATATTTACCAAAAGGTCAAATACCAAGATGACGTCATCAATACCATGACGATTAGTTAAACAGCTTTTCAGTTCCACAAGCATTGGCTTTCATATTTGAATGTTTTGGGCTGAACTTGTTATTTTAACACAGCAATATGAAGGGATTTACATATATTTTTTTTTACTTTATTGGTATCAATGAAAAAAATCCTTCATGATTTATTTATTGATTGAAGTGAAATAATTCGTTATATATTTATATGTTATTCAATTATTTATACTTACTTTTTATTTCTTTAATATAAATAGAAAGGAATACCATCATCCTTTGATCTATCATACTGTCAAATTTGCTATAATGCAATATCATAACATGCACAAACATTGTACATAGAGACGATGATCAAACATTGGTTAATAGAACAAATATCATTCGACAAGAGACAAGACAATCGTTTTTTTCAATTTCATCATTTTGGTATTCTTGGTCGACATCCAAGCCAAGCCTGAGACAGAGACTTTGGGTAGTTAGCAGCGATTCTTCCGTAATAGCTGTCAAATTTCCAGTATCTGTAATAGGCCAAGTTAACATATTATATTTCATCATAAACCAATATAATAATGCTCACATTAGCAATATCAGTAACTTATTTACTTCCTGTGTGTTTCGAAGTAGGACAACAAATACAACTGTTTGAGCCGAGTAGTACATCAATGAAAAAACATAATTTAGTTAGCATATTTTACGTGCACTTCAATTTCATGAATTTCAAAACTCTTCAATATTCTGACCATACGAAACATATCTTCGGAATCTTATCGATATTAATAAACCTTATGGACATCACTCGTTAGAATTGCACTGTAGTTTCTTCGACAAGTAAATAATTCATTTTCTCAACCAGAGGTATTTAATGTTATAAAATCTTGCGCCAACCTCTGTTTGAATACGTTCATTTCACGGGCTTCAAAGGGAGAAGCATGATTGTATGCAATCAAAGTGAGTTGCCCAATCAGTGACGCCGTTTTAAAAGTAACTAGTATACATACACCGTCCCCTTGAAGAAGTAGGTCTGCCCATCTGTGTACTGCATGGCTGCCTCAATATCGGACCTGACCCCCCTCCAGAAGTCGGTTGTCCGCCGGGAGTAAGATGTAGGTCGAGCGTCCTCCCGCCATGGCGTGTACGTGTTACTCTGGAATATAGATGATGTATAAGGAAAAAATAAAGGAGCATGACAAATTGACCTATGATTGGTATCACAGAGTATCCAGAATTTAAACGTCTCATCTCCCTGATAAAATAGACAAAATCATTTTGTTCAACCCTTGACCCTCGTAGACTAACATTTAGTCTCAGAAGTATTTGTTTTCAATATTGACAATATTTTAAACAAATCATATATTATAACAAAATAGAGCCCAGAAGATGCTATAACTACAGCTGAAGTTAAAGCTGAGCGGACAGGGTTGGTCATCAATTAAATATTTTTGCTTTAGGGTCAGGTGTTTGAGAAACAAAATTGAAGTACTGTATTACACTATCTGAAAAAACGCCATTTTGAAAAATATGCCACCCTCGGATATCGAAATCAAAATAACGAAACATACTCGACTTTTTTAAAACGAAGAAAATCGCTAAGAAACCATTTAACATACCATAAAGAGGTAGATCCTCCCGTCTCTCCACTGAAGGGCTGCTCTAGCGTTGCTGTATGTAGAGGGAAGTCTCTTGGGGTAGCCGCTGTCCTTCCTGAAGCCTGTGAACCTCCAGTACCGGTTGCCTGCAAACAGACGTTAAAGTGACGTTTTTGCAATACAACGTTTTTCAAGAAAACGGCGCCGTACCAAAATAACTATGACTTTATTGCATCAGTTTGTTATGGAAGATCACTAATTCATTGCTAATGTTAACAAAGTGCTATAAACAGAGTGTTAAATATCATGAATTACATGTTGAATTCAGAAAAACGCCTTCCCGTGCCATAATATCAGTAACTTACGGAACTGTATTATTTGGTACGAAAGATATTGCTACTACATTGTTTATGGCAAGAAATATTGTGGGGGCAATGCAATGTTAAAAAATCACTCTTCGTATTACATTCTTTAACCTAGGCTCAATGTTTAAGAATGTGACATATTTGCCTTCAGCTGGTTTTTGGAAAACGATGTCCAATTGATGTCGAACAGTTACGTTGTTATCTGATGTACATTGGCTTACCAATCATATGGTTGGTACATGCTGTGAAGAATATCAGGTATTGTAGAAATTTAAGCTGTTCCTTATTGAATCAATGTTACACCTTGGGGTATATTTATCCTGTCGTTTCTGGGGCATAACTCAAAACCTATTCACCTTATTAAAACTTGATATTTACAGATCAGTCATCATATGTAGATGTGCCCTTTTGATTTACAAACTTCTTGAGACTTTTTTGGTTGATTCATGGAAATTGAAATTAGAATTGGGCAGGTGACTTTGTCCTCTATAATAACCATAGGTCGTTTTTAGATAGATATTCTGATTTATTGGGGACCCTTGGGGTAATTTCCTCATAATTCTTGCTTGCTCTTTTTTGCAGAAATTCTTTGACTCACCTTTGAAGAAGAATGTTTTCCTGAGCCTATTGTCATAGACAACTCCTCCCGGGTTGTTGGGGGCTCTTCTGTACACTCTCCTGATTGGCTTAGGGAACCCTCTGGCCACGCCCCTTGAAGTCAGTTTATAGATCTTGGATCCCCGAAAAGCGTATACGTTGTTGTCATGTCCTGAAATAAACAGACAGATAATGTTACGGTACATAAACCTGACAAAGGCGATTCATAACCTTTTCCAAAGATTTTTCCTTTTTAAAAATTTGATTTCGAATGAGATCTTGGGGGTAGAGGGGGAATAGGATGGCCAACGTTTTCCAACATCCCTTGATCAACGATGGGAGTCTTTTTATCAAACTTGCATTAATTGGAGGTAAAGGTATTTTAGCCTGATTCTTACCGACTGTGACGTCATCAAACTTGAGACTACAGTGTCTGCCCCGGGGAGCAGGGGTAACTCGGCGTCTCGGGGAGGGCGTGGTCACTCGGGCCCGGGGACGACGTGTTGGATTCGCCCTGCCTCTGCTTCCTCCTGATTGGTTGGAAAAGATAGGTAATGTTACAATACTGTCCACTACTTAGACGGTGGTGTCAGAGTAAGTCTATATTCATTTTGAATAATTGAGACTATGCGTATGATTCTAAGTAAAGGAAATTTACGAGGATATTTCCCTTCTTAAATTTAATTTATATTTTGAATGATAATTATTGATTTGAATTTAATTGTTAAACAACTATACCATTTATGATAATGAAAGGTGATTTATTTTAACTTCAATAGTTCAAATTTTATCAAACCTAGCTGAATTTTGACTAAACCATGGTTATGTAGGTATCATGAGCCATGACCTTTTGGCCTCCTAAAATATCAACCTATTAGAGGCAATTTTTATATCGGATTTGTTTTTTACTAGCTTCTTTGATGATTTGCAGATCGAGATTGAAAGATAACATTATCTGTTTTGTACTAGAGCGCGAATCTATATTTAGACCGGAACTGGTTGAAATGAGATTGATTAGATTCGGACTTATTTTAAAGATCATAAATATAATTTGCGATCTTTGACCAAATTATGAAAACCCCCTCATTATATCTACTCTGAATACCGACTTTTCCTTCATACGATCATGATTATTAGGATCACAGACTTGATAGTACGGCGCCATCAGAAATTCATTTGTTTTAAATGTACTCACTAGCACATACACTTACCATATAAACTCTGGATACCCCTTTTATCGTCATTATGAAGTCGATAGTTGGGATCGTACCCCTGATAGTACGGCGCCATCAGAGCGTCGGGGACGTTGGAATGACCAAGTCCGAGGGCGTGGCCAAACTCGTGGGCGGCAACTATCTCAAGATTGGTTCCCTGTTCACTCCTCATTGTCCACTGCTCGTCGTCGTCGAAGTGAGTGTCGCCGCTGATTGGCTGATTACCGGGGAAGAACGCATGCGCAAGAGTGCCACCTGCAAATGATCAGTTTTGTCTAAGATAAGTCGTGAGGTTATATCATTAATTTGATAATCCACGTGTAAGGTATCGTTGTCGAAATGACAAATAATAACATTATCTCCTCTCACCCGAAGATATGAAATCATACTCGACCCTCTTATTTAATACGAGAACTTCTTGGAAAACGAAAGATCTGGTACCGCTACTCAAGTAAATTTTTCTGAGATAGCTTGATTTTTGTATTTAAACATATTTAATTCAATAAAGTAGCCTAAGGGATTAGGAACAAATAATCCAATTTAGGTAACCTTCTCCAAAAGAAGCCTGATTGCTAACAGCTTGATTGCTAACATGCTAAGATTAAATTAGCACGACCTTATTTTAAAACGCATTCATATACGTGTGTTATGCTTGACCTTGTTTTAATGATATTGGAACGTTAAGCACTTCTTCTTAAAGATTACCTCTGCGATCAAAAGCGTTGCCTGGTCCGTCGTCATGCACTCCACGTGCATATTTGATCTCGATGTCTGCTTCACCTCGACTCACCTCCCGGAAGGTCAGTGGCGTGACGTCAGACCACTTCCGGAAAGCTTGCTGGTAGGCACGTCTTGGAAAAACAAGAGAGAAAGGGGTTATCGTAATCTGCTAATCGCGATATCACTATACCACTATATTTCGAGTAAGTTACCCAGTATAAATTTTACAAAAAAACAATCATCACAGTTACAATTATTGCAATGACTTATTTCAAAGGAATACATATGACCGATGAGTGAGTTTATTGCAGTAAAGGGGCCACCGGCCCATTATACATGTACATGGGTTATGTTTAAAGGTGTTGATCCATTGTGAAGGCTTTTGCGGAGAAAATAAACAAATGAGTTTTCGAAATTTTGACCACTGGTAACTTCAATGACTTGCCGAAACTGCTATGATTTGATACATGGTGTTATGAAATACGTGTACGTAAGGGTACAATGAATCTCACTTCAACTTCTGTAGTGAAATTTTAACGTTGAACGTTTATGCCAAAAATTGATGACTTTATTGCATCCATTTCATTCCAAAATTGTCAAAAAGGCCTTCATTCCTAAACCGATAAAAATCTGATGAATGAAAAATATTTCTGTGAACATTTGAAACCAGTGATGATGTTAGTTACCCAGTGATTTCGATAGTATAATACTTAAGTATGTTTATAACATGCATGCTTTATTATTCTATCATCACTAAAACAACTATTTGAACATACTTTTGCTCCGTTCCACTTAGCTGCCGAGTGTATCCTACTACCTTGTAAGAAATGTCATTCTTTTGCCACTTGTATCCTGCAAGCATAAAATCACACTTAATACATTTCTTATAATCCTCTGGCATTAAATGCCCTTTGTAGAGATCGTCTTTAAAATAACAGATGTTTCTTATAAGGCATTGAGGATTTATGATACTTTAAAGGTTTGCTTTCTAGATGGACAAGGACTGTGCTTTATACTCGTTTGATCCCTATCAGTGTTCACTTACACAATCATCGGTTTTCTTCATCTTTGTAACTTTTATTAAGACGATGAGACTTGATGGATATTATTTAAAAGGGAAAATTGAAAATGAATATTGAAGAATTATAAAAAAATATAGCATCTTGTTTACTTTTTAGATACCACTATTCCCAACAATGATGAAAATTAGTATCTCATGTTTGCATATTATCTCTGATCTCTCGTCAAATTATATCACCTTATATGAAAAGCGAGTGCTGCCTTGCCTATAAGAACGAACGGAAACGATTTCGGTGAACATCTCGGTCTTTCGGCCATCGTGCGTTTCCCACTTCCCCAGGATTTATTTGTTTTCGAAACCTCAATGGCGTGTTTTATCTTATACTCATATTTACCTGGAGCGTAGAAGGAGAGAGCTTGCTCCGGGTTGGATCTTAGTTGAGATGCTCTCTGGGAGGGGGCGACGAGATCAGGGAGGCCACACCTCGGAGACTGCATCTTGGCGACTGTGTCGCTATCCAGTCGCCCTGTCACTCGTAAACCGTTGAATCGCTGAAACTCCCTGTTGAAGAAATACAACATTTATATAATTGATCGGCAAAGGTAACTTTGTATCAATGAAACAACGGTTTTTGAGACAAAGTGTTTTCTGTGAGTCCATTATCATTTAGCAACGCAAAAATATAATGTTGAAGTTCCAAAATTTGCCCGTACATCATCCGATGACAGGTTGCCATCTTGATTCGTTATAGTTCTAATATTTTCTCCATACCAATGTTTTTTCATTGAATGTAACCTCTACAAAAGAATTAGAGTTCTTTCACCTGTGCGATACACTCACTTGTGCAATACACATCCATTTCCGAGATGATGGAAGTCAGCTGAAAGTGCATGACAGTTTTCACGTTGTTAATATTTTAAACGCAATGTATTTGAGACAAAGTGCTTCATATTAGTGCACTTTCACAGTAAAACTCAACGTTTACGTTCAAAGTTTGCCCCTACATCATCCGAAGACAGGATGCGAACTTCAGTTTTCGTGCAAATTCGAATATATACTTTCCATTCCAATTTTTCTAATTCAATGTTATCTCGATAACATTAAGATACAACGTCACAAAAATGACGATAATGTTCTCCAGCGAGAAGGGATTCGGTCAAAACAAAGTTATTAAAGTTAGTTCACCTTTGCGATACCCCCACCTCTGCAATAAACCAACCTGTTCAATACACACGCATTTCTAAAATGATTAATGTGTATGCCAGTTCTCACGTTGAAAATTTGAAACTTAAAACGTTTTCGAGAACAGAGAAATATGTTAGGTAAAGAGGAAATATTTGATATGAGTAACCTAAATATGAATAAACTGCATACAGTCTGCCGAACCGTGAAATATTGATACAAGTTCATAGACGAGCACATTTGGCATACTGTTTATCTACAATCGAGTAAATTGAACATTATAATTTTATTCACCTTATTCCTAGGGAGGTAGATTGCTGGTCGTGGTGCCTGCGACCCTGAAGGTTGTCTAAGTAGCCGAATTTCTCCATGAATGTCTGGAAAATAAAACATTTCGATGTCTTATTCAAAGTTTAAAGAGCGTTCACTCGTATATTGAGATAGAAACTACGATCATTGTTCTACTTTTAATTTTGCAGCATATCAGTTGTTAAGGACATGTAAAGCTTACAACATATAACAAAACATACAAATTGAGTGTATGTATATATATTTTAACCTTTATTCTTTCAACACCTGATTCAATATGCATTATCCGTTACTCCCTTTAACAAAATAACTTAAAGACAGTCGTGTAATGAACAATGTGTAACACAAGTACTTATACAGTACATCAGGGTATTTTGAAATTAAAGATAAAAAGTGCGATCATAAGGCCCCCAAAAAATAAAAAAATGTTTCTGGGGTTTACATTAAGGCAAAAATTATGCGATGTTTGTTTTTTTAATTTCTCTTTTTTTGTCATTGAACATAAAGAAAAAACATATAGATCACCTTTGAATCACTTTATCAGTCCGAAGGCACTCACGAACAGAAACGAGTATCAATATAAGAGCTCGTGTTTCAATATTTTTTCTAGACCACATGACTAAATTACAATTTTTCCCTTATCAACATCTTTAAAAAGGTTTTGATGTGGTGTCTTGAAACTGATGCGAGCGCAAACCAGAAACAAATTCCTTTTTTCTAGGCCTTAGAGTGAAATATTTGGGTGGTTTGAAAGATTAGTAAGTTATTCCAGATCATAATTCAACTCCATGACACTAAGAACCCATAAGAAGGGAGGATCCATCGGGCTATTATGTTGAAACATTCTTGTCTATAGCCTGCATAGCTGTTATTGACACGTGATTATTTCTCAATTCAATTAAAACATCCAAGAAATGGCAATATGTAGCATGTTTTTGAATTCAGAAATTGCTCCAAAAGAATTTGCTAATAGTCGATAATAATAAAAATATTGATAAAATTATAAATATGTGAGTATTCTATTTAAACATGTATGTCAACATTTCATCATTTGTGTATTAATATCATATGTACACATAATTATCAGCACACTTACACTCAAAGTATGAAAATGAAACAGGTGAGATATAAAACCTTACCTGATCCCTCGTCTCCGTTTGTTTTACAAATTTCTGTTGCAAATTGATTGTTTTGTTCTCAGAGTACCACAACCCTTTTTAACAATCTGTTTATGGATTATACGCGAACAAAGTGATTTCATCATATCTCCAAAGGAAAGGACATTAAAAGATAATGACACTTACCGTGGAATCAAAACCAACATTAGCTTGGTCGCTCCCATGGTCAGTAGGAAATCCTGAGGTCAAGGCAATGGTCAGAAGAACCACCACTGTCCGTCCCATCACGGACATTGAAAAGGTGCTCTCAAATCCTTTTCTATGACTTCAAGGTAAATTTACAATTGTGCAAATCCCTTGAACCAGGTCAGTGAAACGAATCGCAGGTAACACCAAAAACCTGCACTATCTAAGTCAACTTACAAATCGCCGGTAACACTAACAACCTGCAAAAGTTAAGTCCAGCAACTAATCGTAGGTTACCCGTAATTAGTTCACTGTAGAGGGTAGTAGTGAACCCTGCTCGATGTCTTACGATTAGTCTAGTGTCTCTTATACATACATACAGTGCCCGGAAACACGCCAATGTGACCGATATTTCCCCATTTCAAGGAGTTGATAGTGGGCTGTGTCCTCTTCCTCACCGTACTATGGTGGGAACAGATACTGGGACACTACAGGGTGACGTCTTCTCTCTTTACCTATACATGCCTTAATATGGAATATAATTCACATGCCTTATTATGGAATATAATTCATACAAATATTGTTGTCTATGAAAGATGAATGTATCCAGCATGATCGTTTTTGGCTAAGTGATGTGGTAAACATACAGTGACCTTGGCTAAATCTCCAGTATAAGTAATTAAGGGTACATGTTATGGTTATGTGATTTTTGTTTTAAGATCTATTAATAGTATTACAGGGTAATTGAAATGAGATTTGTTGCTTACTATCCATTAGTACTAAAAGAGCAAGAATTATTTGATTTGTTGCTTAACGACACTTTTGTAGTGTAGTCGATTTATGTATGTATTTATGGATGTTCTTGATTGGAGTAGGAAAGGCTGCAACACAATATACAATCCATTGATGTGAAATATACAAGAAATGTTTTTATGAGCTAGAGTTTGGTGGACGATGCATACCCTCTATGAAATAGTAATCTATCCACCAAGATTCATTTTCAATAGATAGGATACATGTTATTTGATTTATGGCGTAACGCCACTTTCTAGTATACCTAGTTTATGTTTGTCGATGTTCTTGATTAGGAGTAGAAGGCCTGCAACACAAGCGAATGGTTTGAAAGATACAAAAAGATTGCATTAGCTAGTCATTGTATGGAGTTCTTAATCTGATGGCGTCTGAACATATAAGATGTATTGGATGATTACGAACGTAAAATGCCAATCAGAGATTAATGATTAAAACAAGTGATGGTAAAGATTACAGTTATAAACACGATTCAATATAAGATGCCACGTATTATGAATTACAATGATAATCTCATAATGCAAATTAATGTTAAAACTATTCCAGATAGCAAAGAAATGTCAATTTCATTCATTTTTGTAATTGAAAGAAGAGTTCAGTTATGGATTTTTTCACAAATAATTTTTTCTCTTAAATCATTTACCAATGTGATAATTAATTTTATGTAACCAAATTCGTCACAGGCATTGAAAGTGAAAAGCATAACTATATGTACAAGAATGCAATACTTCTTAATAACACTTTTTATTTGGGAAAAATAGATTTCGTTATATGTTTAATCTGTCAACAACGGAAACAGATAAATGGTATATGGTAAAGACGTTTGATGTCTTTATATGTGTCACTCAATGTATAGCAGGAAATGGTGTAAGTTGATGCGCACATAAAATACCCACATTCACAAGCAGTAGCGATCTCAACCCCAAAAGATCATTTCAGTTTTGCAATTATTCTTTGTCGTCTAATTGTGAAATCTTCCAAATTAATTAAGATATCGGCTATGAAAAGAAATACATTTTCAAGATTTTCGATTATGTCTTACAATCACTAGATCAAAGGAAAAAGTTGAAAAAAACTGATATTGTTCCAAACATATTTATAATTTTATATGCATTAGGAAACTTCTCAGACCAAGTTAATAAGAAAATGACTCACTTAGAAACAACAACAGCATGATTCGATTGTTATTGCCGAAGTGGGCAAGCTGTATAGACTTGCGGACTTTATATTCTGGAAATAAAGAAATCTCAGTCTCTTTAAAATATTAACTTGTTTAAAATTTAGATATTTGACAATTTCATTTTAGAGTTTAGTGGTTAGACAAGCATGTACATTGAACATTGCGTAATGAATCCATATTTTTATTGCATAATTGTAACGTCAATTTGCAATTCTATCTGTAATTAAAAAGTCTAGGCATGTGCATAAGTAATCGACGACATCCATTATCGACAGGATTTTTCACTGTCGCCCTGGCTCATGAAGAGGCAAATATATGATAGATAAATAGTTTTGTAAGAGGCTATTTCAAAGAGATCGTGCCAAAAGTACGCAAATCTGACCGGTTACTATAACTTGTTCAGGTGGCTACTCATATATCAATAATTTTCGTGCTCAAATAAATTCAGCCTACCAAAGAAAAAAAACTACCAAAAACAGCGAAACGTACACATAAATGCACGACATAGCATCAACAACTACCTGTTCGCATCGAAAATAAACGAAACAGTAACATTCAACCGACGATCACAATTTAAACGAGCGACAGCGCAAAATGAAATACTCGATACGCAACATTCTTACAAAATTAACGAGAAAATTAAATTTATGTGTTTAAATGCGTAACGATTAAACAATAAAATTGCGCGGCAAGACCCAACCCCACCAATTTCTTCCAACAAAGATAGATCAAGGTATCAAAAGTTGGCTAGAGTTTTTTCGCTGGAAACGAAGAAGCTTGGTTAGACACAATCAAAGTTAGTTGTGCAATCAGCGATGTTGTTCAAATGTCTACTGAACATTGCAAAAGCTAGAACCACTTTTTCCATGGGAGAAATAGAGATTATTACCCGAGGAAGTGTGTCATATGACTTTTACGAAACGAGTGTGAATTTTTGTATTACCCGAGCGAGAGAGAGGTTTATACACAAATTTGCACGAGTTTCGTAAAAGTCATATGTCACACTTTAGAGGGTGATAATTTCTTTATTACCGATTCTATTCCATTTAACCATCTTCGAAATATCGAAGAAACGGGCCGCTTCCCTTTCGACGGCCGGCTACAGTGACGTCACGAACAAAGGCGAAAATATGCGGGAACTCGCGCTACAACAATTCTTGCTGGGCAAAAGTTTTTATTAGCTGAAACTTTACAAAAGATTTAAGGTGCATATTTTGCCGCCAGGGGATACTTCCGGAAACCAGGGATTTTTCTCTTATCCGAACAGAGGTTGGATCAACATTTTATGACTTGACTGCGCCCTTTCGGAGAGAATGACCGACCCCAACCCGCTTTCAAATGACAGTATAAGCCATAACAACCTGGTTCCCTGGCCTCGTTCCGCGTGGTTACTGTAGCGCACGCGGAACGAGGCTAGAGAACCAGGTTGAAGCCATATAGGCCTAAGCAGTTAGTGACGAGAACAGGCAATTGACAGCGTGTGAATCTTGACCTTACGTTATGAAGTAAACAGGAAGAAGCGCTACGTGAGTGACATCAGTAACAGACGGACTGACAGGGGTTATATATCAGTAAAACTAATCTTATGATTGGGAAAGCGGTCACTTGAGGGGGTGGTAATTTTCAGTTACTAGAAGAGGGCTGCTTTGTTTTCTAAAGCTCAGGTTTGAGGTGCTTGCAGTAGGGAATAAGCAAAATTATGTCTGTCATTTGACAGGTTAAGAAGATCTACAATAAGCGTTTTATCCGGACCCGAATATCAGGTCATATCAAGTTATTTAAGAGGCATTTTAGAAGGTGAAAATATCAAGAGGAAAAGAAGGTTTATGGATGATCAACTTCTTTATTGTAGACAGTAGCGACGTTTCGGTATGGGTCCCTTTGTGGGAAAGATATCAGGCTTATACAGATATGTCGCTACTGTCTACAATAAAGAAGTTGATCATCCATAAAAGTATTTACCTCAAGTCAAAGCGTTAAACAGTCAGACTTCACCTTTTATAGTTGTTATAATTCAAGTCAAACATTTGGAAAAACATAATGATGAAACATCAAATAAAAACATCAACAGCTAATTTTATTATTATTATTTTATGAATATTTATATAGCGCACATATTCATCAACTCGTGGTTGCTCAAGGCGCTTACATTGTGTTTTATCCGAACTAATGTACAATCAGTTTTCCAAAATAAAATATGTAATGTAAGTTTAAACCAACGTCATATAGGTTGCAGTGATTTATTAACAGTTTATTCTGACGTGGTTTAAGTTTAATTTTATAAGAAATGTTTACGAAATTATAATCAAGCTAAATCTTAGCTACTTCAGTAGATTTTCTTAACGTATTAATCACTTGGTTTTATGTTACACACATGAAAACACGAGGCCTTACAATGAGTCCAAGGATTTTTAACGAGAATAACTCTGCAATGATCAATCTCATTCAAATCAGAACAAAACTTATCAATCGTCAAATGAAACCAAGAAACGCAGCGAGGTAAGAGTGATTTCGATCTTGATTTGAATGATATTGTGCAACTATTGGACATGTTGTTTAGCAAACTGGTGGAAAGATGAAATTGTATTGTTTAGTCCACATTCTTCCGTGTCTTATTATCATATTTCACAACACGACATAAGATAAAGTGTAAGTAAGTGAAAAACTGTTTAATATAACCCAGCTCTCTTCTTATCAAGTGTATATATCAATGTGATTAAGGTGTTTTGTTTTCTGAGTAGAAGCTAATAGCTCGAATAATAATTACATGGCTGTAAATGCATCTAAAAGGAAGCGTCGTAAAATCCTAGCAAAGTATCATACTGTCTCTAAAGTTGTTCATTTATATAAGGACGGCTTATATTATAGTTATAACTGTATTGAATCTCACAATCAAATTACCTAGGTCAATAACTCATTGCAACGAGCGTTGATGTGAACGGAACGTGTATTAGTGTTTACAATAAGGCCCGTAAACAAACCTGGCACCAAGTTACTTTAAATCTGGACTGGTAACAGTACTGTTTGAGGTTTTTCTTCAATTTAACTATAAAAACTTTAAAAAAAACCTACTGGAGTTGGTTCTTTTAAAGTTTGTTTCACGAACTTATATCGGATTTAAAAGTTGAGTTTACATTCAAAACTGTTCATAGACTTCAATAGAACAATTCGCCATTGGTCAAAAAGAGACCCTATGACTGCGAAAACTTATCTGTTTTTATTGATAGTATCCTGAATCCTACAAATTCTGAAAAACTTATTGTTTATTTGTATAAGGCTACTGTAAGTTTTATATTGCTTTTATTGATGTCATATTGATCTCGTGATGTGTGTAAATAGATGTACAATGTGTGTTATGTATATGTGAGCCCGTTTTGATGTCAAAGGAATTACCTAAGTGATAATAAATTCTTATCTCATTTAATTTAATATAAGCTTTATAGCGACTTTGTGATTCGAGAGTCTTTGAAAGTAAGCTTCCATTTATGTTGAACACACACAAATCAGTGCGTATCAAAAGATGAAGCATTCATAAAATGCCTACAACAACCCAATGTTTACGTAATAATTTTTTTACGTTATATCGCTGAATACTTACAGTGCAAAATGGCCCACTGCGTATCAATTTAGACTGTTAGAAAAACAAAAACACAGGTCAATTAACAACATATTCGATGGCAAATTTTTTTTTTCAAATCACGATTGGATTGAGTGTTCGTCAAATCTTTCCTTCTCAAAAATTTCATTCTTTGAGTTTTTAGAATCTTTTGTATGTTATTTGATAAATATGATCGAACTCAGAGACAGTTTATTATATCTTTAGTCACAAATCATTTTGCTTTGTTTTGTTTTTGGTTCCAAGATTACATATATATAAACAGCTGTCGTGGTTAACACAAAATCCATTGGCCGCCATTTTGTGTGAACACTTTAATTCATTTTGTGTGAGAAAAAGGAATCGCATGGCTAAACGTTACGTTATATGTTTGAATTAGAACGTCGGCGACATTAAATAGTTTTGTAAAGGTTTACAAGTCTAAAATTGGTAATTTGTAATCAATTTTCTCTATTCAAATAAAGTACAGCTTTCTAGCAAATTTACAGCCATAAAATTCATTCTAAGACCATAGCTAGAAAGAAATACGTGCCCTTTTTGTAACACTGTATGTTCAGTCTGATTGTAATTTGATGGTCATAGGATGACTTTAAATTTTTGACATTTCAAATAGTTTACTATTTATATCAAATCATATGTCTTTTCAATTTATAAATCGTCTCTACAATTTCATTGAAAACCAATCTAACCTATCATTCGTGCCTTAGTGTATTTTTGATATGAGTAATGCTCAATAGGGCTCATGTTATGTGACCTTGAAAGGGACATTTCAGCTTCCTTAAATACAATGATCAGATTCATGCTGAGATAAACTGTACAACAATGATAAAGCAGTATTTGAAAAGTTGAAACGTTGAGAATGAAAATATTTCTTCGTTCAACTCTTGATGAAATATTAGTCATACAAATTAAAATATCGCTTATGTATTTTGTCTAGTACATGTATATGTCGTGCCCATATCTTTCTAGCCGCGTCTCTAGTTTGCCAAGGAGAAAAGGTCTCGTTGCAGAGAGCATGATGAAAGTACCCAAAAATGAAACACGTCGATGGACGAGTGACATGTTCGTTCTTATTTCAATGACATTCAATCGGTTGTTTATCTATTTTTTGTATTAAAGTAAAGAGATACATTCGTAAAAATTCTTGTTCTCAAACCAACACCTTCAGGGAAAAATATAAGTCGCTGTGGACTCCAAAAATATTTAACTATTCATGAAATAATTAGTTTACCTTAAATGCGCCAATTTGTGTTTTATTCAATGTCTTAACATGTAAACTTACTAAAACGTTCTATTGATGCAATGACATATTTATGATTCTTTCTAATTGATGAGTAATTAACATTTTCTAATCTTTAAACGGAGAACTTACGGAGAATTTTCATTTCCGGAATATCTTCAACTTTACTGAATAATTATACACGTACACAGTGAACGCATTTCTGTTGCAAGAAGCGAAACGGCTATCGTTTTGAGTTTAAGGCTGTATGCAAAATCTTATTATTTGCCACAAGAAATCTTGAATTGTAAAGAAATACATCTTATTCTAAACAATTATCCAAAATTTTGAGATACAATTTCTTATCTATTTTACCGAACCAACAACAAGGAAATGTTTCGTCATTTTAAAGTACGTTTTCTTACCTCACAAAGTATCTTCAATCGTACGAAAGTATTTTTTCTCAAACAGGAAGGATATTTGAGTAACTGACTCAATGCGATAGTCTCCCATTTATCTCTTTCGCTTTGAACACAGCTCTAATATCATTATTATATGCTTGGTGGAAGTTATTAATATGATTTATTACCTTTCACGCACCACTAAAATATTTTACAAGTTATTTTTCTGATATTTGTGTATGAGTCATTTGGAAAACTGTTACATTTATCGTCCGTCACGCGAATTTCACATCGAGTGTTGTGTTTTTTAAGGAGTCATCGTAAATGAAATATACGACTCCTCTAAATTTTGATAAGAAATTGCGGTGTTCAAATTATAATATACAGTTTCATTTACTTTGTAATACAAAATTAAAGGTCTGAATGAAATAAGTGTTTAAATCTTCAACTAAATGCTTTTCTTATCTGTATAAGAACGATTTTCTAAAAATAAAATTCATATAACAAATTTCAAATAAGTTAAATCTACTAACGTCATTACTCTTCAATGAAATGTTTTCAGGTGTTACTGTTTTAATTTTTAAATGCTTTTATTTTCTTGCAAAGACTACGTTCATAGAATAGAGAGTTGACCAAACCATTGTCGAATGAAATGAAACACCGATTGAGTAAACTTTTTGCTTAGGGAATTATTTGAATAATAAATTTAATTATTTGTTCCATTAGATTCCCAAAAGGGTTTCGCTTCTCATAATTAATTTCTTATCTTGATACATAGAAAACAAATTAAAATTCAATGTTATAATGAAAAATAGATCTCACATAAACAAAATGATAGCAACAACGAGGTCAAGATTATGTATTTCCGGCTACGGAATGTTCTCATGAGAATTGAGAATTATTTCTGATATAATTATGGAAATATCAATTTTAACGGTATTATGTTAAACTTGATATAAATTATTGACTCTAGTGTATCATTCTATCAAAACTATAGAGAACAAAAAAATGGTGTAGTGAAAATCAAAAATTAAAAATTTTGGATTTGGTACTTTCCGGATTTCGGTTAATTTGCATATAAAACTATGGCGCTGTTTAAAGAATGCATAGGTCACAAACGTTAGGTTAGACTACTTAAGTTCACACATATTTTCCTTTTAGCAAAAGTAAACGAGACTTTTTAATATTTGGAAGAATTTACTCTAATTAATTTCTTTCAGATACGTCAATACGAGAGTTGTTGGGTAAATGTTACTACTGGACAAATACAAGGAATTATTGAACAGCATTATAATTTTTTAAATAGATTATTGATCACTTCAAATTGTTGAAATTGTTGCTAATTTCCCCCTACCTGATATGCACTGGGTACAGCACATGTGCTATTTATTTTCTTCTCTCTATTTATCTCTTCTATATTATGAAGTCTTTACATTTATTTCGAAGCAGATTTGAACTATATATTCTGTATGGGAAGATGCTACCTTTTGAATGTTTACAGTAATGCAACAAAGAAGTATACTACTAAATGCTAACACTGTGTGACAAGGCCTTGATAATCATAATTTTTTACATATTACTTCCTTCAAATATGCAAATTACACTGAAAATTAACAAAAGGAGTTTTGTTCATGAACAAAGTCTCATCCTAAGTCTTCTGATAGCAAATTTATCATTAATTGTCGATAAAATCCAATCTTGAATATTAGTATTCTTAAAGGGGCAGTAGCACGCTTTTAGGGGGAACATAAGGTGATGTCAGGAAAATGAAAATTAATGGTTCCAATTGAAAGACATTGTATTTAAACTAAATAAAAAGTAATAAATCAAATATTTAATGTAAAGTTCAGCCATGCGATTCATTTTTCTTACAAAAATGAATAAAAGGTGTTCACAAAAAATGGCAGCCAATGGACTTTATGTGAATTTTGATAATTTGATCTCTGACTATGGATGATTGGTTTGTGTACTGAGATTTTTGACACTATCAAAATAATACATTAAGTATTAACGTACAATTATCATCGAAACATTGAAAATATAATTTTTTTCCAAAAACGTGCTACTGCCCCTTTAAACCAATCGTCCTGTTGCTGTCGTTGTAATAAGAACTTTGGTTGAGATTGATCCTACAGTTGCTCAACGAAAGTTTGTTCACAAACCTATTATTTATATAATTTATATAAAATATCATGCAATTTTGGATACCATGAGAAATCTTATTTTTACTGATAATGAAGTATTGATGGCAAATGTTTCTGCATATTGAATAATAGTCAATATATTGTAAGATTATTTAAAACTGTACACTGAAATATTATCTCTTTTTAATTAATTCCCTATTTGTATAGCAAGCATTTAGAGAAATTTTGTCTCAGCTTTTTTGATAATTTTATATTTTGAAATTTTCACTGATAATTGTAAGTTAATGTTAAATGTATTATTTTGACCGTGTCAAAAATCTCATTACACAAGTTAATCATCCATAGTCGGAGGACAAAGTATGAAGATTCACATAAAATCCATTGGCGGCCATTTTGGTTGAACACCTTTAATTCATTTTTTGTAAGAAAAAGGAATCGCATGGCTAAACTTTGCGTTAAATATTTGAATTATTACTGCTCCATTTAGTTTTAATGCATTGTTTTTCAATTGGAACCCTTTATTTTCATTTACCTGACAACACCTTATATCCCCCCTAAAAACGTGGTACTGCCCCTTTAAGGTGTTCAAATAACGCCAAAACTAAATCGAAATACATAATATCTAGAGATATTTTCGGTATGGACATATCAATTCCATTGGCTTGTGAGAATTTGATAATCATTTCAACGAACTTTTCACTCTAAATGACAGATGTTAACAAACTTGTCCAACCAAAACGAAAGAAAAAAATTCGTTTCTATTTTTCTTTTCATCCATAATAAAACTGACTTGACTGTGCTGTCTAAGTTTTTGCACTTTTGATTTTCTATGATTTCATAACCAACCCACTCAGATTGTTTTCAGTGTTCCTTTAAATTAAGAGTGGGCATGTTTTATCTTTAATCTTACATTCTAACGGTTAGTGACATTTCTATTTCCGCTAACTTTATATAGGTCAATTGGCTACTTATATGTACAATACTATACGTAACAATGAAATTGACATGTGTGGATAAGCATGTACTCAAAACATGAGTCATTAGAGGATAGGGTCTTGATTTTAAAATTTTCAAAAACAACTTTTTTGATAAAATGAAATCTAATCTATGTTTTCGATTTATCAATTCAGAGTTTCTTTTGAATTATTTAAACGGGTTTGTCCTATTCAATATAGTGTCATACAAACATGGGACTGACGATCTAGATTTATTCACATAGGGTTTTGTCCGAGAATTTTAGAAAAGACAATTAGTTGAGAGGATATTTATATACCTGTTTATAAGGTATATAGATACATATTTTATATCAATTAAAATTGATGAAGCAATACAGTTGAAACAAGTCGATTCCACAATTTGAGAAAAAATGGCACGGTCATCAAAAAAGACGATCCAAAGTAAAGTCAAGTGTATGCATTTATTGCATTGCATATACTTGTAAGGGTATGTTTATTGTATTTAAAATACAGCAGTGACGTCACTCCATTGTGTCAGTCGTACATTATCCTTCAGGAATCTTAATGGGAAGTAAAGATTTGTGAAACGGTCTCTTCGACGTTCTCATTATAAGTTGGCTTAATTTGATTACGTAAGATTTCATTCCATTTTCATCCAAAAAAAACAACACGTTGAGATTAAGCAATTTTATTGAACTCATGTTTGACACAAAGTGGACAATTTCCATTGAAAATGAAACCTTGTCAATATACATCTTATGTATATCGCAATACTTCTGGTATCCGTCGTCAGCCTCAATCGTGCTGGTTTTGTGTTAATCTGCCGTTGTTAGGACGAAATTGATTCCAAGCAGATTCAGCAGTGTTTTCAGTATCTTCTGATGATTCTCACTCACAAGTATATCCCTGGTCAAAATAATAGTTTCCTTCTCTATGAAGAATATCTTAGAGATATCCAAACTAACAACATTTCACACAGTTATCAATGTCAAAATTCCGAGTAATACTATCGTTCACTTTTCGGATGAATCTCCTGAGAATCACATTCTTCTCCTCTGCAGTTATGTCTTTTAATGTTCTCTTGAAAGAACGTCTATTTTCATGGCATTGGTAGGTTTTCCTACTTCGTCCCAGTTTTGAATGTTTATACAACCCATTGTTCCCGTCTAAGTTCTCTTGGAAAATCTGGAAAACAAACAAAATTATTATCAACTCTTGTTCAGAAAATGTGTGAACTCTACAGTAACCTTGTTGAGTTTGGTTGTACATTTTTTAAAAGAAGAGTGACAGCATCCCTGTAGTTCAGTCCCTTTGAATTATATTAAATGTATGTTAAAAACTTAGAATTTGGATAATATGGAGCATTAAAACAAAAAATAATCTAGAATCACTTTCTTGTAAAGAGACTTATTCACGTTTATCAATAAAACATAACACTAACGTTAATCATCAGTATAGTAGATAGAAATAAAACTTACCGTCTTCAACAGGTCATTTTGGTTTCACTCTTTGGCACAGCAAACCGCCCGTTGCTTCCTTCGAGTTCACCAGAAACACCAAATTACCGCACATAATGTCAAGGTATAACAATTACAACGTCCCTTTTATACCAAACCCAAACGATTACTCTCGTCAAGAACCATATGCAAGTGCATTAAGAATGTACTGGCTATATAGTTGGGTCGCACGTGCAAGAATGTTCTGGCACGGTGGTTATGACAAGCGTACGTTTTGAACAGTTTACACGTGCATTAAGAATGTACTGGTTTATCAGCTTTGGGCATCTCAAAGGTTTTTAAGGACAACTTTTATTGAACCATGCCTCTTGTTTGATTGAATTTCTGTTAAATTTGAGTCTATATCACACAGAGCCAATGTTGAATGTTATGAACCTAGGCTGTATTTTAAGTCAGATAACATACGCGTAACCGTCCATTCGAGAAAAACAATGAACTCGCCGCTTCGCGGCTCGTACATTCTTTTTCACGAATGGACGGTTACTTGTATGTTATCCTTAACGTAATATATATGAAATTATTTTAACGAATGGCAAGAGTGGCCATTAAAACATCATTATATCTAATAAGAAAAATTCATGAAATCATTTCAAAGTGTCCACAAATATGACTTGACAATTTAATTTAATTTTACAATGTGTTTATCTCTTTATTGACGTTTGAAGGTCGTTGCTGAAAGCATAGTCATAGCAGTTTGGAACAACGGCAAACGACGCCGACTATCACCAGATGAGTTTCGAACCGCGAACCGTTGAAATGAAGTCATCAAACGCGCTAATGTATTATAGCAGTAACCACATAGTGTAAACATGGCGTCATTTCGCGTTTTTTTCTTTACAATCTTTTCTTGAAACCGAAACAGTTTTGATTTCACCTTTCCAAAATTAGCTAAAGAAAATGTTTAGATTCATTTCAATTTAAATGTCATCATCAAATCGATCATAATTTCAAGTAGTTTTATGTTACAACTTCAACTATATTTTCTATGACGCCAAAGAATTTTCTTTCGTTTGGCTTTGAGAGATTCTCGTTCTTTACAAAATACATTCTTAAAACTTTTCAATCTGAGATTAAATTACTGATGCAAATATAAAACATTTCCAAAGAATGATGAAAAAACTTAAAGATCTTCTTTGAGATTCCTGACGCCACTGCAAGCGATTTCAAAATTCAAGAAGTCCATTCAATCAATTGATCATTCATTTGAAAACTGAACTTGTGCTCTAAGACATATAGTGGTGGGCATCAATCGTATTCGCTAAGGTTCCACTCTGGTAATACAATATTCTCGTATGAAGCTGCATTATGATAAATGATGATTATCATCATATCATAACCATTTTACAATTCAACAATTTCCCCCACAAATGTATATTGTCATATCAATAACTATAGATACAATTCCTTTTCGTCGTGTATGTCTCCAATATAGAAAAGTTCATCAAGAAATCTGACTTTTCCAATTTGATATGCAATACCCTAGAACAAGATATTTGTTGGATATGACATGACACACGGGAGTTTCTATGACACCCATATATTTATGACCTGATGCACTGGCATTGTAAATGATATCGTTATACTTATGACAAAATACAGGGGAATTACTATGAATACAGTTATTCTGTTGACAAGACACAGGGGCTTTATCAAAATACAGTTATATTATTCACTTGACAAGACATAAGGGCATTATTAAGAATACCTTTTTTCTTTTGACATGACTTACAGGCTTTATTAAGAATACCGTTATTCTTTTGATATGACACAATGACATTATTAAGAATACCGTTATCATTTTGGCATGACACAAGGACATATTTAAGAATACTCTTTTCTTTTCACATAAAAAGGGCTTTATTAAGAATACCTATAATCTTATGACACGACACAAAGGCATTATTAAGAATACTGTTATTCTTTTGACATGATACAGAGGCATTATTAAGAATATTCAATTCTTTTGACATGATACAGAGGCATTATTAAGAATATTTTAATTCTTTTGACGTGACACAAGGGCTTTATTAAGAATGCCGTTATTCTTTTGACATGACACAAGGACATTATTAAGAATACCCTTTTCTTTTGACACAAAAGGGCTGTTTTAAGAATACCTATAATCTTATTATATAACACAAGGGCATAATTAAGAATACAGTTATTCTTTTGACATGACACAAGGACATAATTAAGGATACTGTTATTATTTTGACATGATACAGAGGCATTATTAAGAATATCTTAATTCTTTTGACGTGACACAAGGACATAATTAAGAATACTGTTATTATTTTGACATGATACAGAGGCATTATTAAGAATATCTTAATTCTTTTGACGTGACACAATGGCTTTATTATGAATGCCGTTAATCTTTTGACATGTCACAAGGACATTATTAAGAATACCCTTTTCTTCTGACATAAAAGGCCTGTATTAAGAATTCCTATACTCTTATGATGTAACACAAGGGCATTATTAAGAATACAGTTATTCTTTTGACATGACACAAGGCTATTATCAAGAATGCCTTTTATCTTTTGGCATGATACACGGGCAAATAGCCACAAAGAAATCCTTTTTATATTTTATATAATATTTTAATGACAAAAGCCACTGGTGTTGTGCCATGTTAACCCGTTTTAAGTGAATTCTAAGGATTCTTTTGGTTAAAATAGGCTATTAACAGCAACACATTTCACCAGTATGTTTCTTAGCATTTTATCGTTTAACCTTTTGGAAGATGCAACACTTTCAACAAGTCTTAAAATAGCTGATTTCTTCTTTTTACCAACGGAAGTGCTCCGTCCTCCATGAAAGAGACCTGCGCGGTTGAAACAAAACTAAAATTTTTCCTGGCGAGGGGATTTTTTCAACACGTACCATCTGCACAGCAAATGCAGATGCCCTGGTAGATGATGTATATATAGTGAATTGTAACCTGTTGTAATTGTAATCAATCGGGGTATTGAGAGGAATTCAAGTTAATTCATAATAGACATAATGAAATTTTAGTTAAAAGAATATACATGTATATTAGAAATTATAAGAAGAATTTGCAAATGAAAAAAAAATACTGCCTATAGTCATACCTTTTAATCCAACGTTATTAGTTCATTGTGATTTGTGAATGCTATGTGAGTGATGTAAATGTAAAGCGTGTGTGTGCGTGTGCATATTCATAATATACGTCAATCAGTCGTGTAAGCAAAGCAAATTACCTTCTTGGGTATTAGAATATTATTATCATCATTATATTACGATTTGCACAACTACTTTAATGATAAAGTGAAATTTCAAGTACATCAACAAATGCATTGAATTATATTAAATAAGTTACAAATATAAAAATACTGAGAGGATTTGTGGGGGAAATTCATAAACATCTACAACGCTTCGAAAATAAGAAACATTATAGATTTGTCCTAGAAATCATATAATTGTGTTTGATTGTCCTTTCAGAAATATGTCGTTAATTTTCATTCAAATTCCAAAACTTAAGGTTTGTCCACAATCTGCCCATCCCTTTTCATTGCATGCCTTAAAATACCATAACCTGCCTACCGAGGGACTTCACATGGTGTTACAATGCGCATAGCATTACATCGGAATCTGAAACTTGTGGGTGCCGCTCTATTACGCTGTAACATAATATAAAGTCGACCAATTTATACAAATCATTAAAAAAAGATCGGCAATGGAGTTTTCCTTTTTGAAATTTTATCAGGAATTTTACGAATGCTATATAAATGCTATTGTTGTATACATGTATACTAATTTCTTTTTTCTTTCACACATTGATTTATCCCGAAATAAGAAATAAATGTTAACAAATAAATATTAACATATTCATTTTATGTCAAGTTAAAACAACTATTGATGGACAGTATTGATATTTCAATCACTTTGATTCAAATAGTATTTCATTTCCATAAAACATGTCATATATAAAATTCAGAGCATATACACAAAGGAAAAAGGATTAGCAATCGGGCAGTAAATGCCTATATAAATGGTTCTCCTGAGACAAACATAAAACGATTAAGATAATAAATACATTTGTTGAAATATATATTGTAATTACTCTTACTAAACTTAAATTATATTCAGCATTGTCTACATTTGCATTTGGTATATATTTTAAAATACAGAACTAGAAAACTCGTTTGGTATCATTTATGAAATACTTAACAGATTTTATTATGTAGTAATTCACGATTCGTATTATATCTTTTCTCACATAATAATATCACATGTGAATATGTTTGTGTATTTCACCATGATTTGGTAAAAAGCATGCACATCAAAGGATGAACAAATAAAATGATAATTGTATTTCAAAACACAGGATACGAGGGTCATTCAGAGCATAAACTTTGTAAAATGATCAACAGACAAAAGGATAGAAAAGGAAAGATCAAATTTCAGATGCAAATATCGTGTTCATCAAAAGAAGAGGCTACTGAAATCACTACCACTCAGATTTCGGGCGCCATTAGATGAATTGCCATGGTCTGGTACATCATTCTCTATCGTTCCTAGTAGCAGATTGGTCTATCCTTGAGTGTGGATCAATACAGCCCATACTCAGAAGTTTTCTAGTAACTGGAAATATATAATGTTTTTCGTCAGATTTTATTACAGTGTCAGCCAAATATAACTTTGGATGTCTTTGATGCTTCGTGCGAAATTAACAACAATTCATTCATTTGTTGTATTTCACAGAATTCGACAATATACTTTTACAGGAACAAGTCCCATCCTTTCATAAAACTTCGGTGACGAAGATATCGTTAAAACTAAGGTTAAGAGGAACATTAGAATCTGAGCTTTTCTGCCGTAGATGGATCAGGTTTGCTTTATATAATTGTTATATAAAACGCTTTTCACATCACACTTATTTACAAATTGCAAAAAATAATACTTTCAATGTCCGTTGTAACACAGTTGACTTCCATAGTCTGATGTAGTTGTTTGAAGGCAATTCTGCCATCTGCATCGAATTAAATTAACCGTTTATAGATAATATATTGATAATACTTAAATTTATGCAAACTTCATAACATAAACTAAAACGTTGGGACCGCTCATCTCAATTTGTTTATTTGATTATTGCACTGAAATTAATGTTTTCAATGTTCCTCGGTTGACTTTCATATTCTGATGTAGTTGTTTGAAGGCAATTCTGTTATCTGCAACGAAATAATTTAACTGTTTATAGAAGTTCATCCGATCTATTGAAAGCGAAAAAACTGTCAACAATTTTCTTCAAAGTGAAATAGTAAGTGTACCTATTTTTACTTAATACCTTCGTATATGTACAAAACTATGTTTTGTTATAGCATGAATAACTTAAATTTATACAAACTTCATAACATAAACTAAGACTTTGGGACAGCTCATCTCAATTTGTTTATTTCATTACCAATGTAAATTTCATTTGCCTAAATATCAATATCCCTTCACTCAATTCTCAATAGCCTCAGTGCATTGGATGCGTAAACACAAACTAAGATATTGATAATGGTATCTCTATTGACATTAAATCCTAATTAATCTATTTGATTAATGAACAAGGGTTTGATAAATCGAATTAAGAAGAGATGGAAGAGTACACATCGTCCAGTAATATCTTTAAGTAATCTAAGGTCACTTATTCCAGATGATAATCCTATTGCATCTGATATATAGCATTACATGCCCTCGGTTTGAACTGGCTTCAGTTTATAATCATATTACCGTGGTCCTCTGTGGTTTCGACAAACCTGTAGTTGTAATTCTGCCATTAATTTTCATTTTCTTGGATAGATTTCTTCAAATGCAATACATATTTCAATTTGATATGATTTGATACTTATTTTTTCTTATTTATACTTATTTTATTCTTTATTTTATACTTTATCTTAAATCAGATATAAGAGATATTATATGACGAGTATGTGTTTTATTTAAGATTACACTAAACAAAATGTCATGACTATTTACGATTTTTTTCTTCGTCTAAATCATGTATGATAAGACGATCTGTCATTTATATACATTATACACATCCAGTCAAAAATCATATAAACGATATATACTCGTATATTCATTTGGTCTTCCCTTGTATATACAAATACTGAAATACATATAGATAGGCCGTAAAATCAATAAGAGAATACAGTTATTAAGCAAAAATGTGTTTCTTTAGTCTGTATGTTAGTGCAAATATCATCTAATATGGTGTTATTTCAAGAACGATTCATTCAATCAGTATCGAACCAAAAGTTATGAATTTTTCTGTGGACGAAGAAACATATTTTTATCAAATAATAAACGATTATGCTAAAAGTAAAAGATAAGGCAGGTATTTATGCAAAATTGGGGTAAAATTAACAAAAAACTGAAATTTCGTGATTCTCCCATAAAATTTCATTTCGAATCACTTGTTTAAAACACGTTAGGTACATCAAAATGTAGACCAACATTCAGTATTTTGACAGAAAATGTTTCCGAAATGTGTTTAACTGAAAAACTGTTGGAGAAAGAAGAATATCTAAATTTTCGAAATATGACCCCATTTTCCCTTTAAAAATGTAATGTAAATTGATCCTTTAAAACATTGATTCAAAATGTTTTTACTATACAGCATTTGGTAACGAAATGAAAACCAATCAAACATTTTCAAATTAGGAATTAATCAACAGTAAAACATAAAAAAAACCCCAAAAAACAGCCGAATACGCATGAATTTTCAAGAAACATACAATACAAACATTTTGCATAGAATATCGTCGGTTAATATAATTCATGAACTAACATATCGCTTCAAATAACATAAAGATGACATTAAAAGGGCAGTAGCACGTTTTTTGGTAATTTTATATTTCAAATTTTTCACTGATAATTGTATGGTAATGCTAAAAGTATTATTTACAGTGTCAAAAATCTCATTACACAAATCAATCATCCATAGTCAGAGGACAAAATATGAAGATTCACATAATATCCATTGGCGGCCATTTTGTGTGAACACCTTTAATTCATTTTGTGTAAGAAACATATATCGCATGGCTAAACATAACGTTATATATTTGAATCTTTACTGCTCCATTCAGTTTAAATACATTGTCTTTCAATTGGAACCATTAATTTACATTTTCCTGACATCACCTTATATTCCCCCTGAAAACGTGCTACTGCCCCTTTAAGGGCCTTTTAATGAAATAATGAATATAATCGAGTTTTAAACAATCTGTCATGGCAAATGTGATTCGGCTATAATCATAACCTGCAACAGCATGTCCCATATTCCCCATAAAACGTGCTACTGCCCCTTTAAACGATGCAACAAACGTTTGCAATATTTATGCATAGTAGGCATTTCAAGGTAAGCACTTGGGTTCAACGAACGCCTGAGAAGTAAGAGCTACTTTAATATAAGTACATGCGCTATGCCTTTAAAAAAGCTTTGTTGTAGCACTCGTGCCACTAAGGGGCAAAACTTCTGAGTGGATGGAGGAAGAAGGTTTGAGATTTACATCTGAGGCAGTTCAAACAATGTTGTTACGTGTTCTCGCGTGGTTCTCGCGAGCAACGAGACCGGAAGTCAAGCCATGAGAACGACTGACAGCAAACAAGAGACGCCCTTTTTGCAAGGAAGTGAATAGTTGAGGAAAAGTATAATGGAAGTATTGAATAATTTTACAATTGTAAAATGCTTTGAAATGCCCGGATGAATAATGAATTGTTCGGTAGTTAAGTAGGTTAAGAAGGAAAGAGGACATGAACTTTGCATTTCAAAATGTTTGAACTTTGTTTTCTTTAATACACATAGACTAAGGAATATCTGAAAAATTCTTTTATATATTTTCAGAAATTTAAGAATGGAAAACAATAAAAAAGATATTTTTGATCTATTCTCCAAACACCAATATCATGTGCTATCTTATTTTTGCGACCCTAACTTTTGGAAATGTACATGTTTAATTCAATGCATGTTTTAACAGGATGTTTAATCCATGGAATTATTTTGCGTTTATTTATTATTTGATGAATAATTATTATTTCTAACTGCATTTAGTTCGTTGTTGTATTTCAATGATAACTTGTCTACCTAGGTTGCTAAATAATATGGATATAGTACCAAAAACATATCAAATCAAATTGTTTATTATAATTATGTACTTCTGCCTTATTCTACGAACAAGGACATTTTCAGGAAGATTAACAAGTCTTTAAAGCAATGCATAGAGAAATAACGAGAAAAGTGAATATGCCATCTAATTTCATATTCACCTTAATGTTCATAGTGGACTTTTAACATTGACTTATAGTAAATTATACACTTTCTTTGATATTGTAATTTAGACAAAATGCAATGAATGCTAGATTCTATTAAGTTACGACAGGAGTGTCTTGATAGCCTAATTGAGAAATAATTGACTTATTATGAGGGTAATTTGAAGGAGGGATAGGCTTTGAAGGAAAGTGTCAACATAATGTATGTCTCTAATTGCCCATACACATGAACCGAAAGTACGTGTTTGCTTCAATTAAATCATAATCAAAACAAAAGTGTTTCCTTTGAATATTTGACTACTGTGGGAAAGGGTGTTGTATGTTATTAAGACAAGTGATCGGTTACTCTTAAGCCCCTCTTTATATTTAATAATTTCATAATGAAGACTATAAGTTGTAGCATCTGAAACTGTAAAATTTAACTTTATGTTCGAAGACTTATAGGATATAGGCGTATACAAAGGAAATGAAGCAGACATTTTATTAATTTTACGTTAAAAAATCATTGATTTCTTGGTATCTGCTATAAGAAATCGCTTCTTTTGGATTTACAATCGTAAAAGAACATATGATGTTACATAGGATGGATATGTCTTCTTATTGATAATTATCTTCTTAAATATTCAATTCGATGTCGCTTGCGTTCAATAAAGTACGTTTTGACAGAATTAATCTTGTATTATCAATATCAACTTCATCATAATCAAACCACACTGAACGAGTCTTGAATCGTGAGGAGTAAATTTCGAAAAAGAAAATAATGTTTCTAACATTAGAACATGAAATAGTTGTAGTAACGTCATTGAATAAGTGCAGCAGCTGTTAAAGTAGACGTAGTTTTAATAAAGTAAGTTTTAGTTTTAGTAGCAGTAGTGTTTGTAGTTGTAGGGAGAAAAGTAGTAATCTAATAATAAAAAAAAGTCACAGTTGTAGAAAAAAATTAATCCAAAGGAATGGCAGTATCAGTTATTAATCTAAATAATTGTACTTGTTGTCGTATGATTGTAGCAGAAGACTTAGCAGTTTAGTATAAGTATTACTGTTAGTGGCATAAATGTGAGTATAAGTAATACTTTATTTGTACAAAGGCCAAAGACCAAAGCAGTGAGAATAATGTTTCAAACTGTTTCTTTAATATATTCTTTAATATTTTTCTTTAAAATATTGCAAAAAACCTTAAATATGTACTCGAGTGTTTCCATGTCTACGACGGAATGTATGTGCGGTTCTGAAGTTGAACGAAGGGAGTGATACAGTAAAATCAGCTTCTGATAAGATCTCGAGATATTTGCATGTGTTTTATGGGAAGATACACTTTTCTAGAATATTGATATTTCAACGTGTCCATTCTGATAATATTCTTTATCTTTACAAATTTGGCATAGAAGAGCGATGCATTCTCAACATAATTATCCTGTCATATTTTTATAACGTAACAAGATAAAACATCAGCTGAGTTTATCGGAAATGACTTCCAGATTGCTTCTCGTTTGGTTTGATTTCCAGGAGGAAATTACTGTTTTCTCTGATAATGATTTGCCAAGTTCTGAGGGTAGCTCAAATGCAACAATAATACACCACATAGCAAGCCGTTATATCAACAGGCCCGATCGCAAAATAATAATAAAAATGAAAGAATTTGCGATAATAAATGTAAATGTCAAAAGGACTGGCAAGAAATCAACACAATCTAGCCAAGAGGCCATTGCTTGTCAAATAATTCAAGCAGGATCGCCATCCATTTACCCCATGTCTAGCCATCTCTCGGTTTTGGATTGATGGCGCGGAAATTAAGTGCAAAATTAACAAACACGACCCACTACAAGCAAATGGATTGCCTTTTGGGATCCCAATTCATTTATCGTGAACACGATCAAAGTTTCTTGGAAATGGAAATTCATAAGTCACATAAAATCGCCGGGAAAATCAATCAATATTTATCATTTGTTCCAAACTCGCTCAGTGTTGGAATTCTGAAGTCAGCCACGTGATAAAAAGCACATCCAAGAAGGAGAAGTGCTTAATTACTCGAGCTAATCAGTGCTTGAAGGTCCAGATCAACAAGCGTGAATCATGATGCGCTAGGCCAATTTGTCTGTGCCCAATAAGAGCGGCCATCTTGGAATGTAGCGGCCATTTTTCAAAGTGTTGACAATGTCACTACAAGCTCGCTCCATTAGATTTCATGTTGGATATGAGTTATAGCTTCAACTTCTACCCTTCCAAGCCAACAAACCTTAATTGTCTTTGCCCTCACCAACTCTAAAGGTCCGGGACATCTTCCATCGATTTTCCTGCAACCCTCCTTGAGGAGAAGTTATCCAGTCGGTTCCCTAACGCAGTTAAAGTGGTCCAATAAAGCCAGTCTCTTATCCCGTGTATCAATTTTTGTCAATTTGTATTAGCTCTCTTGTTCAGTGCAAACTTTGAGAGATAATCTAACCTTGTTGAAATCTCCAGAGGGCTTCTTACAACTGGTAATCAAATTTGGGCGATTGTTCAACTTTGTCGGGCTTGTTAGCCAAGAGCTTTTCAATGAAACAGATAAACCCTGAGTTTTAAGTGTTCGTCGTAAACATCACGTCCAATTTTACGTCATCCTTTAATATCATGTACGCAATCTGAAAATTGTAAGTTCAGATCAAAGAATTAAACTTTTTGATAAATATTATCTTTTGACCTACGATATGCATATTCAAACATTTATCAAACATTTGAAACGTACAAATGTTTAGTTTGTTATAAAATTCATTCCGCTTGAATTAATGATTGTTTAGAAAGTTTTGACAAAAACACTTTGGTTATCATTATTATTTTGTAGATCCTGAAAAAAATGACTGCCTTGTTTGGATTGAATTTCATTAATGTTTTCCCGCTATTCCGATATTGAACAAATTGAGCATTGTTATGTTTGAGAATACTATAAACGCAAATGGTTGAACTTTGCGGATTAAAACGACATGCTAAATCCAACGATGGCTATCACGTCCCGTACCAACAACCTAAAATACCCATCTGTTAGGCTCTCAATATAAAAATATGATTACATATTTCTTACCAACGTATAAAATTGATTTACAATATTTGAGTCGATTGTGCTTTCGGTTTTCTTGAGAAATGAGTGTAGCCTTGCATGAAATAAGGTAACCTACATTGAAAGTTGAATATTATGCTGTCATCACCGGCTGTATTCATCACTAACGATATGAAAAATGTGTTTGAATGAAATTTCTTCGACGACATAGTTAACTTTAATATGATGTTGGTGCTATAATGATGTTTCAACCCAAATATTGAATTTCTCGTTATCAAATTTAGACTTTAGACGTCCAAAACAACTTTGCTTTAAACCAGTGCATTTTCAGTTCAAAATATTTCAACGTACATAATATGGAGTAAACGGTTGTTGAAATTTCATCTCTCTTTTTCAACAATTTTTAACAAAAACGCCTCTACTTATAAAATCGTATTTGTCGTGTTCACAGGTTCATAGTGCTGATAATAGTTTATTTTAAAAAAAGGCAGATACTAAAGGTATCATTGGTTAAAAAATAACTAATTTTTATTAACCAATATTGACTACATATTGTCAGTTTAACAAAACGTTTTGGCCTGAAACAAAAACGTCAGAAATATAAATTGGTAATGTAAATATAATTTTTATTACCTCAATAAAATATTCGCAGCACTTGGGGAAAATGAGGAAGGTAGAAATAATGAGAAGGATAGGGCGATGGAATGAAGGTAACAGAAGAAACAGAAAACGTTCTTTTCAATATATGTATAACCTCGGTTTGGTTTGAATCAATCTACGTATCAAACTGAACATTTTATCATAATAGTGTTCACAAAATTGAATGCCATTTTCCTGAAGTGCACAATATCATTCTGTTAAAGCATGTATTAACATTATGTTACATTTCTCTTTTTAACCAGAAAAAAACGCTTACTTAACACTTTTTGCTCATAAAAAAATATTCAAATGTATAAATTTTCACCATCATAAAGACAACATTGTAATAAGAACTATAAACTCTTCTTTATCATAGCCTAAGACGACAATAAACAATAAAACTAAATGGACAATGAATATGAAATTTTAAAATAATAATGAATAATCCCCTTTTCTTCAAAACATGGTGAGAACTTTGTGTGAAGGCATTTGTGACCTTTAAAAAAGGCCCAAAAAGTTGCAAAAAGTACGTCAAGCGATTATTTTGAGTATCCTATTTTCTGGCTGAATGAATTTGAGACAGAAAATCGTAAAAACGGGAAACCATATATGTATGTTACACTCCTTTTTGTTTAAAGGCCTTACACGAGTTCAGTTTTGAAGGTTCTAGTTTTCAAGAAAAATGTGAGAAACGCGTAAAAGAATTTGTAGCATTTTGCAGGAGTGTTGACATACATGTCTCAAACGTTGCTTAAATATGAAGATTTCTACTTTTAATTTTAATTTCTTATTAAAGGGATTCTAAATCTTGTCATTTATAGTCGAAGGCTTTTTATAAAGTTCAAAAGTTGAATAATTGTTAAGTTCTTGTAAACTAGTAAACAAAGGAAAAAATGCTTCTTTTAAATTGGTTTTAAACCCAATATCACACTGACAACCAACTCCCTTTTGACTCTTTTTGATATTATTTTTGGCTCTTCTTTAAAACATCACTTTTTACAATTCTTCGCCAAACTGTATCAATGTAATTCTTACATTTCTGTAGGCAGATTGTGGAAGAAATGATCAAAGGTTGATCCATTTGATCAAAGATAATCAACACTGAGAAACGCTAACTGATTCCACAACAAATCACAACCCCACGCCACCATCAAAAGTCCACAGATTAAGGTTACCCCATCAGGCGTAGCAATTTCACGACTAGTCTCCCTGAATATACCGAAACATGTTAAACAGTCATACTCAAACGTTTCAATTAGGGAATAGGAAATTGTCTGTGGATTAATCAATAAGTTTCCCGAACTCCCCCTCCCCAAAGTTACCCCCTTCCCTTTTTAAGATTCTGCCATGCATCTTCTCCTTCTGCTTTGTTCTGCTAGACAGCTAAAACAACATCCCTCGTAACACCAAAACATTTTTCTTATCATCCTTTACTTTTAATTGTTTAGCGTGAAAAAATGAGTCCTATTTCCCTATTTCTCCCCCCCCCCCTCATCTCCCTATTTGCCCCCATAACCCCTCCCCGTACCCCCATTCTCCCCCTCTCCGGTCAAATATCCTCTTAACGCCACAAAACATCTTTCTCATCATCCTTTACTTTTAATTGTTTTCCAAGCGTGAAAAAATGAGTCCTTTTTCCCTATTTCTCTCCCCCTCCTCTCCCTAGTCTAAACCCCCGCCCCCCGTAACCCCTCCCCGTACACCCATTCTCCCCATCTCCGTCCAAATATCATCAAGCAACGTCAAGATGAAATTGAGCGAAGAACTACTTTCATGATTGTAATTAGTCCCGTCGGCGAAGAAACTTCCGTCTCGGTGTATCCATCCATCACATACTATTTCCGTTTAAGACAGTTACTAAAACGCGTCTATTGAATTAAAGTCGCTTTGATCTTGACTCCCGTGTCAATAAAATGATAACTAGATAATACTCTTAAGATGACGTTAAGACTTTGAGCAAAAAATTCAATATGGGCCTTTTTAGTCTCTGTAACTCGGTTAAGATCATTATTAGCAAACCTTAACTAGTTCCTTATCTATAAAAGAGCTGTGTACACGTACATATTTGTACGAGTCTTGTCTTGTCTTAAAGACTATAGAATTAATAATTCTTCATGAAATGTTTTCAACGATCAATCTATTCATTCAAAAGTTTATTTGTTTTCTATCTACTTATTAAGAAAACCTTTCAAATTCACCTAAAGAAGCGTTGCTGGTGAATGTTTTTACAAGCCTGAAGTAGTCGTTTTACCTTAGTCAATCAAATGCGTCCCTTGTTTGAAAATATATTTCCCGATATCCTCATCGAAATGGTGACCAGATCATTTACAATATAAGTAATTAATTCCTTTAAATGGTTAAGTTTGTTTTTCATTCAAACACTGTGCACAACAAGTATTCCCACTTCAGAATATAGATGACGTCAAATGTAATTCGCATGCATAAAGAAAAACGTCTATAGCCCTAAATTTTTAAAATACAATATCGTTATTATGCTTTTGATATATGATATTGAGATAATGTTATTTATATATTAAGACATAATTACTTTCAAATAGGCACTTCATATTTGGCCTATGTTTCAAATGGTCGATGTAAAAAACTCCATATATACGAATATTATCGTAAGGCATTTTAAACAGAATTAAAATCCTTTAACTGTGAAATAAAATAAATACACAAGTATTTTGTCAAATTACACAGTATCGACCTTACCGAAATATTTGAGCTTGACTATGTTTATTGTCTTTGAAAATGAAAATGAATGTATATCAACAAGAATACAGTAGAACACAGATATAGCGAACAATCGGATATCGCGAACAATCGGATATAGCGAACAAATTTTAAAGTCCCGTCCCTATATAATATCATTTAAATTATATACGTATAGCGAACACCGGATATAGCGAACTAAATTCTTTGGTCCCTTGGAGTTCGTTATTTCCGAGTTCTACTGTATTTAACATCATGTCATAAATACGGATGTGTATATAAAAAAAGCACCGTCGTTCCTGTACTGTAAAAAATGGAAAACGCTTACCTTTGATTAATATTTATGAAATATATATAAAATATATAATTATATATTTTAATAGATTATTATTATTGTCATAGTTTAATTTAAATAACGTATAAATAAATGAGACCCGGCATAACAAGGCTGACACGAACATAGTAAAACATAATATGTTGTTTGAAGGTAAAGTAAGCTGTAAAGACATCTTAACTTCAACTTCATCCCGTGATTTCAGCAAAATTACAAACGAAACATTTTTAAAATAATCAACATTATAAATGTTTTATAGGTTCATCAAAGGGCATCTCATGACGGCCATGGCAATGGTTGTGAAGGTTGCTATAATCTCTATAGTGTATTCTTTAAAAACAATTTTAAATAATTAAGTTATCATGTTTTTTAGATCACAATTCAACACATCAACGATATTACAAATGATAATAGTGATAAAGTTCTTACGAGCCGAAATTCATGTAACATAACATGTGATATGTTAAAGGGGCAGTAGCACGTTTTTTTGAAATTCTCATTACACACGCCAATCATCCATAGTCAGAGGACAGAGTATGAAGATTCACATAAAATCCATTGGCGGCCATTTTGTGTGAACACCTTTAATTTATTTTGTGTAAGAAAAAGGAATTGCATGGCTAAACTTTACATAATATATTTGAAATATTACTGGTCTGTTTAGTTTAATACATTGTCTTTCAATTGGAACCATTAAGTTTCATTTTCCTGACATCATCTTATAAGGCTTGGGAAAAAATAGATGGTTGCACAGCATCCTGATAGTATATGTAACTTTGTTATTAACATATCCGTTTTTAATTGTTTAATGTCTTTAAAGCCGTGTGTGTGTTTTAGGGTTTGTATAAAAATGAATCAAATCACTTCATCTTAAAAGCGTATTGAGTATTTAAGTAAATTATTACAACCTTATAATTATTTTAAGGTTTCATCACAGAAAAATATGGTTCAATGCATATCCATAAGAGGGTTTTGATTTAAAGATAAATTCTATTAATTTTAAATCTATTTCGTAAAGATTCAAAATTTGTGCCTCTCTTACAGTCATAATTTAGAAAATGATTAAAACTTTAAATTACCTTTAGACAATTATTACGTAATATTTTGCTCTAAAGTTTAGAATGATAACACATATATAAAATTGAAAGAGAACAAAAATAGCTATGAAAATATAGTACCGATGATATAATTGAAACAATTTCAATAACTTCAATATAACTTTGAAAATGAATATTGGGATGCTTGCGATGTTACTATTAGGCGTCATAAATATCTTGATTTAACATTTTACTGCGGCAATGTACTAAAATGCTATGCTGAAAGACGATATTATTTATTAAAACTCTTGTACTCCTGTAAGGATCAAAGAGCTGAAAAAGTTTTAAAATTTATCCTTTACAGACATTTTTATTTTAATGTGATCTGTGCCGAAATATTTAAATATGAATGCATACATCAATATATTAAAACATAACTTGAGATTATTTATACACTTAAATGAACGATTTTACAGTATTTTTTATAAAGTCAGGATATCTGAAGTTTTAGAAAAATCACCCCGAACGATAAAAGAACCTGAGTCGAAACCTCGAATGCCATGAGTCAAGAATTCGAAGTTGTATCCATATATTCCTCTTCCTTTAGGTCAGAATTTCTTTAAGAACATAAACCGTCTAGCTCTAAAAATAAAATACAAACTATTCAATTATGATAAAATTAATTGAGACCATCGTTAGGAAGATTTAATTGAAATATATGAATGAATTTCAGCAGATGTTCATCAAAACAGTTAACATAGCCCACCCAAAACATTGCACCAGACTTTCCTAAGACATCCGTAAAATCCGAGAATACAAAATTTAAGGAGAGTACAACGCTATCAATTTTGTTAGCAATATGTTGGATGTAGATTTGCAATCTTGATACGTTGTCTCTTTAATTGAAATTTTAAAAAACAATTAAACAAGATATTCAATCCTAATGAATTCAAACATACCCATTTATATGTTATGTTTACTAACTCCGGATCAAAACTGATTTAAAACCAATCACCAACATAATGGTTATATTTGCAAGAAGCATAATGCAGAAATTATGTGTAACTGTTGAAGATGAAGTAAAAGAGAATTCAATTGCATAATTGCTGACCAGTATATTCTGATAGTCATCGTAACGTTTGCATTATAATAGTACGTT